>LS485567.1:309894-363203 GCA_900490705.1 Pristionchus arcanus
AGTTTAGGGCCGGGAGGAGGTCCGGCGTTTAGCATGCGCCATCGAAGTCGTCGGACTCTGTTGAGTACTCTGCGACGATTGCCATGAGATTGGCTTGCGGGTTCTGAAATGGAAATGATCATATTATTCACAATTCAAGACCAAGATTTATTTCGAAAATCAAAAATAAAACGTGTACATGAGCTAAAGTATTACGCCACTGATAACTTATCAGTGATAAGTAAAGTGTCTCGATAATAAAACAAACCGAGTGCGTGCGCCGATGGCCCTTCATGCTGTTCTTGATAGCCCTCACATTCATTTCCTGATCAGAGAGACCGTCCGAGTGCATTGCGCCTTAATTATTATTATTTATTATTTATTTATTTATTATTTAATTATTTATTTTTTCTTAGACGCATTTTCTACGCATTTCACATATGTTTCACAATAATTACTAAACAGTGCCGTTTCGATTCAATTTGATTGACGGCGGGTTCATTTGTAAGCAAAATTCGATAAACAAATCATTCGAAAATACTCACTGATCTCGAGCGATCGCTCCAGTGAGTTGGCGATCGTTGAGGCCATGGAGCTGGTGAGCGGGTCGTGATGGCGGGCGCGGATCTGGAATTAATTAAGTAATTATTTAATTAATAAAAAAAAGATAATCAATTACAATAAAATACTGCACCTTCTCAAGGTCCTTGGCGGTCGCTTCGAATGCAGCCGGTCCCGAGGTGGAATCGAGCGACGAGTCAAGGAGGTTACTGTAACATTAGCTATCATGAACTGCTCCAGTTACAGTAATAGACTACTGTAACAATGCAAATAGACTACTCTACAGTCTACTCTCCTTCCTCGGCGCAAAGATAAGAGAGAAACTTCCTCGCGATATTCTTTTCTAGTATAATAATAGTGTTTATTAGTGATTGTGATAACTCAGTTAGTGATTGAAAAATACCGTACCCGTTGTCCTCCTCCTTCTCATCCTCATCGTCGTCGCTGGAGCACTCGGCAGAGGCATCGGACGCTCGACGATCGCCCAGCTGCAACCAATACTCATTATCTTTTCCAAAATCTCCCTAATCTCGATGTTCACGAAATTCTTGACATTTTTGCATTACACCAATACTTTGTGCTGTTTGCTATTTTTAGGAGCTATTTGTCATGAAAAGGAGTGAATCCTCACCGTCTGCGGATTATTCGAGTCAATGGACGAGAAGAGGTCGGCGTTCGCGTCGATCACTCCGAGCAGTCGAGGCTCGGTCTGGGCAGCCTGGAAAATTGCATACTTAGTCATTTGAAAGTTTCTAGCATACAAGCCCCACCCACTGTGGCTCTATGTGCATGCAATGCATTCCATTTGCGACAAAACAATTGCTTTGTTGATTCTAATCTTGTTGGCACCACGTGGATACACCTTTACTTTTTATCCCCATCAAATACCAAACAAGTCCCCCTTTCCTTACCTGAATCGGCGATCCGGGAGGCGTCGTGCCTCCGATCATCGGATTCACATGAGTGGTGATCGGCGAGTTGTAGATCGGGTTGGAGTACCTGAGAAATATTTGCGTACTTTTCACGAACACTCAAAAAATGGAGACTTTCACAATTTTTCGAACGAAGTGCTATCAAAAAATCTGCTTGTTTCAACCCATATCACAGTGCTGAAACTCAACCGAACCGAATACTTGAGTTCGAAATACGAGTAATCGTCTCTTCATTTCACACTCGCCTCTCTGACCGTTGAGAGAGTGTGAAGAATGAAGAGACGATATCCCGTTTTTCGAACTCTACATCAACCGATGACATCTCTCAGGAGCCAATCTTCCCATTCCATATGATCATTCCTACTGTCCCGAAAAGGAAAATCATTCGACTCACTCAATCGTGGGCACCTCTCGCTCGTAGCTGCTGCCGTCCCGCTCGTCATGATGTTGCGAATCGCAAACTGATCGGAGCGCATCCTCGTACGATGACGAAATCGGCAACTGCATTGGGTTACGGTAGGTACGGTAGTCAGGGTGGACATTGATTGTGTCATTTTGTCTCTACAGAAATTTGAAATGGAATATTGAAGATTCCAGAGTTTTGGGACCCTGCCTACGAAACGAGAAAGTCGCTAGATGCCAGAAACCGGGTCGACAACAAGCCATAATTGTTGTCGACCCGTGGAAGACCTTCTACTCGCCCGAACACACCATGGATAAATAATACACACCTTGCCGGGGTTCAGCTCCACCAGCTGCACTGGAATGCGCTCCTTCTGGGGAGAGAAGACGGAGTGACCGGGCGAGGATTGGTGCACGACCAGACTGCGGGCGCTGAAGAGGAAAATTTTTATTATTATTTTCGAAAATCATTTAAAAATTCAACCTTTTCCCATTGCAGTGCCTCATCGCACGAAACCACAAAGGAAGGCGAAAAATTAAGATTGTTGAGAAGAAAAGTACCGTTGCTTCCTGCAGCATCGCTCGCTGCCGCAGTCGCAGCCGCTGCCCGTGACTGATCCAGCTGCTGCAGGAGCTGCAGCGTTGTCCAGCGTGTCGTAGTGCGACGCCGGGCGGGTCCTTCTGAAGTGATTTGTTTGTTATTTTGTTCGAGGACGCACTATCGATTAATGGAGCCTATTGCTCAAATATAAATAATATGAAACACACCCAAAACTATATGTAAAAATGCGGGCAGAACTAATAGAATAAGTCATATCATCATATCATATCATATCATTTTTATCCAGGTCGAATTGGGTGCAATTGGGGTCATACGATGAAAATGAATGTTCGATCTTCTTATCGCCATTTCTCGTGATATAATACAAACAGGGCCGAAATAATGATGTTCGTAATCTCACCTGGCCGGCGACAGACTTGCGCCTCCATCGATCGGGCAGCTAGCGCGCTTGTCTCTGCTGCGGGAGTGGGGCGTGCGCGCGGGCGAGTCCCTGGATTGAATTATTTAGTTTTTGATCATTATCTAGTGAATATTGAACGAAATCGGGATTTCAGACAGGAAAAACGCTCATCGAAATCATCATATAATTAAAATATATAGTTAGAAGGGATATTTTGGACCCCCGAACGTGGATAGATAACTGGCTCGGTTAAAAATGTAGTCTGATTTCCGGCCCGGTTGTTCCGAAAATGTAAACGAAAATGTACCTGATGAACGACGCTCTCGACGCTCTTGCAGCTGCTGCTCTCTGCTTGCGCTGCGCTACCAAGCGGCCGTCTGACCAGCGACCCTCGGCGTTGCGGTAGATTGATGACTGAAAATTGAACAATTTTACATTTTTTTCGAGCGCTTTCACCTATGACAACAAATGTACACACACAACTAAACTATTGAAAGCACGATGAAACATATTACGTCCGAATGATATCTGCGTCAATTTTATAATTTATTAAATTACTCACATTCTGTACATCCTCTCCGGTCGAGTGTCTCGCAGGCGATCCTCTCGTGAAGTCTCCATGCAGATGCGAAGAGGCAGAGTGGCGAAGGGATTGCTCGCGGGAGAAGTCTGCAAACCAGGGCTCTGTTGTAGTTATGGGGGCCTTCAAAATTTATGGGGGCCATGAAAATTGTGGGGGCTAAAGAAGGTTTTTCATGGGCCCCCATAAATTTAACTACAACAGAGCCTAAACAAGTTATAAAATACGACCCTTCACGCTGGCTCTCGCTGCTGTTCACGATTTTTTTTGGGCGCAAATTGAGCACTTTTGACTGTAATTGCAATAGAAATTATGAAACAAATTCTGTTAATTTAAAAATACACGAAGAAATAATACTCACTTCTCGGTCTGACCGGTGTCGCCATGGGGTTGTGGAATCCTGAAGACCTCGTCGAATTCTGTCGGGAGAAGTTGACCGAGGCAGACGACGGCACGTAGCCGGAGGAACTGAAAGTTAAAAGTTAAAGTTGCTTCCATAATCACGGCGATTTTGCAGTTGTCATGAGGCAATCACACCTGGTGGGGTACACATGCAAGGCCGAGAATTGAAGGATAATTAATATTTAAAACACGGTCTCTGTAAGAACGCAGGTGGTATGGCACAACTCCGTCAGAATGGTCGGAATGTACTCAAACTTCACCACGGTGACCCCCAGGGGCAATATAACTTACCACAAAAATTTTGACCTGAAAAGTTGATCTTTGATCTTTGAAATCGCGAAAATTCAAATTGAGAATTAGGTATCGTGCAATAGCTCATTCGAAAGAGCATAAAAAGTTATGTTATCTCCTAACTTTTTGTGAATTTCCGTCCACTAGGACTCGAGAAAAAATTTAAATAGTCATTTTTTTCGTTACTTTTGGCATATATTGACGTAGCTCATCATCTCAAGTTCATTTGCAAGTCCTGATTTTTCGATATGTTGTGTAAAAACTATCGTAGAACCCGATTTTATACTCGAAAGGAACGATTTTCGGTGCGGAAATACTGAAATCTTAGTCTGACCCTGCTCCGCTTGAGGGTCCTGATCAACATCGCGCTTGCATATTTTTCTTTCTATGTGAGTTACAGGCCTAAAAATGTGCGACGATTATAATGCGAGGGTGGCTAATTTTTTGGCCAAGTATGGGATTTTTTCAACCGTTTTAAAAAAATTTGAAGAGAATCTCTCTTCAATTTTCAAACTCTTCAAATTGATTTTTTAGACCATTTTCTAGACTATCCATTCTGGTGTAATCAATTTGCGGAGATGCATTCATTTTCAAGAAAGAAAAAATTGAAGAGAAATTATCTTCAATTTGCAGAGTGCGAAAATTGAAGAGAAATTCTCTTCAATTTTTAAAACGGTTGAAAAAATCCCATACTTAGCCAAAAAATTAGCCACCCTCACATTATAATCGTCGCACATTTTTAGGCCTGTAGCTCGTATAGAAAGAAAAATATGCAAGCGCGATTTGATCCGGACCCTCAAGCGGGGCATGGTCAGACTAAGATTTCAGTATTTCCGCACCGAAAATCGTTACTTTCGAGTATAAAATCGGGTTCTACGATGGTTTTTACACAACATATCGAAAAATCAGGACTTGCAAATGAACTTGAGATGATGAGCTACGTCAATATATGCCAAAAGTAACGAAAAAATGACTATTTAAATTTTTTTTCTCGAGTCCTAGTGGACGAAAATTCACAAAAAGTTAGGAGATAACATAACTTTTTATGCTCTTTCGAATGAGCTATTGCACGATACCTAAATCTGATATTTTTTTCAAAGATCAAAGATCAACTTTTGGGGTCAAAATTTTTGTGACAAGTCATATTGGCCCTGGGGGTCATCCTGGTGACGTTTGAGCACATTCTGACCATTTTGACGGAGTTGTGCCACTATCACCCCCTTTCCCTGCGTTCTTACGGAGACCGCGTTTTAACATTACACGCATTTTTATCAGCCCTATCAATACAAGACAGTTCGTTGAATATAAGTGCAAACTGCGAAACATATCTGTTTAATTTTTGTTTGTAGTATAAAATCTGACAGAAAAGTTGTCTCTAGCCTCTATTAGATTGCGTAGTAAAGCCAAAAGTGTCATACCTGGACGCCTGACTGCATCTGTAGGGCGAGCCGCGCGTGTATTGAGAAGCGGCTGAGCCGACGATCTGAATTATTTTTATTTCGTAGGAGGCCTTCGCCAAAATTGGTTGTGATACTTTGCCATCATTACTGTGAAACGTTGAAACATACTCCAAAAGTATTAAAAAAATATTGGCATTCACGGTCGGAATGAAATCTTTCACGTTCATTTCCATTTTTATTATAATTCAAATGCTAACCTCATCCTCACTACTCGAATAATTCCACTGGCCCTGGCCTCCGGGGCCGTAGCACTGCGCGCTCGCGATAGACGAGCAGAATACGCTGAAATACGGCATAATTTGGTCGATTTTCGATGAAAAATAAAATTATAAAATTATAAAATATGTGAATCTCACTCCTGCTCGCCTCCTCGGATCGTCTTAGGTCCAGCACGAACGACCACTGGGCGCTGCTGCTGAAATTGCGCTAATTCATTATTGTTATTTCCCACTTTTTAAATATATTTTTTCGAAATTGGTATCCCAGTCTAATTGATTTTTCCATAGCAACGCGCAGTTATGCTCACAATGAAACGTATTCCAAAATGTGTGAGCGATAATACGCCGATTTCTTCAACTGCCCCGTATACAGTCAAAAGTGAGCAAAAGCTAACCTGAATGGCCGTGAATGATCCGCCGATCCTCGGCCGTGGCAGACCGGCGACGGAGCAGCGCTCGTCGAGAAGACGCTCGCGATGAGCGAGATCCTGAGTTGAAATCGAAATTACGTTAGACAAAAAGGGGGTTGAACTTGATTTTGTGTGGGATGAGTAAAGCAAAATCAGTGGTCGCTGTGTTCAAACTAATACAAAGCCGTCGTGAAACATAGATTTTTTATGTTTAAGCATACAGTAAAAATGGAAAAATCCGATACCTCCTCCCGCTCGTCCATCTCCTCTAGACAATGCGTCAACTGGGCATACATCTTGTTCACTCGCTGCAGTTTCAGTTCGAACATTTCTCTGGAATTAAAATGGCTATTATTTTCGAAAATAACAATTATTTTTACCTGATATCCATGGCATGTCGGAGTTCCTCTTCGCGCTTCTTGCGCAGGGCCTCTTGCTCTGCAAGATATTTGTTGATATTGAGGGATTATGGTAACAGGTTATGATAGGTAACTATGAATTTGCTATTACTATTTTTTAACGCCGTAAACAGCACACTCAATGCAATTTGTTCGATGCTCAAGAATAATTCGAGCACGTGAAACATATCCACTTACGGTGTTGCTGTTGCATCAATTCCGCTCCGTGCTTCTTCAGCGAGTTCGGATACTCGATGTTCTTCGCGCCCTCGCGCCAGATCTCGCAACGACGCAGCCACTCCTGTTGAAAATGTTCATATTTTCGGAAATAAGTGCGCGGCAACGCGCTGCCGCGTACTATTCTCAAAAAATTCGATTGGTTCCTGTACAAACCTCCTGGCCGAGCTCCTCCAGTTCCTTCTTCAGAATCTGCAGATGCTGCAGAATATTGACGAAGGACGGACGATTGCGTGGTTTGAGCGACCTGAAGTTACTGTGGTTAGCGGGAGGATTTGGGAGCACTTCATTTTGCAGCAATCTTTGTTCATTAGCTACACTACTCTCGAGAAAGCATTGATAACTCACCAGCACTGCCGCATCAGCAGCTTGAGTCCCTCGGGTGCAGTGGGCGGAATGGGAAGGGAGAGTTGACTGGAATTATTACATAGTTCAGATATGTTTCACAGACTCGTAAAATAAGTTGAGCCACGAAATTAAATGATGATTTTCCGGTGGATTTTCAAATAAAACCAAAAAGATTTTTTTCAAACGCTCGTCGTGCGTCATTTTCAGAGCTAGAGAACACTTCGGTGAGAAATATCCGCTATCGACATTTCGCGCTGATTTTTCTATTCGTAGTGTAATTGTTCCAATTTTTTCTCCCTTTAGCTAGTCATCTTTGCTTCAAACGTAAAGGCAGACTCACTTCGATCCCACGCCCCAAATTATGGCCATCGAGTCAATGTTCTTGTACGGTTGTTCCCTGGTGAGCATCTCCCAGAGGACCACGCCGAACGACCACACGTCCACCTGCACAATTGGGCATGATTTCCAGTGAAAAGTGTGCGGCAACGCGCTGCCGCGTACTTTTCGCAAGCGTTCGGACAAATAAAATGAGCAAACCTTCTCATTGCAGGGCTCTTTCTTGATCATTTCGGGCGCAATCCAAGAGACGGTTCCTGAAATTAAAAATAAATTTCGATACATTTTAGACTTTGTATTGCAGACATCAATCAAAGTGTGATTTAGAACCCAATATGTTTCACGTGCTTCCCATAACGCTTTTGCGACTGACTTTTACTGATTTCAGCTTGTTACGCTTATTTAGAAAAAAATCTCACCACAGAAGCTCATCTGGGTGCTGTTCATCTTGTTCAGCTGATGGGAAGTGCCGAAATCGCAGATGCGCAACTGACCGTCCTCCGTCATCAGGATACTGTAATGATACGTTATATATTTGGATCTTGATCGCTTCTGATAGCCATTTTAAAGACTGATGCTAAGCACAGGTGATCTTCGGTGTAATGTTTGATCGACTTCAAGATAAATATCGATTGGCAACTCACTTTGGCGACTTGAGATCCCTGTGGATGACCTTGTTCTTGTGCAGATAGTCCATTCCATCAGCGATTTGCTTCGCCCAGTCCACCCACTCCAGCGAGTCTGCAATCAACTATTTATTTTGAATTTTCGATAAAATCATCGTTTGATGACGACAAGTTGCAACATATCTGCTGTACACAACGCAAAAGGACCGAAGTTATCTTGAAAATGCAAATGAGGAGAGACAAAAGTCGAATCGCCATCACCAATCCTTCATCAATGTACTAGATACTCACCGACAGAGTGCTCCTTCTTGAGCACCTCGCACAACTGTCCCCTGGTGCAGTATTCCATGACGACAGCGAACACGGGGGCTTGGCGACAGACGCCCCTGAAACCGGATATTCCATGATATCGATTGCTTCAGACTACGACATCTGCTAAAGTCGCTCTGGTAAACAAGTGTACACATTCTATGAGGCCGATTGTGTAAGAATCGAACAAGGTCCGTACAGGATAAAAATAGTGATATGAGTAAAGAGTGTTTTTCAGTACAGTTTGAGGTTCATAGATGAACAATGATAATAGCGATGTGGAAAGTTCTGTTTAGGTTATATGGATACTTTGAAACATAACTTGTTGAAATGAATCTACAAACAATATAGTTAAGAAACTCACAAGAACTTGATGATGTTGGGGTGCTCGAGGTGTTTGAGATGCCCGATCTCCGCCTCTTTGATGTCCTTGACCTGGAATTAAATAATTTTAATTAATTATTTAAATAAAAATTAAAATATAATATTACCTTCTTCACGGCCACCGGTCGGCCATTCCAGCTACCGGAGAAGACCGCTCCCTGGAAATACCAATTTGTTTGCATTTTTCAGAGTTGCAATCAATGAGCGGCGCACGGTATGTTTCATGACTATCTAAAATTTTGTGAAAACGTTGAGAGGTATTGATCCGAGCCTATCGCTTTCTAAAAAATAAAAGCAATATAATAATAATCCTACCTGCGAGCCCGATCCGAGCCACTCCAGGTCCTTGATCGTGCCGAAATCGATCTCCCAGTCATCCACCTCGTTGTGAATTGACTTGGCGCTGCAACGGATCAATAGATAATTCCTCTACCGTACTCTACGACCCACCGTACCAATCGTGACCTACCGTATCCTACGTCAAGGTACAGTAATAAGATTCGTCATGGACACATTGATACATCTTTCTATCCCACCACCAGTTCAATTACCGTATCCTACCTCTAGGTACAGTAATCTACCGTAACCTCAAAACTTACCTGTCGAGCATAACCTACCGTATCCTACCGTACTCGGGTGATACTACAGTAATCCACTCACAGATTGTCCTGGCTCTTGGCGAAGTAGCTGATCACCGGGCGGAAGCAGGCGAAGAATCCCTCATAGAGGGAGAATGGCGTGCGATAGTACGGCTTCTGACCCGCCTGAATCGATACTTGCCGATGAATTTTTTTAAAACACAATTTGGCATTTTTTCTCCTGTTTTGTATGCCTTTTCATCTAACGACCCAGAGAGCACAAAACTTTTGCCACTTTTTCATCAAGGAACGTTGGAAACAATTATAGATGCGACTCACCTTCACTGCCCTGTAAGCTGCAGCCCCAGCAGCAGCCGCCGACGAGTCAGAGGAGGTGCTCACTGCAAAATAGTAGAATTGTCTAGAGACAACACCACATCTTACACACTATCCCACAATGATAGCTGAATGAATTGGAACAGAAAAAATGCAGACCATTGCTCGACAATGAAGCGTATCGACAGCGGCAGAGGAGCATTTGTGATTTTCCTAGATTGAATCTCGGACTATTATAGCTAACATTGTTCTCAGATGACTAAGACATGTTTGTCGCTGCATAAGTGTTGGCTAAATTGCATCATCCCATTTCGCTGCAAAAATCGCGATGCATGTTCGCACGTCGAACGATAAAGCAATTTATCACTAATTTCGGCAAACTTCAACGTAAACAATCAGGGCAGATCTCACCTGCTGCAATTTCATGCGCGCCTGCAGCCGCTGCAGCAGCACCCGCGGCCAGCTCGCCCTTCCTTGCTGCAAGGGGCGTCGTCGGGGCGGACTGCGACTCCTGCGGCCGGAAGAAGCGTCCAGATGTTGCTGCAAATTCATCACTGTTGATTTGCCCACCAACCTCGCCTACAAGTACGTTATGCTAGAAGCGCTAGGATTACTGGCGTTGATTGCCAATGGGTTTCCGTGCTGGAGGTTGAGTTTAAAAAGTAGATTTTAGAATAAAGATCGTCGTCTCTTCATTTCACATATTACCTCGATTAGAGTGCTCAAAAAGAGTCCCATCTCTTCACGTAACACACTCACAGCTATGTGGAGAGAGTGTGTGAAAAGAAGAGTCGGCGACCGGAATTAAGCACTATAATCTCGAATAATAGGTGCGGAATGAGAAACTCGAGCTCTACTGGACGGACTCTCGTCAAACTCACTGGTGTAGACTAGCGTCATCTTAATGAATTCTATCGCGTAGCAACGCCTCGTTTCTGAATCTCCGTCTCTTTGGTAAAATTTCAAATAAAGCATTTGAGATCATGTAACTCAGAAACAGAAAACGTAAACTCACTGGTCGAGTTCAGATCCACCTCGCTCATCATGTCCGAGTCAATTCCACTGCTCTGCGCGGTGGCGGGTGGTGGTGGCACGGTGCCTGCTGTTGCCGGCGCCCCCGACGCGTCTCCCGCCGGTCCTGCCAGCGCTGCAAGAAGAGAGAAATTGTGGTTGCGGCAGTACGACAGGGTATTGCGGTAAGAACATGTTTGAGAAAGCTATTGATTTTTACGAATCACGGAAGGAAAGATACAATAAATTTCAAATATGTTTCAGAATCGGTACATTTGCTGGGCATGCCGACTCGTTTCACTGACACTACGGCTGTGTATTAGAATAAAACAACATATTCGTATTGCTATTCAGCGGTATCAAGCACATTGAACTCAAAAACAATCCCTGGATAGAGAATATGTAACCCTATTCTTCGTCTTCCAAATCATCACTCCCTCTGCAATCGATAGGCGCGGCAAAGGGGGTGCGAGGGAGCGCGTGTGTGCGAGCGTACAAGAGAGCAGATAAAACAGTTGATAACACGACGAGTCAGGCGATGAGGGGCGCTCTCTCGATTCCGCGTGCTCTCTCGCCGGTCAGAGAAGGGTTAGAGATCATGCGAATTTGAGAGAGTCAGAGAGTTGATCCCGAGAGACAATGGGAAAGTGACAGTTGAAGATTAGCATGGGAGAAGGTGACTAACAAATCTGCCTATAGTTCCACTTGCAAAGAATGAATCGAACTCTCGCAGTTTCGCATACTATCTCTCTGCTCTGACATTATAGTGAGAGTTAACGCCCATTGCTCAATTGCCAACTCTCTATCTGATTTGAATACCCTCTGGTAGTTATGACCGTCTCGATAATATTAATAATAGGACGAGAGGGGGATCCGATGGTACTAGGGAGTGTCATGCATGTGACACTTCTTGATGCGACCATCGGAATAGGATTGGAATGCGGGCGGGGGATTATGGCCCAATGACAGTGTTTTCATTCAACATGAGTTTCAAGAGCGCTTTAAGGAGTGTCGGGAGATTCATAAATGATTGTTTGATGAATTTGAGACACACAAAAAAATAATTCTTGATGGTACAAGGGAGTGTCATGCATTCGACTATCGGAATAGGATCGGAATGCGGGCGGGGGATTATCACTAGAACTGTCTCGCTACAAAGAGGTAGTGGACTTTCCGAGAACGATCAGCGATAATATACTGAGTGATTCATGATCGATTTGTAATGAGTTTCAAGTTAACAGTAAGAGAAAGAAGTGAATTCACAACCAATGAAGCTGAAAGTGTGAATAAAAAAAAAGGTTTTCTAGGACCGTTCAGATAGTTCAGAGTTTGAAATAAGCAGGGAAACTTATCATTGCTTCCCCTCTCATTCCTCCCACCCATCTCTCACGCTACATTCCACCCTCGCCTCTACTCTCGCGAGAAGTATTTTCCTTCTTATGAAATATCCAACGGCTTCACCCTCGCTCTCTAACTCTCCCAGAGTCTCTCTAGATTGGCTTCCTCAATAGCGAGGGCGATTTCGCGCCTTCTCCGAAAACAGTTTAACGCTAATCTTCGAAAGTCCCCAAACACCGGAAGTACTTTCCAGAACAACACAAGATTGGCCTCAAGAATTCATGGGATTCCTAGCAATGCACCGGAAGGGAGAAACAAAGAGATCCGGCTGTTTCTCTCACATGATCGCTTGTCCGAATGCTTGGAATCTCCATTTTTCTCCCAGAAAGCGATTATTCTCCACCCTCTCGCATAATTGCAGTCTTTGGAAGAAAAGCGTTTCCGGAGCGCGCTGAGTCAGATTGCTCAGGGAATGCGCGGACTCTCTTCGTTCAACGCGATCTCTCGGTAGTCTATGCGAAGGTAGAGGAATGGAATGGAGCACGAACGTTGGTCGCGATCTCTAGCCTTTGAACGGTTTCAAACAGGACGGGATACGTTTGTGAAGGAGGAGAAGGATACTACAATGAGTTATGGGAGGGAATTGCACTGACTTACAAGAAGTAATTGCTCATAAATCAACTAGGGTACACGCGGAGCAATCAAGGAGCAGAGGTAGGACTCGAGGCTCCAACCGGACTTCGGAAGGATCAAAGCCCGCGGAAACACGAGATGATAGATGGTGAGGGAGGAAGTCGGGAGGGTGTGAGGGTGAGATGGAATAACGGGTGAAGAAGGAGACTAGGACACTTTGTGCCCAGGAAGAGGAGGTTTCAAGCTCACTGTCAAGATTCTAGTAGGAAACAGGAACAACTACACTCAAGAAAGATATCTCATCTTTCGTTAGCCTCAAGCAGCAAGTAAATGGTGCTCAACTATTAGCTGGAATTCTACTTGGGCACACTAACAAGAGGATTGATCGCACTGGTGATATCGGCCCTAGTGTTGTTTTGCTCGAGTAGAACTCGCGAGCAACTCGCGCTCGCCGAGCTCATTTTACTATACTCGGATCGGCCAATTGCTCGCGAGTCAAATAAGAAAAACAACTCGCGAGCTGACTCGCGAGTCGATTTCTTTGTTTCAATCTTCGATTGGTCGAGTGGGAAATAGAAAAATCAAAAACAGAAATGTTAGGGTAAAAAACAGCTTTGCTCGCGAATCGTAAACAACTCGCGAGTCGAACAAAGAATTCGACTCGCGAGTTGTTTACTACTCGCGAGTCAATTCTACATTTTGACTCGCGAGCGACGAGTCGCTCGGAATAACAACACTAATCGGCCCATCTCTCTTCCTCCCTCCTCACTCAGGTACGGGAAATGAGCCGCCGTCTCTTCATTCCTTACACTATCTCACCGGTCAGAGAAGCGAGAAAGTGTGTGAAATGAAGAGACGTCGGTATCATTTCTCGAGCTATATCACTCAGGTACGCGAAGAATGCCTTTGGCAAGCAGAGTGACAATTTCGCAATGATGAGGAGCAACACTTGTTTGATAAGAGATGAGTACTCACGAGAAGGAGAGAGGAGTCAGGGAAAGGAAGGGGGGTGCTCTATCCTTTCGGATGGGGATTACGGGAATTTATTCGTCTCTAAATACACTTCAGTCTCTAGTATCTATGATTTGCTAGAGAGCATATACTCGAGAGAGACGCCTTGGATATTAGAGAAGCAGAGTGGGCGAGAGATCAAGCGAATCGGAGAGAGCGCAGAGAAATTCCCGGAATTCTCCGGCGAAGATGGCAGACAACTGCTGTAAAAAGCGGAGGAAGGAGAATAAGAAGAAGAAGAGGAGGAAGGAGTGGGTGGAAGAGAGGTTGTGGAGCAGTCATGCAATAATAGAGCCGGAAATACGAAGGTTCACAACTTAGCGGACTAGATTCATGCAAACGCTAAATATGGGCTTAGAGATGGGAACCAGATTTGGTGGCTAACGAATTCGAGATCAGCAGCTAGCAAAAGATTTTCAATAATGAGAGATGAGGAAAGGAAAAGTGCGGCAAAATAAGGAGTACTGGCTCAAACAAATAGAGTATCCGGAACGGCTGATAAGAAGGTCTCGTGATATTTTGATTAGGAAAAGTGGGGGATAGCAAATAGAAATGACTGCTCATGCACTATCAATATGATCTTATTGTTTTGCAGGAATCGATCAAGGATCCCTATTTCGATGGCACTTTCGAAAGATGATAGGCTCTTCAGATGCAAAACAGATATGATGCAAGCAATGCAAACGCAATGCAAAATATGCACGTAGAACGATGAGGAATGTTTTCCAGATCGGCTTAGATAGCGCTTTAATGGGAGAGAGGCGTTCAAAATAATGACTGGGCCTGGTACGGTATGGAGTTATCGCGCGCAGTTATCTTACTGTGGGAAGGAAGAGGGGAAAAGGGAATGTCACGAGGTGGAGATGCACACTGATTGGAGCAGCGATATGTAGCTAAAGATGAGTAAGCGTAACTAACATTTACACTATCCGAGGCTTGCAATGGAGTTGGAAGTGAATGAGGGGAGGCAAACGGAAATGTCACGAGGTGGATGCAGACATTTTGGATGATAGATGTTCTTTAGATAAGATGCTGATGAGTAAGCTGATCTAGCCTTTCAAAGCTATCTCTGGCTTGCAATTGGGAATGAATGAGAGTTAGAGCAAGAATGGCACGAGCTGTATGGATGTTTGATGGCTTGCAGTTATGAATGATGAGTAAGATTAGCTAGAGTAGCCGATTTGTTATTGAATGTGGGAGGGCGGAAAAGTATAGTCAGGAGGTGGAGAGGAACTTACAATTGGAATGTCATGCTATCTAGAAGGTAGTTGCAGATAATTGATGAGTAATCAAAACTTAAACCAAGCAGTTTCAACGCACACTTGAGCGCACTCAGTAATCGAATGATGATTGAGTAAAGTAACTAGAAAAGAATTGGATGAGCGAAGATAGACATGAGGATGATGCAATGATTGCGAGACGAAGACCAATTGCACTGCGATATCGCCGATAAGCTAGCACATCGGTTCAAGAAAATCAAGAGATGAGCAGATTAGCAAGAGCTCGAACTGGGTTAGCGCTGGAACAGAGAACTACGCTGTTTGGCGAATGGGGTGCAAGAAAGATATGTAGCAGAATACGCTCTGACCAAGGATGATTTGTGCATTTATGGACACATAAAAGGGCACAACTTCCCGATCGGGGACATCTATCCCTATAATTTGAAAGATCACACTCGATTTGCAACGATTCGGAAGCTTTTGCGGCAGGTGAAACGCGTTTCTCTTTTCTTTCCGCCTTTTCTTCGATTTTGGACGCGCTAAGCTGCCTAGCAACCGCTTGTATTGAATGCATTGTCGTCGACCATACACAAAAAATACCAAAGAATCGCAAGAATTGCTCCCGCGCTATTATTTGCTTTTTATCGAGGGAGTAAAGGAGTATACGGTGCAATTATCAAGAAAAAGCGCCCCAATTGATCGATAATTCACCCCCAATCGAGTTGATTTCTGTGCAGAGGGAAAGGAGGGGCCCTCGTCGACCCCCACCCGCAGAAGAGCCCCTCAATATTGGGGCGCTTGTTCAGCTGATATTAAACGAGGGAGCGGGCAATATCGGGAGGCGGCAGACGACAAAAGAGGCGAGAGAGCATGAGAATGCAAGAGAGCGTCATAAAAAGCGGACAAACGCCACGGAGCCCTCTGCTCCCTGACGTCAATCATAGAGTTTTGGCTGATGGAAAACGCGTTTTCTCCGACGGAAACGAAAAGGCCAAGTAGCAAGAAAGGGTATAAGACACGTGGGGTAAGAGGAGAACGGGCTAGGAGGGTCCAACTGGTTCCCAGTGCTCTCCTCTTCTCCTTTCTCTCTCATTCCATCGCTCGCCTCCTCTACCTCTCCTCTCAATCATAATGTTCGATCTGGTGACTCATCATGCAAGAGGGAGAAGGAGAGCTATAGTCTTGGCGTGCTCTCTGGGCGCCAGAGAGGAGGGGAGAGGGTGAAAGGAGGAGAGGGGAGAGAAAGGGAGAAGGGTGTGCGGATCTGGTGACGGAGTGATGCAGATTTGTTGTAGGGAAGAGGAGAGGGAGTGTGCATGCGTGTATTCGGAACTAATCCTCGCAAGAGTAGCCCTTCGATCGATCAATTGTGGTAAACGTAGTCGCATGCTTTGATGGACGAGGAACTTTGTGGATGTAGAGGCAAGCAAGACTTCGATCGATTCAGTACATTATTTGATGGACGAGATACTTTTTGGTTGTAGAGGGAAGAAAGACAAGGGTGTGCATGAGTGTGGAACAAATCGGCTCAAAAGTAGCCAATCGATCAATGTAGATGCACTCTTGCGTCACCTCTCCACACTCCATTGTGGAATACTTTGGAGTGAGATCTGGATCAATACTTCGACAAGATCGGAAGGGAGGTCGGAATCCCTGCGCAATGTTTCGAAAATGGGCACTTCATGAAGTGGGCTGGTTTGATGAACGACTTGGGTACAGAAACGCTTCGATCAAGAACATTCACCAACAGTACATTGAAGAGGAGTGATGGAAATGCGGATCGCCTTCTCTTCACTTCACACACTCTCTCTCTCGCCTCTCTGTCCGGTGAGAGCTCTGGTATTTCAGCCCCAATGGTCCCCCACAATTCCCCCCATTGGGAGGGGAACTGGGAGACCATTGGGGGAATTTTTGGGGGACCATTAGGGGGGTGAAGGGTCTTGGGGGACCATTGGGGCAAATTCTTGGGATCCCATTGGGGGATGAGTCGTTGTGCGCATAGGTTGGTTGTGTGATAACAACAAGCAAATATCTTTACTTTTATCCAAAAATGTCATATTTACATACAAATACAAAAGGAAAAAAGATGAACTATGATATAATTCCACAGCTTCTCCTGAATTCTTCCGCATAACTATTATAATAGGAGTTCTGAAATGACGAATATAATCCCATTTGCCCTTGCTCACCTTTAACATTCGATCACAACTTATTTCCTTATTATAATAGTGAAATGACGGAAAAATAACACCTGAAAAATGATCGTATTACTGAATTCGCTCGTACCTTTATTTGATAGATAGCCTGTAAGTTTCAATTACAAGGGTCCAATGACGGTGTCGACCCTGGAAGATTCGCTATTTGAACGTTCATCTGATTGAACACGCGTAGTATAACGACATACAAGAAGCATAGCAATGATGTGAACATAGAAACAACATAAATATAGCTAATATACATCGCAAAAACCATTGAAAAAACGAAGTTCCTTGGAACTTCAAAACACTCGAAGAACGCATGAATCAAATGCGCCTTTCATCCCCTTGGCGTATTGCATTATATTGGGAACCCATTGGGGGAAAATTTTGGGGGACCATTGGGAGCATTCGGAGCGTCTAGCCCCTCTCAAACTGTTGGGATCCCATTGGGGGGACACTGATATGCCTCCTTTTCTTGGTCCCCCATTGGGGCTGAAATACCAGAGAGAATACGCTAAATGAGGAGACGATTACCCGCATTTCGAACTCTACTGAAGAGCCCCGCTCGAAAGTGGGCCAAGGGCCAATGGATCGAGCGATCGCGTCGGACTCCCTCGTTTTCGCATGCTCTCTCGGCGACAGAAAAGGGAGGATCGAGTTGTTCTCGCGCATGAATACATCGCCTCCCCCTCTCTTTTTTGTAGATACGAGGGGAGAGAGAGGAGAGATTGGGAGGTGGTCAGGTGACTTTTGCGTCCACTAAAAGACGTTTACGGACGACGCTTGCGGATTTCCGGGCATCGTAAGGACAAAGAACCAAAGGTCAGATGGCGCTAAAACTCCAGAAGAAAGGTTTCGGAAAGCTTCAGTTCCCCTCATAAGCTGGTCAAGTCGGGGCTTCCATACTCAGTACCGTTTCGTATCACTCCAAACAAGCGCAAATCATCCCATAATAACCGTGCATTTGCGCCCGCTCTTTCTATTCCCGTCAACAGTAGTGAATCAATTCCGAGGGCGATAATATTTTCAGCGCTCCCTTTTCACAAATACCATTCATGCTCAGGCTCAATCGGCCCAAACAACGCCTACACATATTGGAACGCGAGAGTTATAGAGCTGTAGTAGGCTTACTATTATGCAGAGCTCACAAGAGAAACAAGAGTATTAGTCCGAAATACAGAAGGAACGACACTATGTCGGACGAGAATCTACTAGATGAGAACCTCAATATTTCGTGGTCTTTCCCTTTCGGGATTGAGAGCCTGAAAACAAGACAACTCCCAAAATATTTTTAAAGTTCTCATCCAGTAGGTTTTCATCCCACCTAATGCCGAAGGAACTACTACACGCAATCCGTGCCAACCAGAAAAATACGAGGGGCGAAAGGGCAATGAGAAATGAGGAGACAGAGAGAGAAAAGAAGAGGAGGAGGAGGCTGACAGGGAATGGAATGGAATGGGGTAAATGGAAAATGGAAGGAGGGTGTCAGGAGCGACGTGCTCTTGCCTGCGTGTGCTCACTAGAGCTCGAGAAATGAGCCGCCGTCTCTTTACTCCTAACAATCTACCACCGGTCAGAGACGCGAGAGAGTGTGTGTGAAATGAGGAGACGGTGGGTCATTTCTCTCCTGCGCATGGTCAGGCTATCCGAGGATGAAAATGGATGAGGAGACAAGATGGAGAGTAATGGGCGAGAGCCCAGATTTACTGGGTGGGAAGCCCACAAATGGAGATGGACCGAGCCAATTTGGGGAAGGCGTTGTCGAGTTGGCGGATTAGATTCAAAGGGAAATCGAAAAACAATACAAGATTTATCAGTATCGCTTTTGGGGCGCTGATCAAGATGGGATATCAAAAGGCGGCTGATATCTAAATGGACTGTTATAAACCTCCCTATTGAAGTGCCCATTACTCCCATGGCGCGCTCTAGTATGACCAGACCGGAACAACACAACAACTTTTCGATTACTATCTAGCGCTGACCTTGGCTAACGATTGCCGAAAGAGCGCGGGATCACTCCTCACAGCAGGAGACAGATCACTCTCATGTTATCTAGCAGAGCGATCCAACCTTGGAACGGGTTGATTGAAGTGATGAAAGATGGTCAAGTTTGTCTTTCTTATGATTGAATGCAAGGTCAGTCTCGTAAAACGGTTAGAGGATCAAGAAAGCGTAACAATAACGAAGCCATCTCTACTAGAAAATAAGCAGAAATTTATTATTTATTATTGCTTATAAGCAGTTCAACTTCACAATGCCGAAGATTACGCAGCACCATTTGACTCTACTTAACTCAACGGTTTCGAGTAGAATTCAAGTTGTCCCTACCGCGCCAGTCAATTTGAGAACGTCTACAGTAGGGCTGGCAAATGAAGAGAATAAGGGGAAATGAAGGGGCGATTTCCCCTCCATCTCATTCAACTCTTATTCAAGAATGACGCGGTCGTGTCAATCCTTAAATAAGGGCAGTTTTCAACAAAAGGCGCATAACTCAAGAATAAAGCCATTTCTAACTTTGAAATTTTAAAGGTTACTTGAGTAGGTCATTTTTCATTCACCCGAGAAAGGATGTGTAAGTTTATTGAGTTTCGTTGGAAAATACATCTGATTTAGCTCTTGAAAGCTAGGTTTTTTGAATGTTATTCGATCAAAGTTGTTCCAAAAGCCGCCAAATTCTAGATTATGCCACAGTTTTCGATGCTCAGTCCAATGGAATGCAACTCCAGTGCCAAATTTCAAATTTATTTTTTGAGGTCGAATATCAAAAATCTACATGAATATTTGTCATGGCCATAGTTGACCCCTTGGGGCTTCGTACAACAAATTTCAGCTCGACCGGAGCATTTTTAAGTTAATTCCCTATGTGAAAACAGTCAATCAAAGAGCAACTCTTGAATAAGAATTCCATTCCCTTATTCAAGGATTGGCCGATTCATTCTTCCCTTATTGAAGAATTGACCCGGTGCGCGCGCCATTGTGTGGCAAATGAAGACTTCATTTTCATTCTTCATTTGCCAGCCCTAGTCTACAGCATGAAAAGAGTCATACTAGAAACTTTAAAAAATAAATATAAAAAACTCCCGTAAACTCAAAGGTTTCGAACGGGGGAAACAGTCAGTTTGAGGGGAAGAGAGAGGAAAAGCCGGCAAGGGCACTTCAAACAAACAGTTTTTGTGTGTGGAGAAGAAGAGACGGGGGAAAGAGCGAGGGAGGGAGTGACACGGAAAGTAGAGAATGATGCTCGACTATCTGATCTCAGTTGTGATTACTAATGGTTGGTGCTGGATTGATCAAGGATCTTGCTGTATTTCCATGTACATATCAGTAATGTGAGAAAAGGGACGGAAAAGGCGTTGATCAGTGCTATCAATCGCTATCAGCGAGGAAAAAGGCCCTTTGCAAGGAGCCATTGTGCCGAATAATAGTGCTCAGGGTGATTTTCGAAAAGAAAAGAAGCAGCAAAACAAGAAGCTGTTCAATAAAATCAGAAAAACAAAGGGGCTACTGCAGATTCGATCGGAATTGAGCAAAAGGACAACGTGGCACTTTTTGCGTCATCAAAAAGTCAATAGATTGTCTGGCCCTTTTCATACTATAGACTATCAATCTGACTGGCGCAATAGAGATCATGTATAATAGAAGCATCCGCCTACAAGTACCTTGAATCGCTCAATATTTTATGGGCATTATGAATTTCAAAGGAGAGCTTCAAAAACTATGACCTCAGAGCAAGCGAATAAGGGAGACATTTCTGGTCATTTACGGTGAAAAAAGCGGAGTTGGAAAGGAATGGAAGGCACCGGTAGGCAGAGAGTAATACTAGGCAACGCCCCGCGTAACCAGGGTCCAAGGAAGAAAAGGAGAATGGAAAGGAAGGAGATTTGCAATGCCCATCAAGAAACCGAAATCAAAGTTTAAAAAAGAGTAATTGAAGAGAAGAAAGGAGAAAATTGACGAAAATGCGCCGGAAACGTCATGAATCCTTTTCAACGGGAAGAAACACGCCGGGGAAAGAAACAGAGAGAGAAAAAGAGAAACGGGAGACGCACGTGGTGCAAATCGATCACAGCTGATAGGAAAGCTGACAGCCGTCCCTCTGTCTATGTAGCCTGTTGAAAATAGGCAGGAAAAATCGGGGAAAACGGCCCGAAACAAGGGGAAGAAAGCCATTAAGCGGGCCGAGTGGGGCGGAATTGCTCTAGAAGCCGTCTCCCTGCCTCAGTATCTCTCGGCTAGATCGATGTTCTGGCGCGGTGCCAGCAAGACGAGAGATGGATGACTCTCTCGCTTCTACTTCGTCCCTATTTTTCTCTAGCTGACGAGAAGATTGGAAGGAAAGTAGGGGAGCGACTCCACACAAAGTCGTGTCCAACTATGGGCGACTCTACCCCCAGGCTGTCTTGGCAAGAAATTACTTTCCTCCTTTCGCCCGCACTCTCGCTTCTCTGGCCGATTAGAGAGTAGGACAAATGGAGAAAGAAGCCTTCCCCGACCCCCAGTCGTTGGCTGGAAGAAGGCTCTCTCTCATATTCATGCTCACTCGCCAATGAGACGAGACGAGAGTCGGACATGGGTCTGTGGGGACAAAAAGCGGGCTGAAGAAGAAAAAAAAGAGCAGAGGGAGACGAATAACGGCTGTTTTGCAACACGCACTGAGTCGGACTGCGGGGCACAGATTAAATTTGAGTCAGCTGCGACCCACAAATTTCCCTTGGGTGTACTTCTCTTTGGATGTGGTCCTGTACCAATGCAATGTAAATTACGGATGAGCTATCATTTATCGATGTACTTCAACGTCGGGTACTAATACTAGTGTGATATGACGAATGGTTCATACCATCTGCGGAGCTCGCCTCGACTATTATTCTCGGGATTCTTCTCGGTAGGAAGCAGCATCTCCTTAGTGGTGGTGTCGGAGCATCAATAGCATCTGCTTTCTGGAGCAGTCGAGCTGAAGACTGTGAAGACCTTCTCATCAAGCACGAGATGGAAGTGCGTGGCCGACTACAGTAGTCAGTAGTTGTTGTCCTTCTCGACCTCTCCTCACAGTAGAACAACTAGCGACTGTGCTGTCTCCTGAGGACTCCTGCAGTAAAGCCACGCCTGCTGCAAATCCTACTTCTGACGTCCTCAGGCCGCTCGCAGCACATCTCACTCTCCGTCATCTAATTTTACTCCCTGTCCACTCCGGCTGACGTCATCTCCAGTCTCCCGCGGGGCGAAAATAGCCCGGCGCATGGAGGGAGAGAAAAGTGAGAGATGATGGAAGAAGAAGAGAGATGAGAAGGGGAGACTAGTGAGAAAGGAAGGAGAAGCAGGCAGATGAGGGTCCGTGTGCGGTAAATAGCGCGCCGGAGGACTGAAGACCGAGTGGATGAGTCATCTTTTCCCTGCCTCTCTTCCCGCTCTCTCCATACATCGAGTTCTTTCGCCAAGGAGGAGTAGCTAGGGAGTGTGTGACATTCAGAGACCAGGTCTGTAGTCTGCTCTTGCTCCTCAAAGAGCAGAGTAGAATGAGAGACGAGCGAGAATTCTAGAGGAAGGAAGGCGCAAAGTTTTCCCCGAGGAGGCCTCGATGCAGGATTCAGGCCAATTTACTTGACGTCATGGGAAGAAGATCACTGACGAGAGCAGTGATGCGCGATGGCTTTCGCAAGGCTGTTCGACGAACTTGCAAGTCATCGTACACAATCAGTCACTCCATGATCTAAGAAAAGATGAGTGACGCACATTCGAATGTTGATACTGGTAATTAGAGCTCGAGAAATATAACCGCAGTCTCGTCACTTTACACACTCCCTCGTCGACCAAAAATGTCTCGAGCTATACAGATAATATTCGCAGCAACGACGCATTGTATTAGCTTTGTTTTCAGCGCCGACCATAGGAGTTGCGAGATGTGGGAAACGAGTGACGTCGCAAGAAAAGTAGCTCAATCTGCGCATTTTTCGCATTGGATGGCACGAGGGAGGGAAGAAATCCATTTTCCGAGAGGTTTAATGATCATCCAGTTGCATGCAGAATAGCTGACCGATGAACGATGAGTCTCCGCTTCGATTTCATCTTACTGGACAGAGGATGGATCGAAACCGGGTGAGTGATATGGACAGTTTGTTAAGTACCACCACTTATGCAAGCACCATGCAAGATTTTATCTCGAAGTTTTTCGTTTTCTGTAAAATGTGACTTTGTCTACTGTAGGGGCTGAATTACGAACATCTTTGCTGCTCTGAGCATAGCTGATAACGCTGAAAGGATCTGTCCTGGTGCTCACCCGAAACCTCAGGAAATAGTGGATTGCACAGTATTCAATGCGCAATCCGTCGATAAAGTCTTCGCCCTCGATAATAGTGATCATTACATGATTGTCAAGAATTATCCTATTCTTTTCGCGCGCTGTGTCGTCAGGCTGACTGTTAATGATAACGCGAGCAGTGAAGTGACCGAATCTTCATCCTGTCAATGCTATCAAAGTATGAAGTGTAAAGTGGGTGGCGAACAAAAAGCATCACTCAAACTTTTTAATACACATTGACGATATTCGGACATTTGTTCGTTCTGCTTAGAATCTAGCCCTAGGTCGATAGTTGAAGACCGTTTTACAGTCGAATATTAGCTATGAAAATGAGGTACTCCTTCTTGATATGTATACTTTGTATCAGACGGATGTAACTCTGAAACATGCACTCGAGTTTGAAGTAGTCACGCGTGCTGTAATAACAACTAGTGTCAATGGATATCACGTGATGTGACGACATCCTGAACCGAAACGTCTTCTGCCTTGATTCTAAGCGATTTGTTACCGTTTCATGTGTATAAAAAGACTTTGAAAGTCCAATTTTAAGCAGAGATAGTAAGCAAGATTCGTAATAATCCCCCGATTTTCACTATGCGCTTCTTAATCCGCACAACCCTCGATAAGAGAATAGGGATTAGTCCAAAGAACGTACAATGATCCAATATCGATTCTCCTGAGCTGCTGCGAATCACTGTTCCACTTGTTTCCCTTATCATACACAGTCTTTTGTGACACTGCATCCCATTGAATTCCTATCATGCCAAAGAACACCTAAATTGGAGGCTGATCTCCACAAATCCGTATCAGTGTTGTACGGGTTCTGTGATATAAAAATTTTGTTTTAATGTTGAATCTATTTGGCCACTTGGCTATCATTGGTCAATGTGATCATGAAAGCACCAGTCTGAAGTCCCAAACCCGTACCATCACGCGGATTGTACGGGTTGAGTGATTGCTACAATGACGCTGTCATCCGCTCGCCCTCTTTCCCTGATAAGAAATCATCCGGACTTTAGAGTGATAACACGCCTTTTTGCCCGTCGCTCAGCGCTTCATTCTTGAATTTAATCACTCGTAGCTTCGATCGATTCAATTTTTTTAGAGCATTACAATTTTATTGAATTGAGACCGACATGAAATAGACCAGTTGAATATTGAATTTTCACAGCTCAGCGCTTCATTCTTGAATTTACTCACTCGTCGCTTCGATCGATTCACTAGCGACATCGCATAAATTTTACGAAAAAAATTTCACTAAAGTTATACTCACATAAAACCGTACAGAAATTGTCTGGCGGAATAATTTATTTTCATTTCTCAGCTCTTCCTTCTTGAATTTACTCACTCTACACAGCGATCGATCGAATTGGCTTTGATTATTCATACATCCATAGATGAATAGTGCGCTTCATGACACAATCTAACTCTGCATTTTCTGATACCACTTCCCTTGAAATACTCGAGGGGCAGCGCGATCCCATTCGTCACAGTCTTCATTGTTAGTGAAACTCGGGCGAACGTAAATAATCCCAGGGGTATATTTATTTCTTACTTCCGCTTTGACTTCAATGCGTTTTGCTTTAATCGATTCGACTTGCGCTTAATTTTCAACCCGAAACTCGTGACTGAAGCCATAGAACTCGATGCATTATTCTGCAACTATTTCTTGCAAGCCATAGTTTTGCAATTTCGTCCAATTATCTCCAGTGAAGCCCGTCGGATCATAATTATGTGTTGCGGAATGCCCACTTTCATGCAGCCCTCTATTTTCCACCAGCTTTCCTCTGGCTCCTTACAATTGTTTATCTTTATCATCGACTTTCATAAATTTACCGTGTAATTGAATATCTCTCGATATTCTTTCGAGACACTTGACGCAATTTTGAGACGATGTGTGCGCATTTTCATCGACTTGCATTTTTTTAGTTTCAATTCCCTCCTCATTTGCTGCATTCATCCTTCGAATTCAACCTACACTGTTGCAAAATTTTACCAGACGTAAACATTGCACTCTAGGTCACCGACTACAGATACAACCTATCGATAAGATGATAATCGCGATACGAATTTCATCATTTGCTTCTCGCATTATCAACCATATATTTTGAGTGACTCAAAGCCTTAGGAATCGATATATATTTTATTTTGCATGACTAGTCAGATTGTGCAATCATTTTCAATATTTCCTTCAATCGTGGAGACTTGTAGCTCTATAAACTCAAACTGATAACATCTCGCTGAGTGAGCACTACCTCATCGATTCGTTATGCCCATGTTTGAGTTGTACATTGGAATTGAGGAAATCGAGGGTTCACTTTTGAAATTGTAAACCTAAAAAAGACAGATTAAAATATTGCCTTATTCATTTTCTCACATTACGCGCATCGCATTAGTTGTAATTTCATCAATTTTCATTTCGCTATGAAGCATCGCGCTGTTTTCAGAGTCACAGGAAAGTAAAAAATCAAATATTATTGACTTTGCTTTTTCGTGCTTTCTCGATAACATGTTGCCCAATACAGCGTTTCTTATCCGCTTTTTAGTGTGTAAACTGCACAATAAGCAGAGTAGGATTAGACAAGGATTTGTCATAGACACTAAAACGGCCATCGTTGAACCGTACTTGTTCACAATTTTAGACTTTTTGACTGTTTCCATTTTTTCCCTCCATTTTTTATATTTATTATATATAATTTAACAACAATAATTGATCATTACAGATGCAACTCAAGCTCTTTCAATACAAGCAAGTCGATCAACCGGAGCCGACACAGGGAGAACCTCCGAAGAGGAGGAGGTATTTATGTTATTCAACATTTTTATTGGCAAAGTCAATAACGTGCTGTTTGCATTTAATGTACCGAGAACCTATTGACACACCCCATAATTTCTGATTATCTTATAGCAATGAAACACATTTGAACATGAACATTTCACAATCAAACTTTACGAAAAAAATAGTTTTTAATTAGTTCTTGTTATATAACAAGGGAGTAAAAATAATTAATTTAATAATAAAGCTAATTATTCAGCTGTTGCTGTGGCCGTCTCTTCGTCACTGCTTGCCTCGTTGCTCTGTTGATCACTTTTGTTGCCTTCGTGGTGCCGCAGCTTTGTGAGTTTTCAATAATTCTTATTATTTTTTTAACATAACTTTTCATTTGAAATTTTTAGGCAATTCTTGATATAAAAGTAGGCGAAAAGTAGGAAAAGTAGGCGAAATTTGGATGAATTGCAGACTCCGGCCGCTTCAACGACGACGTGGCCGAGTTCAACGCGCTCTACGGTGACGCCGCCGCTTCAGAATCCTCCGACGAGCTGCTCGACGCCGCCATCAGCGATGCACTCAGGGGACGGAAGACGTCGATGACGAAGGAATTGTGGGGCAGCGAAGAGAGAATCGACATTACGCCTGAGAAACTGGATGATGTGGAGGCGTTCAGGGGACGGAAGATGACGAAGGACCTTCCGAGGAAGATCGACAGAGTAGACAGCGATGAGGAAGTCGACTCGGCCGAATCGAGAGTCGACCCAATGCGGGAAGGATTGGAGAAGATGCTGGATGAAGAGCTGGCCCAATTCAGCAACGACGACGACAAATTCTTCAACAGTGAAGAATTCGTCAAGGATGACAAGCAAGACCCAGTGGACGTAAAGTTTCGAATCTTTTTGGATCTAATGAAGCAAAAAGAGAGCAAGAACGACGACGACTTGTGCGATGTGAGCAGTTATTCAATTATTTATCACCGTTGAATCTGGAAGATTGACCAGTTACTAGGGTTGCAAGTTCGGGATCGGCAATCCCGAAAGTCGGGATTATCGACCTTCTTCCCTAGCTGTCTCTCTCTCACTTTCGCACGCTATTTCTCGCGAGAGAGTGTCGGTATTACCGACAACGAACCTGCAACCCTACCAGTTACTCGTTGAGTTAGGTTTCAGAGCTTCTTGGTAGGTATGCATCAAATCAGGCAGCAGTTGCTGATCCCCTACCGAATAAAAAATAACATAAAATTCAGGGAGTCCGCAACTGCCTCGTCGACTACTACAGCCTCTGGGACATTGACGCTTCCGATGAGCTCCCGCCGTATGTGGTCAGTTTACGTCTGATTATACTGCGTGCAGGGCCTGTGATAGCGCGAGATTAATGAGAATGGTGAAGTCTACAGATATTGTCAGATTCAAATTTCCTCATTTTAAAAATATAATCGTTGGTGTCAAGGTAAGAAAGTCATTTCAGAAATTCTTCGACAAGCTGCAGTCCAACTTTGAGCATCTCCATGAATTCGCCATCGACATTATCTGCCTGTGAGTCTTTTTACTTGAGGAAGAAGTTGATAGAGCGTTTTCAAAGGACTTATTTTATTGCTAAACATACTTTGATCAGTTTCGGGAACGTAAAAACATTTACGCCCTAAAGTTTCTCTGTTGAGTAGCGCAACTTTATTGCTATCGTGATCATAAAACGGGTGGCGCCACTACTACCAACGAGAGCGATTTCATACCGAAAGACGCAGAGAAATGGCACACACTGATCCGTGTGTTGTTGTACCGGCTTTTGAATGAGCCATGGGATCACACATTCGCTTCCCAAGACGCCAACCGAAAAAATAATCAAATTAATTACAGGGCCCAGGAAGAGGCGACCAACTGCATGTCCATGGAGCTCGCTGAGAACAGCAAGATCAATGCTGGTAGGGCAATCTTTATTTGTAATTTTTTATCAATATAAAATTCTATCGATTTTACACGTAGAGCTGTTCGCTCGAGCATTGCTCGCCGAGTTTTGCTCGCCGAGCGGTTATGCAAAACCGCTCGCGAGCACGAATGGCTCGCGAATGATTTCTCCAAATCGCTCGCGACTATTGTAGCTCGCGAGCGCTGCTATCATAAACTGACACAATTGAGAATGACTAGGGAGAATGGTTCGAAATGAGGGGACGTGAAATTCAATTATCCATTATTTGTTTGTATTCTAATGCGCTCGCGAGCGGGGCGCGCTCGCGAGCGCATTAGAATACCGATTCGCGAGCTCGACGCGCTCGCGAATGAGTTGGAATAAAAGACTCGCGAGCGACGAGCGCTCGCAATAACAGCTCTATTATTCGTACAGAAATCACAACAAGAATACACATTACATGCTGGATCAAATGAAACTTCAATAAAAAAGAATTTCAATGTAGATGACCTCGACGAGTGTCTATCTGTTGCCGGCTGGATGGAGAACTTTGGGCTCAAGAAGGTGATTACATTCGTTTTTTTTCCACGCGCGCCACTGGAAATGGGATGAGTTTCACACTCAAACATATTTGCAAAATAATAGATGCGAATTAATCGAGTGCAAGACTCTATTCGAGTAAAAAGTAAACAACTTTCACAATTTCAAATTAGAAGCATTTTAAATTTAACTAAAATAAAATATAATAAATTCCCAGCTCGACGCTCGCGAGTACGCTGCTGACTTCCGCGTGAGAAGCTACGAGTGCAGGAACGAGAAGTGTGAGTGTCTTAGTCGTTACAATTCACTCAAATTAAGTTATTACAGACAGGATTTTATAAAAATAACTTATTTTTTCAGTCCTGAAGGAGAACTTCAAGTGCATCTACCCGACTACTCAGACGCGGAAGGTGATTTCGTTTTTTTGTAAAAATTATTTAAATATTTTACAAATATTTTAAATAAAATAACATCCAGGACGACCTGGACGTCTGTTCTGCCGCACTCAGGGAGGCGATCACTAAGAAGGGAGAGGCATGCGAGTAAGTTTCGCTATTTTTGGCCTCTTTTGCTGTTATTTTAGCACCGATCAAGGACTATAAAATGTTATCATAAATTAATTCGTTCCAGTGCCATGGACGAGTACATCACCTGTTCGCGCGAAATCTTCGCCGAAGAATGCGGAGATGAAGTATCGAGGTGAGATTGCTATATATATTTTTTCTTCTATATTAATGTTTTTCTGTGAAGCCGGTCTCGCGAGTGAGAAACAAGAATTGTGATTTTTTTCAACTGCATCGTTTCCAAACGGTTAAAGACAAATATCTTTTAGCTTCATATGCAATCTCGTCCAAACAGCAATGCTGTTCAACTATCCTATGTGTCGAGATGACTTCCAGACCTGCAAATAACTCCTCTCTCAATTCCCAACCAGACCATCATTCCTGTCGATCAACGAATACCAATCTCATTATGCATCCATAATCGATAAATCAACTACCTACACTTGCACCGCGTATGAAGTCTACTTACATTGTTTTGATAAACCCTTAACAATATCTTCGTCTTCTTTTGGATGAATGTTCAATCAATGCTTGATAGCATTATGTACACATTCTAACGAAGATTACATGAGAGTGATGGTACCAACTTGGTAATACCACAACGTTCTAGTTTCTGGTTCGAACTCATTGCATGGTATTGTGAATTGGTTAATTGCTAGGACTATACGGGCCAGTGCAGGACTGCAACTCGTAGGTAATCGATTTCGAAATACGGGTAATCGTCTCTTCATTTCACGTGCTCTCTCACCGATCTGAAAAACGAGAGAGAGTGCGAAATGAAGAGAAATGAAGAGGCCCGTATTTCGAACTTTAGTAGGTAAGTATTATCATTTCATAATTATTATATTTTTCTCATGAACCCAACTGCTTTCAGGTCGGGGTCCCATAACCGCAAGAAAAATTTCTAGTCTTTGCCGATTTTCTTTTCTTCTGCTTCGATTCTGTCTCGCTGTCGATCATTATCGATCCGCTCCTACTGATGTCTCTAAATCCACATTGAATTGTCCCTTTGTCGTATGACTATTATTTGGCTCAGTCTATTATTATTTCTATCATTCTATTATTCATTTTTTATACTCCATAATACTATTATTTTCTATTTACTGCTTTCTATTTTCTATTTTCTATTAATTATTTAATATTCTTAAAATATTTTACAATATCTATTACTATTATTATTAGTATCATCAATTATTACTTCTATGTACTTTATCTATTTCTGTTACTAACATTTCTTCTATAACTATCTTATTTATGTATATTCTATTTATATTATTACTTTTCTATTATTCTTCTATTATTGCAAAATTTACTTAAAGTGCTAAGCTTTTTGCTTTAAAGTTGTTTCGGCGAGCTCATTTTTCGGCGATATGTCCGCAAACGTGGTATAAAGCGATCAGAAACATAAAAAACTAGAGGTCCGTACGTGAATTTTGGAGAAAATCTCCAAAAACCTGTGTCCCTGCGCGCGTCCTACAGTACACCTCTTGGTCGGTCGGGAAAATGTTCCGGCTTTTTCAACTTTTTTCGATTTCTACAGTAATCCTTATTTTCACTATATTTCGTTTTGCACCAAAAACACTCAAACGCGTTTTTTTATATTTATTTTTTTGTATAAATTAGGTGGAACTTGATTTTAGAAAATTTATAAAAATGTTTTTAGTGTTTTTCCATGGTCAATTGGCTATGGGGCGCGCTTCAAATGCGGTAACTGGGTGGTTCGAACCTTATCGGTGACAAAATGTTTTACCGGGCTTTTCTTGATGTTTTCTCGTGATAATTAGTGAAAGCTCGATTTTAGAGAATTTATCATCGTCTATTGCAGAATTTATTATGGCCGAGTGGCTAAGGAGCGCGCCTTGAAAGCGGGAAGTTGGGGTTCTAATCAAGCCGGTGCCAAATGCTTTTGCTCGAGTTTTAGCAGAGTGGAAAAGTGGCGGGAAGTTATTTACATGTTATTTCGTAATATTTCACAACATGGAAACGGTTTTTGACGCGTTTTGAAGCAGGCACGCGCGTATAAGCTACGGACCGTTGCCATTCGAAACCAATCGTTGTTTATTAATATTATTTATATATTTCGCAATAACAAAACGTGTTTTGACGCTTTTTTGAGGTACGCATTCGCGTTTTCGAGTACGGTCAGCTGCGGACCATTGTCAATCGATAATATTTCGACTTTAACATTATTTTGATGATTTTATATGTGGCCATTTTATTTTTATTTTTACTTTAAATTTTTATTTATATTTTTTGGTTGTTTTACGCTTGCAAAAGTCTCGGGAGGCCAGGAGGCCATTATTTATACATACTTAAATTTATTTTTTCGCTAAAATTCCAAACCCCAATACCGTAACCAAAAATTATCTGGCGCCGCGGCTGTGCGATGCCCTTGCGGAAGGCTCGTGAGGCCGAGAGCGATCCGACAAAAAGTTGCGATGGAGCCACGAAGTGGCTCCATCGCAACTTTTTTCGGACTCGCTCGAGGCCTCACGAGCCTTTCGCAAGGGAAGATGCCAACTGGGTCTGCGACTGTGAATACACGACCCGGCGACACCTAGCGAACGTAGTTCGCTATTCTAATTCTATATTATCACTATGACCATTCCAGAATTGCTACTGAGCCTCCGATTCCTTCAAAAGAAGGAAAAGACGGTCAGTCTGCGGGGGACAGAGCACCCCACCCATTCTCCCGAAGGATAAGGGCCAGACTGACCATGAAGGCATGAAGGGAGGGGGAGGGGGGAGAGCTGACTCGAGGGCCATATCCTCAAAGAACCACAGCGATCAGCTCAGACTGTGATCAAAGATCAAAGATCAAGATCAAAGATCAAAGCCACGATTTCCAAGGATACGGCCGTATCGAGTACACAGGGCGAGGGAGGAGGGAGCACAGATCCTCAAAATGCTTCGGGTACCAATTCAGATCATGGTAGAATCCCGAGCACTTGAAGATAAGGGCAGGATACAGGGGTGGGAGTGGGGAAGGAGCATGGGGATTGGGTCCGGCTAGAGGGATGAGGGGAGGTAGGGAGGGAGGGAGGGAGAGCATCGAAGGGAGCATCGAAGGGAGCATCGAAGAGAGCATCGAAGAGAGGAAGAGGCTGGCGACTCGAGGCGAGAAGAGAGCAGACTAGAGACGACTGACTGATGGCTCCCTTCCCAAATCCGTCGCCTTATATACCGGCCAGCGATCTACCTCGGATGCGTCCGAGTAGATCACAGGCCGGTATATAAGGCGAAGGATTTGGGAAGGGAGCCATCAGTCAGTCGTCTCTAGTCTACTCTCCACTACGCTAGTCTCGGAAGTCTTCAGTCGCCCTCAGCCCGTCTGCCTCTCTACTCGTCTACCCTTCTCCCCTTCTTCCTCAGTACCCCTTCCCCTCCGTTAGTACCCTTCCCCTCCGCCAGTACCCTTCAGTCTCTCGTCAGTACCCCTCTATCCCTCGTCAGTGCCCCAGTACCCGTGCCTCTCTGCCAATACTCCAGTTTCCCTGATCCTGTTCCCCATACCGCGGACCCTCATGCCCCAGTACCCCGGTATCCCCGCTGCCCCTCTGCTCCTCTCCCGTCTTCCGGTACCCCCATACTCCAGTTCCCCAGTATCCTCCACTCCAATGCTCCAGTACCCTCACGAATCTGCTGATCGTGCTCTTCAAGTTGATCCCTCCCCTCCCTCCTCCCTTTGATGCAATTCCTTCAGTCCCTGCCCTGGCACGCTGCCCAAATCTTCAAGATGGCACGGTTGTGCCAAGAATTGATTTGGTACCCGTCCCATTTTGGAGATCTGGTCTTCGTTCCAAATCACCTACTTCCTTCCCCTCTACCCCCGGTACCATTGGTACCCTACTCCCCTTCCCATCCCATCCAGTGCCTCCTTCCCCTCTTCCGATCTTCCCGTCTGCCTATCTTCCCATCTTCCGATCTTCCCCTCTTCCCAACATCCCTTCTTCCGCACCTCCCTTCTGTCCCGCTTCCCCAGTACCCCTTCTCCAATTCCCATTCGCCAGTGCCCCAGTACCCTGGTATCCCAGCTGCCCCTCTTCTCCTCTGCCTCTGCAACCAGTGCCCCTCCACCCAGTGCCTCTCTTTCTTCCTTTTTTCCTTGTTTCAATATTCCTCCCTTCCTTTTCTGCCCCATACGTTCCGTATGCCCCTAATCCTCAGGAATCCCAGTCTAAGATCAATTTGAGTGTTTTTTGCAAGGAGATCACGGCTTCGAACAAGCTCCCTTCCTCCCTCAACCCACCTCCCTTCTCTGCCGATACTTGAGGTCAAAACAAACAATTGTTTATCCACAAGGGTAGAAACAATACATTTTAGTCATGCAGTAAAACATCCTCTTAGTAGCATGCTTATGTTATCGTGTGCGTAGTAAATCACTTGGCGTTACTGCATTATTATGGATAAAGAAGCTTCCTCCTGGCAGTATCCCCAACCGTCCAATACTCCATCAACAGGGAACGTGTAATTGGCGGGAATGGGCATAACGGGGTCAGGAAGTGTCTCAGTAGGAAGTGTCAGAAGTGTGGAAGTGTCTCAAAATCAGGCAATTTATAGCAACTAATTCCATGGATTAATGCTTGTCTTTGCGGTTAGATGGGATTATTGGATACTGACTTAATAATTAAATGAATAATCGTATGACTCATCCCGAAGCCACACCCTCCTGGCAGTATCCCCAGCCATCCACCACTCCATCAACAGCAAGAGTGTAATTGGTGGGAATGGGCATCACGGGGTGGACGGCGATGAACTTCCGGTAGATGGACGTCCCGTTCTTCAGAAGGAAGTGCATCTCGCAAGTTGGTCTAACCAGGATTTCCAGGGTCTGAAATGAACTAATTATGCATTTTTTCCAGTATGGTTTCAGTTTGCATCGCAATTAGAGCTCGAGAATGAGCCGACGTCTCTTCATTCCTCACACTCTCTCACTGGTTATAGAAGCTAGAGAGTGTATGAAATGAAGAGACGGCGGTATCATTTCTTGAACTCTAATCGCACTCAATTCTTGCACTGTCGTCGCACTTTTAGTTGGCACCGCACGAACGAACGAGGGTACGGTGAGAACGACCACCGAATCGGTTCCCTTACTACCCAATACTTACACCAGGTCCATCGATATCGGCCAGTCCCTCGCCTCCAGTAGCCAATCGAGACGGTCCGGTGAGCTGGCTGTGGCATTTGTCGGCAGCAGCCGGTCCGAAGCATCCAACAATGCGTCCAATCGGTTCCTCTGTAAACGAATAGTTCCTCGTTTCTTAATTTCAGAATTGCTACAGCAGAATTGTCACTGTTTCGAATCCAATAACAACTGTGAGTTGCCTACCGCATTCCATCTTCCTGTATGCTTCCGTGGGCTTGATGCAGATGGTCGCGGGCACTTCCTTCCCGAGGAACACACAGACGACGTGGTCCGCCTTGCGGTCGACGACGATTGATGAGCACTGCAATGAATGGTCTGTCTCTCTCATTTAGTCATGCTGTCTCGCTTCTCTGACTGGCGAGAGACAAGGGAAAGTGAAGAGGCGAGAATATTCATGGAAATATTTTATGCAATACATCGTTACTGTATCCACTACCGACTTCTCAGAATTTCGTCATGCTCATTTCGTCATGCCCTCTCGCTTCTCTGACAGGCGAGAGACATGGGAAAGTGATGAAAAATATCACTGCATGACATCGTTGGATACAACGTTTCATAGTTCCGTAACGATTCGTTACTGGAACATTATATTGTTGAATAGCGCGTCGTTTTGTGAGGAATCAAGGATATGAGCAAGGGATTTTATGATAATAAGCAAATAAACATACCTCCTTGGTATCAGTGCACTTCCTATCGCAATCCAACTGACTGGCTGCAATCGCCTTGCTGAGCACTTCGTACTGGACCGTCAGGTTGACCGGCGAATAGCAGGTGGAGCAGCAGATGGTCTGGAAGACATTGCATACTGACCTTGATCATTACTATAAATATTGTATGATATGATAACCACTGAGTCACCTGAACACATGTCAACATGGCGAGAAGGATGTGGAGAGCATCCATTGCGGGATGAAGGAAGGAAATGAAATGGAGGAAGGAGGGCCCCTTTTAAATGGACGGTGCAGTACTTCCGTTGCCCGTAGTGTCACTAATTCCTCATGTGATCCAGCACAATACATCTCGAGCGGGTGCCCTGACAGGTGGACTCTTCAGTCAGAGAAGCGAGAGAGCGCGTGAAATGAAGAGGCGGCGGCTCATTTCTCGAGCTCTAGTGGACTCGACAAAAAATGAAACAAAGACAAAAAAACAAGGCCCTAGATTTACGACATTTTGCCATTCTGGAACAATTATAATCGATAAGTTAGTCGAATCACGATGCATAATAGTCTTGCTATATCCTCGTGTGTTTCAGTGAATCGTATAGTCCATCACATCCTAATGCTCAGAATCGCATGGACAGGTGGAGGGGACTAAAAGGGTGGAGTAAGGCATAGTCACATGGCATAGTATACAGTCACATGGGGCAAGCGAGATACACTGCAACGAAGTAAAGCAGCAAGAAGCATTTGGTCATAGATCCAGTACATTCCATTTCAAGGGCAACAAAAAACCCAATTCTATCCAGTCTTAGATATTATAAATTCAATGATATTACAAGGATGAAACATCAACGATCGTCCATTTGTTTACTATTACCAATAACTCAGTTTTTGTTCTTTTCCGGAATGTTCATATTTTATTTCCGATAATTTATCTTTCTGATTGTACAACATAAAGAAAACTGAGATATCTGTGTTGTCACCTTATACCTTTCGTACAGCACCACATTAACAATTAACCGAGCAAGAATGAAAACAATAATAGGGGAAAATTGTTGTCATTCGCTATTTGCTATTTCAGAGAGACGAAAATTTGGGGTAGATCAAGCGCTCCTCCCAGCGTTTTTGGGAAGAAATTTGGAATAATAGGGGAAAATTGTTGTCATTCGCAATTTGCAGATTCCGGTGTTCCATCAAGGCGTGGTGCAGATAACAGCAAGGCTTGTCGAGGGCGTGAGTTCCGCTTCCACCTAAGATATTAGATAAGACAAGACACCTTAGATAAGATATTAGCCTCAAACGAAGAAAGGTGGCAAAAATGGACGAGTTTACGATACTCTGGCGTGCGCCCCCCAAGTTGGATCCAAGCAAATTTCGACCAGGCCTGTATCCGACTTGGGAACCCCTTTTTGCTTGGATCCAAGTTGGGTGCGCACACCAGAGTACTAACATAAGACACAAATGTGTACCTCGCATTAGAAAACCACCTGTCCCTATTGCCATTTCCAGCGCACACGCACTATGTTGCAACATCGTGATTCATGTTGCACGCTCCCGCGGGATTTCACTACTATTTATTTACGTTAAATTGCATGATAAACTAATATTATTATTATTACCGTTGCCTGGGATACGCCATCGAACGTCCATTCGTTGGATGTCTCGCAGAAGATTTTTGAAACGAGCTTGCTCTTCGTAGTAGGGGTCTGAATAGATACTTTCATCGTGATATCTTGATATCTTGTATTATTTTGAAGAGTCTTTGGAAACCAATTAATATTTGAACACACATATGAAAACGTTTGCGTAAGCATCGAGCAGTTCCGAAAGGGTCCGGCACAAGTCAAACTTGAGAATTCTCTCTATTTTGACTAGGCCGGATTTTACACTATTTTGAGAAAAACGGCTTCATATTCTCTTCAACATTTTGATATAATTATTTCACTACAACTAAAAAAATATGTATGATTGCCTTACTCCCACAACTAGGAATCTGGTATTTGGCGCATTGCATATCGTCTGAGTAGGCGAGACCATGGCACTCGTGCATCTAAAATGAATAATTTGTTATTAGATTTTGTTTTTTTTTTCAGATTTTTTTAAAATTAATAATTTGTTTTTAGATTTTGCGCATACTTTGACTCTATCACACAAATCATCTTTGAATATTTGGCAGCAAGCCTCCTGCACTCAACCCCTCTCGATTTGCTCAATTCCTAATGGGGTGTTAAAATCTTGGAAAAGTAAATGGAAAGGTAAAAAATTGATAATTTTCAGACTTCGAAAAGTATGAAAAAAAAAAGTTCCAAAATTTGAATTCCCGCAATTTTCGTTTTTCGATTGTGACTCGGCTCCAATGGGATAAATCGTCTCAAACTATTCACAGTGACTAAATCACGCTATTAACAAAAATATACCCCATTTTTTATCAATCAGGCCATGGAGAGTTACAGAAATGTAAGCGAACAGAGTCACATATAACACGTGCCTTCTGAGAGATTGCAGGAACACGGACACCCCCCGGCACTAGGAGCCCCAAGTTTGAGCAATCTCGATGAAATTTTTTTGGTGGTCTATATTGGCGACGAGAAAATTTTCATAACACAACTTTTGTCCCAGAACCGGCTTTTAGGCATTTTCCGGCTCCAGAGCCCGCTATGTCATATCTCAGCTCCCAGATGAGCTAGAGACCTCCGGTTTGGCTTAAAAAATGTGGAAAAATATTCTGAACAACTTTCAACTCAGGTGTAAGACATTTGACAACGTTTTCAGTTACTTAGAATTGAAAAACTGTTTCCGAAAGGGAAAAATAATTCACCCTGGCTCGAGGACCCCCCATTGCAGGGGCAACTGAAGTCAGTTTCAGATTCCTTACATATACCAATGTCTTAGAAAAATTAGAGCCAAGCTCGGGAGGGGTGCGGAAAAAAGTTGTAAGGCAAAGAAGCGGAGAAAATGGCGATTTTCCAGAAAAACTTCATTTTTGAGGACTCAGAACTTTTGAATTTCGAACTCACTCGGGGCAAAATCAACTGTAAAATAGTTACATGAACCAAAACAATAATTTCGAAGCATTTGGGACAGATCCGTGGTAATTTATTTTTTTAATGATTTTTTAAATTTTTTCTTGAAAAATCTTTTTTTTAAAATTAAAATCTTTTTTTCGCTGATCAGTCTCAAATGCTCCGAAATTATTGTATTGGTTCATGTAACTATTTTACAGTTGATTTTGCCCCGAGTGAGTTCGAAATTCAAAAGTTCTAAGTCCTCAAAAGTGAAATTTTTCTGGAAAATCGCCATTTCCTCCGCTTCTTTGCCTTACAACTTTTTTCCGCACCCCTCCCGAGCTTGGCTCTAATTTTTCTAAGACATTGGTATATGTAAGGAATCTGAAACTGACTTCAGTTGCCCCTGCAATGGGGGGTCCCCGAGCCAGGGTGAATTATTTTTCCCTTTCGGAAACGGTCTTTCAATTCGAAGTAACTGAAAACGTTATCAAATGTCTTACACCTGAGTTGAAAGTTGTTCAGAATATTTTTCCACATTTTTTAAGCCAAACCGGAGGTCTCTAGCTCATCTGGGAGCTAAGATATGACATAGCCGGCCCTGGAGCCGGAAAATGCCTAAAATCCGGTTCTGGGACAAAAGTTGTGTTATGAAAATTTTCTCGTCGCCATTATAGGCCACCAAAAAAATTTCATCGAGATTGCTCAAACTTGGGGCTCCTAGTGCCGGGGGGTCCTGCAATCTCTCAGAAGACACGTGATAAGTTGATGAATACGCTTACGTCAGCGGGGGGTTGTGTATGGTGCAAGCAATCATGGCAGCAACAAGAAGTGGCTTGCATGCTGAAATATATTCGTCGCATCACACAAAACATCTATTGCTGGAATTGCTATGAAGCAAAAATTACCATAGTTGAGCGCAAGCGGAAAAGATAGCTTACTTCCAGTGGGCGGGTTGACTGGTCCGGGCGGTTTTGCTGGAATTCCCGGCTCCGGGAATTTAGTCGGGATGCACGCGTACCCGAGCGATGGTAGCATGAAGAGCGCCAGACTCCACGTCAGCATTTCCCCTTCAATAAAGCCACTATTATTGCGTATATTCAGAAATGAAAACGCGGAATAGTTGAAAATGATGCATATGAGGCGGTTTGCGAGAATTCGATGATGAATTACTCCGACACTGCTCATTTTGCATAAATTACCCAAATAAGTTTAAATTGAAACGTCTGAAAGGGTCAAGCGAAGGCGACATATATCGCATATATAACGAAACGATTCCGAATCCATAATTTCAGAAAATGCTGTCACGGACAATACAATCTCGGTTTTTTCTCACTATTGTTGGAAGCGTTCTTCACTTCCTGTCTTTTGGTTAAAAATATAGGGGAACATTGCCATCACATTCGGGCGAGTTAAGGCGTATATTTCATAAGGGTGACTGACGAACGCACATAAACTTCAATATTCTATTAATGAGAAACAACTTCCCCACCGAAAGAAGACATACAGTCCCGAAGACAGACAGACAGACAGACAGAAGAAGAAAGTTTCAACCAAATATTCGACAAGTTCGCAAACGAAAAAGCGTGGGATGGTTTCCACTAAGTGAGAAAGGGAAGAGGAGGAAATGGTGGTCAGCTTGGCGCTGATAAATAACCGAAACCGGCTGAGATCCTTGCGAAGATGCGAACCTCTTAAGAACAAAAGATGATATCCCTCCCCTCCTTCCTCTTCCCACAATGAACTCTGTGCTCCGAACGTTAGTAAAATACACTCCAATTGTTTTCCAGTTTCGTTTCGATTTTTTTGATGCAAACTTTTTACTAACTCTTATAAGATCATAAATGCGAAGGAAATGAGCTTCACATCATCACTATATTTCGCTTGTTTCAACCCTTCCCTTTGTGCGGAAAAATTCAAGCGAGTGAAAGCGGAGCGGAAAATGGGAAAAAAGTTGTGGAGATGCAGTATTTTGGTAGTGTTTTTGATCAATTGGTATCAAATTGACATTATCGCTAGGTTTCAAGGATGGCAATCGTGCAACGCAAGTTACGAATCGAAACGTGCGATTTGAATTTTGCGCAATGTTTGCGCAATGATCGTGATGAAACCGTCTTCCACTGCGTAATGATACTTTCACTTTGCAGTCAATTTGAATTGCGTGCCTATTTCGCATCGATATTCGTAAGAGAGTAATTCCGGGTGCATTGCAAATCGCTCGCGTTTGAGCGAACCGGCAACCCTAATAATCAATTGGAATTCAAAAAAAAATTAAAAAAGCGAATTTTACATATTTGGCTTTAAACTGTCATTTTTATATTAATCTGGCGAGAATATCTTAATTTTTTCACGATAGATTTGTGACAGATTGCTGCTGATATTTTCCAAACAACAGCATTCGGAATTGTCGCATCTCACTGAGAAGCAGGGTAAGATAAATGGAGATGGAGGGAGGGTTGCAAACTGGATAAGGAAGGTGAGGGGGGATGATTACATCCTTTTATCCCTATCCTTTGTTCCATTTTGGCCGAGGAAGAATTTGGACGAAACACAATGAAAGCACAACGAAGTGTGCAATATCTTTCGTCCTGTCATTGAGGGGCCTATCGCGCTTTCCTTCTCAGTGCTTCTCGCTGAAATCGATGAGAAGAAAGCGAAAGAGTGCAACGTCAGCACTAAGGCGAGAAAGCGAAAGAGGAGGTACAAGGCGAAACAAGCGCCCAGAGAATGAGAACAATCGATTTGCTGAGCTTTGCTCCAAAAACGATAAAATCGGAACAAAAAAAGTTGATTGGTCAATCTTTTAGAGTACCCCAATACTACCAACTAAGTTTCATCGGAATCGGAGAAATAAATTGTTTTGTAGTTCCTACACTTTCGAAACTCATGAAAAAAGCACAGGGTTAAGCCCTGTGGAAAGTTTGTGGGGTATTATGAGGCTTGATTTTTCCAAACTTTAATTTATTGTTTTCTTATTCGTATTATTTGGAGTTATCGTTTCTTCATTTCACACACAATCTCGCATCTCTGACTGGAGAGCAAATGAAATTAACATTCGAGTGCAATGAGAAATGCTCTCACGATAAATATATTGCCTCCTCTGGAGTCATCATCTTCACTTACTTTCACTACAAAGCAGAAAAGAAGGGGGCTGAAACGAAACACCAAAAAAGCCTCTAGTTCTCGTTATGGATTCAGGTGAGAGGAGGATGGGTATCCAAGGAGCTGGGGAGGCATATTAAATCAGTCTGCGCTGTCATTCAACAGCGATGATGGAGAGGATGCTGTTGCTCCTCTTATCCGTCCTTACATCTCAGGCGATAGCAGTAAGTTCACTCAATCAATGATGGATCTCAATATAATATTTCCAGCAGTGCTCTTTGTTTGATGACTACGGCTGCAAATTCGGATTCTGCGCGAATGAACATAAGGTGAATACACGTTAATATTCAATATTTACCTCATCGGACATTTCAGAAGCCGGACTGTAGTTGTGTCCAGTGCACGTGCACAGGAAGACCTTGTCTCACCGGCCCTCAATGCAAAACAGGTATGACGTTTCACATCGCGCTCCTTGCTATCGCTTGCATGACGTAGCAGTTATTATGTATCTCTTACTAGGGTTGCAGTTTCGATTTTGGCCATTTTGCGCGAGAGAGGTGATATGTACCGAGGGTGATGCAATACAATGCGCCGAAATAGCCGATCTCGAACCGGCAGCCCTAGCTCTTACCGAGTGTGTTTCACTTCAGTTCTGAACACAACTGCGTGCAATAACTGTCTGAAATCTCCGTGTCCGAATACTCAGAACTACACGTGCACCAATGGATACAACACGAGAACGTGCGATTGCATTGCTGGGAACACGGGAAACAACTGCGAATTCAGTTAGTTACCCTTTGAATATAGGCAGGTCTCTTATATTCATGCCTTTGGATAAAAGCAAATTTCCGACCAGGCCTATGGGCAACTTGAAAATTTGATTGAATCCAACTTGGAAATCTGCTTGGATCCTGAGGCTGGGGTACTGCACTTGATTCAGACTCGGGAACCCGAGGCTGGGTTACTGTACTAGATTCCTACTTTGAAATGCCTTTCTTGAACCCGAGCTAGAAGTGCACACACTAATTTCAAGGGGAAATTATTGATCAGCGCAGTTTATTGGTTGAAAATATGAATTTTAAAAAGAAAAAAACAACATTTAAACACTATTCTTGCAGATATTGGTGATCCGTGTGCTGCGTATCCGTGTATGAATGGATCGACTTGCATTTCCAATTCTTCTATCTACAAGTGTATTTGCCCATCGGGAAGATTCGGAACACAGTGCCAATGTGAGCATTGCTCTACTCATTCCCAATCCCATCCAATTCATTCTGCAGTCTCTGGAGATCCATGCAGCGATGTGACTTGTGCCCCCACTGGAAACTGCACGGCGCTATTCGAAGTAAGACTATATTCTTGTTCAATACTGTTCAAGCATCCCTTCCGGACTAGGATGTAGTCAGAAAGAGTCTAGTGGATGCATCTTCCTCTCCTTGACAGCGAGCATAGTCCTTCTTTCTGCGCGGGTGCCCTCGTTTTTTCATCCTTTCTCGGTATCGAAGGTGTGCATTCTGTGTTGAGAGTGGAGGGAAGGCGGAAGAACAGAGACATCATCTTGCAATTAGAATGATAGACTAATAGAAAGTGTTAATCGCTCGAAAGTGAGCGCTCGCTGCTACATCGCAGAGCTCGACGAATGAGCGGAATGATAAAGAGAAAAATAACGCTGTTCAACGCAGTATGCCGTTCAAGTATCGCCTCCTGACTAGAGTGTAGCCAAAAAGAGTTGAGAGGATGCATCTTCCTCTCCTTGACAGCGAGCATAGTCCTTCTTTCTGCGCGGGTGCCCTCGTTTTTTCATCCTTTCTCGGTATCGAAGGTGTGCATTCTGTGTTGAGAGTGGGGGGAAGGCGGAAGAACAGAGACATCATCTTGCAATTAGAATGATAGACTAATAGAAAGTGTTAATCGCTCGAAAGTGAGCGCTCGCTGCTACATCGCAGAGCTCGACGAATGAGCGGAATGATAAAGAGAAAAATAACGCTGTTCAACGCCGTATGCCGTTCAAGTATCGCCTCCTGACTAGAGTGTAGCCAAAAAGAGTTGAGAGGATGCATCTTCCTCTCCTTGACAGCGAGCATAGTCCTTCTTTGTGCGCAACTACACCCTTTTTCCATTCATTCCCGGTATCGAAGGTGTGCATTCTGTGTTGAGAGTGGGGAGGGGAATGCGGAAGAACTGATAGACTAGTGGATAGTGTTGTTCGTTCGAGTGTCGATCGCTTGGCGAATGAGCGGAATGAAATCACTCGCGAGCGAAAAAAAGAGAACAATCTTTCGCAAGAGAAAAAAAACTGGAAACTGCACTATCATAGTCAATGTAAGACTATGTTCATTAATTTGTTTGGCCTAACTGGAGCCAGCTGTTCATGCATCCCCTCATGACTAGTGTGTAGTTAAAAAGAGTCTAGAGGATGATTATTCCGTTTGCTCTCCTGGAGTGTAGTCCTTCTTTCTGCGCGGGGCATTGATTTTTCCTTTCTTTCTCGGTATCGAAGGTGTCCATTCTGCGCTGGGAGTGGAGTGAAAGGGGAAGAACAAAGAGAATTTCCGCAGATTTTGTTAGCCCCTAGGCATCGACTATATTGGGGGTGATTCTTAGCCGAACGGATTGTTAAACGAAATGAAATGAGAAATGCCCAGGGAGCACGCGCCATTTGCAAGTGTCAGGATGGATACCAAGGAGCAAAATGTGATCAACTCATTCTACAGAGTACGTCATTTTTTTTGCTTATGGTTATTGAAATAATTTAAATGTAATTTAATTTCAGGAACTCCACTGGGAACGGCTGAATGTTTCCTCGCCGACCCTAATCTCAATGCTTCTTCTCTATTCGACAGACATATCGATGATCAGATGACACTCGACAAGTGCTACGAATACATGACTGCCAATGCGAAGTACCAGGTGTATGGTGAGATTCTCTTTTCGAGACTTCTTCGTGATCTCAATGGTCTTCAGTGGTTGCCGGCAGCATTTGTTATGTAGGCGAGAATCCAATTCTGACTACACCAGCGAACTTCCCCGATTGTGACAATAATTGTCCCGGTTTGGTCCGTTCTTCTTTTTTTTACTGTCAAATGTTCTTCTAGGAGAGTCGCAGCAAAAATGTGGAACGAACGAGCACACATGGCAGTTTATCTACCGTAACACGAGTACGTTATGGTTACTTGAAGAGACTGTATTGTTTATGGTTTCGTAATGCCTGACTGTTTCTCCATAAAACACAACTCGGCAAATACAGTAACTATTAAAAAACTGTTAATGGAAGTTCGGACTCTCAGACGAAACTGCGCAGTGCGACGTCAATCCGAAGCCCTGCTATGAAGGAAAGAACCAGGGACATTGTGTCGAGCAGAACGTTAGTTTCTTATGCCAAATATTTGCTAATGAATGATTAATTAGTAATGAAGTCCGATTGTAGGGCGGCTTCAGTTGCGTGTGTGCTCCAGGCTGGTCGGGCAGTGATTGCAATACAGGTGCGAAGGTCTTTCTTAAAATACCCTGCAGCTAGAGTTAGAGATACGGGAAATCGTCCCTTCAATCCTCGCACTTTATTACCGGTCATACATGTAGACCACTGTACCTGCAACTGGTCTAGAAGTAACTGATATTCCAGTCAACGATCCTTGCACCTCACTCTACTGTAAGAATGATGGAATATGTGTTCCGACTGCGGATTATTCATCCGCCTACTGTCTCTGTCCCAGAGGATACTCGTCATCAGATTGCTCGGGTATGATGAAGTGTTACTGATGATTACTACTGATTACTGATTACTAATTACTGATTACTAATTACTGATTACTGATTACTGATTACTGATTACTGATCCATTCAGTGAAAGATCAATGCTTCTTCGTACCGTGTAAGAATGGAGGCACTTGCTCTTCGACGGTTAGTATACTTAGAAATCATCTTGAAAGATGTTATTTCAGATTTATGGATACACATGTCAATGCGAGCCCGCCTACACGGGAACGAACTGTGAAAGTAAGTTTCTAAAGAAAATCATGAAGAAAGGATGGCATTATGTGCATTAACTTTTCAACCCGTCAATATACATCACTAATCGCTTCATCCAGTCTATCTAGGTTGCACTTCTTCTCCGTGCAAGAACGGATCAGGCACTTGCTATGTCTCTACGACATCGTCGATTCGACGTGACGTCATCAATGTTGTCCCTCATCTGACGCTTCCCGGCTGCAAGCTATTATGCACCGCTGATGCCAATGTTAGCATGAGCATCTTATACTGAATGACCTCACGCAGCATTGCCATTTTAGTGTCACGCAACGATTCTCAATACTGAGGGCACAGCATGCGTTCTCCTCGGAGCGGAGATATCCGATCCGACAGCGAATGCCTGTCCTGCGCCCTTCACAAGCTACGTGAAGACCAGTGGATGTGTGGGTGGGTCCACAACTCATCTAAAAATATTATTACTTTTTTCAAAGCATTTTAAACCGGTTTTTTTTTGTTTCCATATTTGTCCATCTATTTTAGCCCTTCCCCAAACGTCAATGGCGGCGAATTATTCACCTGGAGAGAGTTCTACATTATCGGATGTGCTTGGCGACCTGGCGACTGATGGTGAGCTAGTCTCAGAAACGTCCTCGTTTTAATTTAAGGAGGAAGAGGAGGTGTTAGAATACGATAAGTTATGATTTTCATAGGAACAGCGCCTACATGCGGGACTCCACCACTCGCGCAGCGATTGGTCATTGAGTGAGACTTTCCTATTATTTGCTAAAAAGTCTGAGTTTCTTTCCAGTGCGATTCAGCACGATGGCTCCCACATTGTACTGGAGAACTACTACATGTCGGTCGCCGGTAAGTTTTCACGATGATCAATTCGAAATGTGAAAAAATTATGCAGTGTGGGACGGGGATGTCGGTTCTTGGTACCTTGATCTGGTGGAGACGCCAAACAAGGAGCGATATTACTTCAGCGCTGCGAAATGCGTCCTGGCCCCCGTTAACCCTCGTAAGTTTTTGATTCTAATGTTGGTATTGTCAGAGAGCGTAGTCGCTCTCTGGATCTCTGATCTATTGAAATCTATTGCATAATCTGATGATTCAGGGAAGGCGGAGCTATCTGAGAGAAAGCCGCCAGCGAGATGAGCCAGGAGATCTCTATGATTGCGAGCCGGCGACCGGTCGTCTGTCTTGTCCCCTCTCCTATCCCTTCTCATCTCCCCTTTCCGTGATTCACCCTTATCCCCTGTTTCTCGCTCTCCTATGTATCTTGTAATCGCGTCTCTCAATAAATCCCCTTATTGTATCGCTCTTGTCTCTGGGGATCGCACGCTATGGGCATGCCAGAATCTTGACTGTATTGTAAACACTTTCCATTGTACAAGTAACAATACTTATTAAAGTAACTCCGAACTGCGCGTGTGCGCCTCTTCCTACTGAGGCGGCCGGTCCCGGGTAAATATTTGCTGGATGTATTACGGGGCGCAAAGATGACTGAAAACATTAAATTATGGTGAATATTCAATTTAGTAATTCCAATCCATCGGCTGCCGTAATTGACGTGGATCCGAGTTGCGCAAGTGGTTCCGTGCTGTAAGTTTTCCTGATTATTTTTTGAATGCCAAATTGGCAATATTGAGTACATTCTCATAAGAGGTTTCATAATTCATGTGGAGTGAAATGTTTTCTCTGATGAGTTTGCGAGAGACAAGAGTCCTCTGATGTCGCAATTCCGTTTCCAGGATGGCCTACCTTCACGTTGCCGGTGCAAAGACGTACGACAGTTCATACAAGTACATCACGTGCACTATGGGAATATGGATGATGGTCAGTAAAGAACGACAAATTGATAAAATTTTCAGTTCAGATAACAACGAATTCTGCCTACAACTCGTACGCGCTTACTGCGGCATAGGGTTGCAGGTTCGGTTTCGTTATTCCCGCACCCTCCTCATTCTTTTCCCCTCCCTATCATTCAATCCCGCACGAGAGGGGAGAGATGTAAAATGAGTGCGGGATCCCGCATCATTTTGCGGGATCCCGCACAATGATGCGGGATTTCCCTCACTCATTTCAACGCGCTTCGTTTCTTCTCTCTTTTCTTGAGAGAATTCAATATATTTCAAATTTTTCAGAGAATTCGATAAGAACCCTTTCCTATTCATAAGGAGAAGTTTAGACCACCCATTGACCAATTTTCTAAATAATTTGAAGATGCTTTTGGTGCCCATTATAACGTAGTGGCACTTTGTTATTTATTTCGCTACAAAAGAAAGAAGTATTGTCTCCAGCCCTTTTTGGGTGTCCCAACAAAGGTTCCCGGCCCCATCATAGTTTTCCGGTCCCAATAAAGTAGTCCGGACCCCGAAAACCTGCACCCGAAGTTAGTTTCATGGACCCGGAATCAGATTCTACGAAGTCGTTTTGCAGAAAAAGATTGTCATACACGTGCAAGGATGGAACCAAAGAACATTTTTGGAGCCAGGAAACTGTGTCCGGTCTAGGAAACTAAATCCGGATCCAGGACACTAATTCCGGGTCCATGAAACTAACTTCGGGTGCAGGGGTATCGGGGTCCGGACTATTTTCATGGGACCGGAAAACTATGATGGGGCCGGGAACCTTTGTTGGGACACCCAAAACGGACTGGAGACAATACTTCTTTCTTTTGTAGCGAAATAAATAACAAAGTGTCGCTACGTTATAATGGGCACCAAAAGCATCTTCAAATTATTTTGAAAATTAGCCAATGGGTGGTCTAAACTTCTCCTTATGAATAGGATACGGTTCTTATCGAATTCTCTGAAAAATTTGAAATATATTGAATTCTCTCAAGAAAAGAGAGAAGAAACGAAGCGCGTTGAAATGAGCAAGGGGAATCCCGCATCATTGTGCGGGATCCCGCACTCATTTTACATCTCTCCCCTCTCGTGCGGGATTGAATGAGAGGGAGGGAAAAAGAATGAAGAAGGTGCGGGAATAACGAAACCGATCCCGCTACGGCAACCCTACTGCGGCAACATGTGTGGAGTGAAGCAAAATATACTCGAAATATATTGTATTATTTTATCCCAGATAACCAGTATCCATTTCGGGAATATTTGAAAGTATCCATTGCAAACATCTGATAAAGTATCTATTTCGAGTATCTTATCGTGCGTTTGAAATGCTCAGCAAACTCAATGTGCTGGTTAGCGAGCTATCGATTGTCTGGGAGAGAGGAAGATAGAAGGAAGGGGGGAGGAGGACAGTTGATCTACCGCCTCCTCCCGGCCTCTTCCTTTCTCCGCTCCCTTGAACGTTCGTCAAAGGTCAGCTACGAATGGAATGGAAAATAATCTCACGATAGTTAACTCAATAAATGGTTATGAATTCTGTAGAAATAACAGCAACAAATAGCAACCTTCGGTTGCTACGTTGCTACGGTCGTGTATTTTATAGTTTTGTTGGTATAGTTAGTATAGTATAGTTTCAATTATTTGTTTAGACTAGCAGCAACCCGTCAATCGCTCGTGAAAAAAAGAATAATTTCGAGATATTCTAGCCAGCCATGTCACAGTGAAAAATCCGTCTCTTCATTCCGAATAAGACACAGCGCGAGAGCTGATAAATACCGCAAACAGATATCTGCTCTCAATGTCAGGTATTTTTCAACAGGCGAAAGTGTTGAGCACTGCTCATCTCTACCTATTTCACCATGAGGCAGATTGCGAAAAATTGAGTCAGCGCTCCTAAAAACAGCACTTCCCTTCCAACGCAATGCACTTGAGAAGTGGGAATCCCAAACACGCGCTTCTATCTGAGAGAGCGTTGCAGAAAGGTCACTGGTCTACATAACCTGTGGGGGAGAGAACAATGGTATTACCTCATGTAAATCGATCGAATTGCCGTCCTTGAGAGTCGGATCTAATCTGAGCAAGACAGGTTACGAATTTACCGAGATCCGACTCCCTTTCCTACTTTTTTTCTCTCGACCGATTTTCGGATGGATCTAGTGGGTGGGCACTGAAAATTTATATACTCCAATTATTTGAATCCCATTCGGTTCGAAAATAGAACAATAAAGCATAAAATTGCATGCCATCAGAATTTCATAGTATGGGTTAGGTGAATTTCCTGGAAAGGGTGAATGATGCTTGCTCGATACAATGGTTAATTTTTGAAGTATTTTAAACATACTTTTCAACAGTTTTGCGGGTTAGACCCAACCCCTCTTATAAATCGAGAGCTGGACCAAGACAGATCGACCACTAAAACCTGATACCGAAATTTTGATCGGCCACGCACTGTGGCTACCACAGAGATCGAACCGATTCGGTTAAGTGTGGGGTGGGAAGCAAGACCAGGTCCCCATAGAATAGCAAAAGTCAAAAACGAACAAGACTTATGACTCAACCTGATAATTTGCCAAGTGCACCTGTGATAAAAAACGAATGTGTTTGAACAATACACCGTGAAACTCTTCGTTTCTCTTCGACAAACACATGACAAGAAGAATAGAGGTAGGAAAGCACAGGGTAGAAATTAGGCGGAGCCGAACCCCCGCAAGAATCGATGAGTAGTTCACTCAATGTCCTGGCGTCGACCGGTCGTCCCCTTTCCCTCTAGCTTTTCCACTATCTTTGGGTGGTTTGGTGTCTACTACCCAAAGGACCGAAACATCCAGTCATTCTAGGAAGCCTCTCTCTTTCCTTTGCCTTAGTTAGCAGTTTGTTCTACATTCTTCTCAAACTTAAACCAAGATTCTTGCTAGCTTGATGTAGTTGTGAGTTATCCTGATTGGATTATGGTTTCTGCACGTATTAGCTTCTCCCTCCTTATCCCCTTTCACTCGAGATACTTTTCACCTCGTTGAACACACTGAACACTGGAGTGAACACTTTCTCTCTTTGTATATTGTACAGCATATCGATTCAGCAACAATAGTGAATTATCAGAAATGGGGTGGAATGTCTCTCTTCGCAAGGGGAGATCAATATCGTACTCATTTACTGTCGTTCGCTCTTTTTACAACGTTCAACACCTTATTGTGAAATATACCGCGTGCAATGAATACATCTTACTGTTGGCATTACAGAATGAGTGAAAAAACATCGTTCGAACCGATAGTTACCCAAACCGTTGGGAAGGCATTACTATCTTCACTGTACTGAAGAAGGAGCCGTGGCCTGTGAGTTGATCTATATACTCGAGAAATGATACCGCCTTCTCTTCATTTCGCACACTTTCTCGCCCACTCGATCGACGAAAGAGAGTGTGAAATGAAGAGACGACGATCATTTCTCGAGATCTACTTATTAATCATTTTCTACACTCCCCAATACGTTTTTCGATTGTATGGAAAACGGCACATTGTCAGATATTGCCTGCAAATGAATTAAAACCCATCTCTTTGAAGGGGAAAGGAGTAGATATGCACGACTACAATATTCGAATCGTTAATGAAAGCATGAATGTCATTAAGAAAGTTGTTCTGGATCCTGGAATCAGATATTTATGAATTGATCCGTGCCTGCTAAATTACTCTTGAAACGCACCGAAATTATATTCACCTTCTAGAATATTTTAATTTCTAGATGGTGGAGGATACTTTCTGGAATATGGTCAAGATTCGTTCAACCGGTCCCGGTGAATGGGATAAGTTTATGACAGAGGACATTGACTGGATGGAAATTGGCCCATGAGGAAAAAAACGATTCTGCAGGTAATTTTATTTGGATTAAAAATAGTAAACTTCAAACTACGTTGTTCCTTTTTTATTTATTTACTTTTATTCCGATATTACTGCAGGCTACAATTCGCTTGGAGAATCGCGGCCTCGGATTGTTCAGTTCGAAACCTCCGATGGACGTGTCGTTCAACGAGAGAGATCTCTGGAGCCGGACAGGCATCGACGTGAACTCCAACAACAACAACAACAACAACAACAACAACAACAACAACAACAACAAGAACCTATACAAGTCGCCTCGAGGGCCAAGCCCATCGCTGAGACTAGTGCGCCCAATAAATGTACCGAAGGCGGCCTTACGAAGGCGCAGGAGACGAATGAGGCAGGAGGACTGTCCGGGTATGTTTTATCTGCCTATAATCAGTTGTTTTCATTTTTCGATTAACGTTATTGTGCCCTGGATCTCACATAGAGATTGGGGAAGATTTGTGGCTGTGAAATCCAAGGTACAGTAATGTGAGATTTTTTTTAAAAATTGCAAAGTACCTTCGACTTATTAGCTGATCAATTCCAGATTCATCGTCTTCGCAATTGGCTTTTTCTTTGCGCTCGTGGCGAACTATGTAATTGAGAAGTGCAAGGAGAAATTTAGATCGAGGTATGGGAATAGTGTTCTAGATATAACATTGAGACGGAATAATTCTCTGTGTTCTTGCTCATTGATTCAGAATTGATACAAATGATACCACCATCGATAGAAACACATCACAGTCGCTTCCACTTCTCAATCCGGCAGATCAAGGTAACAAATGCATTTTAAATAATGTTTATCAGTATCTCCCTCTGACTCCTTGCAGGCACAGGAGTCTATCAAGGAACGACTTCCACCGGTCCACCCATCGCTGCAGGTAATGTAAACGGCAAATTTTTGCACATTTTTTTTCTCTAAAAAAATAGGAATAAGTTGCACTTGTAGCATAATATGCGAAATGGATCATATGTATATATCTCTTAGAAATTTAAGGAAAAAAGGTCGCGGAATATTCCATTTACAATTTCGTTTACAGGAAGCCAGGATTCAGTCATGGCCACTGCTCCTCCTCCTCCTGCCGACAACAATGACATCAAAATTAAGGAAGTGAAAACGACCGAACAAACTGACAGGGAGTAGAAACACTGTTGAACACGACGATATTGTATACTCATATATTGTTCTTGATAGTTAATATCTTTGATGTAGCATCTTGTATCTAGCTTACGCTTTCTTTTAGCTTCATTCCATCACAGGCCGTCTTACAATTAGCAAGCAAGTTGGCGCTTCTGCACATCTCCGGACAACCCACTTTTACAATATTCTTAATCCAATCACTATCGTCTCCCCTCCTCCCTACCCTCATTCTCCCCCTTCCCAGTCATTTTGAGCACTCGTCACTAACTCGTCACGGTATCCAACTTTGCATTCTATTCGCCCATTCAAAATAAATCGATTTATAGGCTTCTTAGGTTGCTTAGGATGCTTAGGATGGCTTAGGGAGGCTCAGGATGTTTGCTTAGCAATAATATCCACCCTACCTTCACACCTCTCCTAATCCTTCCTCTCTCTTAACAACACTCTCTAACATCGATTTACATCCTCTCAATTTAATTCTGATTCAAATATCTCGCTATATTTTCAGCTATATTCAATTATCTTCTGATTCATTTATTATTACTAAGAGACTATAAAATTTTTGTGTCTGTCTGTCCGTCCGTATGTATGTGGGTATGTGGGTATGTATGTATGTATGTCACGCTCCTGAAATTGCTTAAAATCGCCCTTTTCGCTCGTTTCCAAGCCTAACTCCTCCAGCAAAAGACTTTTAATGAAAATTTTTTCCAAAAAAAATCGATAATTGATTTCGTCATCGCTATGCAATAATCCGTTTTTCCGCGTAGAACTCGTCTCAAACTAAACCAAATCGATAAAATAATGAACCAAAAGACTCGTGATGAAATTCTCGAAAAAATCAATAACCTATTTCATCATCACTATGCAATATTACGTAATGATGATGCAATAATTAGTTTTTTATGCCGTTTTCGCCGGAAACTCGACCAAATCGATAGTGCGTGCCACCACAACTGATAATCGAAAGTTCTATTTCGTCATCACTATGCAATATGACGAAATACTTGTTTACAAAAGTGTTTTTCACGCTGTTTTCGCTGGAAATTCGCCTGAATTGCTCAAGTGAAGATCCAAATCTTTTTCGATTTATGACTTTTGTCATAAATCGATACCGTACCACTATCATCGTATACCAAAGTTGTCGACTAGGTCAAACTCAGTTCACTGGGTCATGTTTAGGACGTTTACTTTAAATCGATGGAGTCCCACGTTTAGCGTAGTTCACTGGGTGAAATGAATGAATTATGTTGTTAATCGATTGTTAATGGTTTGTGAGAAGAAAATGGTACTTAAAAATACGCTTTCACGCTTGCGGAAGGCTCGTGAGGCCGAGAGCGACCC
>LS485567.1:363352-426562 GCA_900490705.1 Pristionchus arcanus
AAAATACACTTTCACGATCGCGGAATGCTCGTGAGGAATAGTGCGTTTGCAAATGACTGGTTAAGCGTTGCGAAGCGTTTGCAGATGACTGGGATAACCCGGCGACACCTAGCAAACGGAGCGAGCGCAGCGAGCGTAGTTTGCTAGTTGTCAATTCGGATAAATTGTATATAAATTGCGGACACTTCTGCACCTCTCCGGACAACCCATTTTGCAGAAAGTTCTGCATTGCTGGTTATCCCTCTGCAAAGGGATCGTCCACCCTCCACTTGGGGAGGGTGAACAGTCCAATGGGGGCCGATCTATAAGAAAACAGAGATAAAGCGACTGCAGAAGATAAGAAGATGGAAAGTATACGGGGAAAAATAAGTGAGAACAGCATAGTGAAAATTGTACGAAAAAATCATATTCTAAGCCTTTATTTCATAAATTAGGCATCATATTGGGGTAATTTATTCATAATTCACTTGAGTGGCATCTCGTAGTTGCAGCGGCCTCTATCACACAGTCCTCCTGGAAATATATTTGTCATCAATACTCCTCATTTCATAAACTGTGACTTTTCCGTGGACTAGTAGAGTTTGACATATATTTAAAAAAAATAAAATGGTCTCTTCATTTCACATATCATCATCAGTCAATCCCTCGAATCGTACCCGAGCAGGACAGGCCGACGAATGTACCGTGTTCCTTTGACTTGTGCCCGAATGCGCAGTCGAGGTCGTACTTGTCCTGAAAATAAGAAGAATTTTACAATTTAATTACTTATTTATCTAGGCAAAGCCAAATACGCAACATCCCAAGAATCGTGCGTATTTTAATTCTGTATTGACCATCACTGTTTGGACAGAGGCGGCAGGGCTCATGCGAGCTTCTGGGGAAGGGTTTTGAGATTGTCCGCGTTGCAATTCCATTGGGAATGTGACGAGAATAAAGAGCATTATAAATTTCCTAACCTTGACGGTGATGGGCGAGCCCATATTGTACTCGAAGAGGTTGCTGAACTTCACGGGCTGAGCATCGTACGACCGCAGGTACGTGCAACTGAAAATTTATCTATATATTTATATATTTTGTTGACGCATTCCATAAAATGTGTTACTGCACGAAAAATATATTTTTCACAGTTTTTGGCAATATTTGTGCTTGTAGGCAATCTGCAAGCACTCACTGCTCGATAAACTTCTCGTCCATGCACGCTCCCATCCACGCCTTCTCCAGTGGGCTCCCGCACGGCGCGTCGACAGTGATGAAGAAGCGAACGGGCACCTATAGCTTTTTTGATGTTGTAAATTCTATGACAGTCACTCTAGAGCACTTGCGGATGCGCTCGAAAGATATTTTGGGTGGTTTAATTATTGCCTCCTGATACGAATAATCTGCTGCAAATTAACACATGCTAAAACCAGCCGATTTGGGGTCTCATCGGCTGGTAGTCTTTGCCATTGCGTGATCAGCCCCCCCCCCAATTCATTTATCAACATTGAAAACGCGCACGACATGTTTATACTTGTTTATACTTTCGTGATCTACGTAACTTTCGCAATAGTGGATAAGCACAGCACACGCACAGGGAGTATGACATATCTTGGAGGTAGTCCGAGATATTTTTCGATGTCAAATATAAACGTGCCCATTCGGTGTCACTGCCGACCAGGCTGAATCGACCTTGCGCGTCAGTAGTGGACGAGCTCTCGAAGTCGTGGCTGTCCGCTGCAAACGCATTTATTTTAGAATTATGATTTTGAACAGTTATGTAATTATTGGTCAATTGAACGTCAATGCTTGGTGCAGGTTGACTTTTTTATGCACGTTGCATCTTTATTCGGTTTTTTTTGTTTGCTCATCTGCGCAAAGGATGAGAAAGTTATGCAAATATTAATCAAAAAAGTACAAATCAAAAAGTGCAAATGTTAATCAAACAATCCATTTTCGGTCCTTTCGAAAGCACTCACAGAGGCTATTGAACGACCTGTCCTCTTCCCACAGTGTGACCGTTGCATTGGACAACGGCGCTTGCTTGCCGTCCCGACCGATGCAGCTGAGCCGGCCGGTGACCGCGACCTGGAGGAAAAAGTAGAGTGCGATAAACACTACGACCCGATGCCACGGGGCCCGCGAACGAAGAATGAGTGGGAGAGAAATGACGAGCCGGCCGGGAAAATTCGTTTATTTTACTCTCGGTAGTGTCTGAGCGATAAAAATGCTTGCTTTCGCGAATTTTCGCGATCTATCACGCGCTTTACATAGTGTGACCAATTATTCTCATCATTTCGCACGTGCGCGCGTCTAGCGCGGTAAAGGCAAAGTTGCATACACAAACAAAACGCTTTTACAGTCGTCGACCACGCTCGGTGGTGTACACAGGTAAGGCCGGGTACGGCGAGGCCTACGTGACGGTACGGCTACAGATATAGCTAACGATGAGAGATATCGCGTCGACGTGAGGAAGGTGAGGTGCGGCGGTGTCGATGCCGGGACCCGCACACCTATTCAAGAGGAGCAATCCTAGCGGTATAACGGCAAGCATAGAGGCGGCGCTGAAGGATTCGATTGAGAAAGAGGATTTCATTTTGAACAGCAAATTGTCAGCAATGGATCCGTAAACAACCTCGCGATAGCGCGGCCACGGCAACCAGCAGAGAGCGACGGACGCGAGGAGAAGGAGGAGAAGAGGCAGACGAGGAGGAGTCATTCCAGCCGCACGGGACGAGGGAAAGGAGTGAAGATGAGGAAGGGAGGTGTTTTCGAGTGAAATGGCAATAACAATCTCAATGCACGTAGGTATGCAAATCGCGATTCTGTTTGTTTGTGAGTCGAGCGATTTGGGAGGCATCCGTAACGTGTCATGAGTGGGACGCAGCGAGCTGTGTAAGGCACCTATCGTGAGATTATTTTCCATTCCACTCGTATCTGACCTTTGACGAACGTTCGAGGGCGGAGAAGGTAAAAAGGCCGGGAGGAGGCGGTAGATCAACTGTCCTCCTCCCCCCCCCCTTCCTCTCTCCCAGACAATCAATAGCTCGCTAACCAGCACACTGAGTTTGCTGAGCATTTCAAGCGCACGATACATACGACAAACCCGTCCCGATTTTTGGCAAATGCAAATTTGGCAGATGTAACATGTTTTGTATTATTTCCGCTTGTGCAGCTGCCTTGTGTAACGAAAAAAGAAAACATCATCAGAATTCATTGTTTATTCGATTGCAATGAACAGCTCTTTATTCTCAGCTCAATCCTTCTTGAGCTTTAAAATTTCAGGCATGTTGTTATCGATAAAGTCAGCAAAATTGATCCCCTTTTCGTCCACCGGTTGCTCGTAGATGTACGCCGGATGGTTGGACGGAGTGCGCCACACGGGTCCCATGCTGCGCCCGTGCGCGCATCGATCGAGCGGGCCCTGCACATGAGGGGGTAGAATGAAGATCACATTTCTCGAGATCAAAGACCAACTTTTCAGCAATTTTGGCTGAAGTGTTTCCCACCCCTAGGGATTCAACCACCAATTATGAGCCCAGAGATCATTTTGAGCTGTGCCACATGCCACATGTCATACGAATCCCGTCGTTCATATTGTGCCGGATACTGCGAGAAAAAAATGAAATCTTTCTTTCTCGCCCCCTTCCGGACTGAAAATAGGAGCTCGAATTACGACCTACTTGCTTACCCTCATCCACTGCTTCCAATTAAAGGTGCAGAGTGACCCGCCGCAGCTGAGACCCGGTAGCGTGCCGCCAGAGGTAAACTTGTAGCCGAGCGTACAGTCGAGCCGGTACTTCTCCTAGAATCCGCAAAAAATTACATCATCCTCAAGTCATCTGCCAGTTCTAAGCTAATGTTCGCGCATTAATCTTTGTTGGAATAAGGATACATCCTAGCATTTTATTAGGTGATTCGCAAGCAACGAACTCTAAGTAACTCTCGAACTCTAACCCAATTCCAAACTGTTACCCTGAACCGCTGCGTCTCGCTTTGGCCCATCGTCCCGCTTCCCTCGCCGTTCTTCTCGAATGAGTGAGTGCTCCAGTAGCGCGGGTATGTCGTGCATCTGCAATGATTGGGATTAGGGCTGACAAGATGAAGAATCCGTCCATTTATCGCTTCAATGACCGGTGAGAAAGCACGCGAAATGAAGAGACGGGGATTCTTCACCCTGACAGTCCTACTTGGGGTCCTTATCTCGCCATTTCCCGCACGCGTGAAAACTGGCTTGTGCGCAAAATGCACGCGTTTTCATCGTTATCTCTACGGCCTTGAGTTATTCCGTTCTTTGGCTCTTCTCTTTTTTGGCCCATCCATTTTTTGCGGAGTATTTCCTTCCAATCATTCTCATTCTATACTCACTTCACATTCAGGAGGACACAAAACAGAGAAGTTGCTACCTTTTCAGAGAGGGGCGATACTCGGGGGGGGGGGCTATACCTGTCGATGAATTCGGCATCAGCGCACGGTCCGCCGTGCCAGTGTCCGTGCGTCTGCCCGTTGCACCACGCGTAGACGCCGATGAAGAAGCGCGGGTAGAATATGGTCTGAACGCTATCGTTTAGGAAACGTCGTCCTGCGTACATTTTTGCTAGATTCATGATGGTGTGGTGTGCAACATTAGGAAAAGTCGTCCTGTACAAATTTTGGCTAGATTCATGGTGATGTGGTGTGCAACATTAGGAAACGTCGCCAACCTCCGTTTTGGTGCCGCCCAATCTGAATTCGCCGTTCTTGTCCGTCACAGTGCGCGCCACGAGATCGTGCGGGTTCCCTGAAAAGAAAAATCAAAGTCAAAATATACATTGGACGACGTTTCCTAACGCGTCACACCACTAGTACAGCTCCAGCAAGGCCTTTCTATATAGGGCATAACTCGAAACTCTACGACTCTCGCACTGCGAGTCATCCTTTGTTGCTTGTGGTTGGCTCTGCGGCACAACGCAGGCAGAAATGAGGGAATCGAGGGAGTGGGGATGGCTCACAGAATCCCTCGTTGTCTTCGAAGAGGAAGACCTCCGCTTCGGGCATCGGAATCCACTGGCCGGTAGTGTTGATGCAGCCGAGTCGGCCACTCACGATTACCTAGAAGTAGGCAGATTGATGTTGGCAAGCACTGGATCAAGTAATTTCCGCACGAGAGAAATGAATGCACCAATGATAGCAATGATACGTGATAGCAAATTGCAGACAATGATAGCAGGAACAAGAGGAAGACGAGCGAGCCCAGGGGTCTATTTCATCCGGGGATCGGTATCCGGCTTAATTTGGTGCCTAAAGACATCCATTTTCTTCCTCTCTCTCTCATTCGATCGCTCGCTGTCAAATTTCACACTACATTGATGGATGTGAAATGAAACATGGTCTTTGAGGATTAGAGTAAAGAAGAGACATGCACGGAGGATTGTAAATCGCACCCCGCGATATTTCGTCCAGAAGCCCGGCGCGATGACATTGAAGGAGAAGATGAGCAGCAGGAGAGAGATCATCGGGCGACCACTCATCACCGGGAGAGGCGAGCGAATGAGGGAAGTTGTTTACGACTTATCGAATTGTTGTTTACTTCACTTGTTTTCAGCTCGAATAATCCCGATATGCACGTAAATCGGAGGGTGAGCGAGTACTGTGATTTCTTGACTGTTTCGGGCTCACTCGAACATTAAAAACTTTTGAATCTCAGTACACTATTCTCTGCATTTTTTTAGGATAAACAATGCCAATCGTGTACTCGCTGTTTTTGTTAGAAGCTGTGATGTTTGACGCAATAACAGTAATTGCTTTATCACCAAGGATACAATCCCTTTGAAATATATTATCTGACTTATTCTCATGACTTATTCCGAGCAATATCCCCAAATATCCACCACCCTGTCCACATCCTCGGTGTATCTCGTGTAGTACGTCTGGTTCTTCGGAATGAACTCAGTGAATCGACGAGTCATCACCGTTCTGTTGACCATGAGAACGTGGACCTCGCAGCCTTGGAAGGGCATGATGGTCAGGGTCTGAATATGTCAAGTTAAACTTTGGGATGTCGAGGAAATCAATGGCTCTCCTCTTTTCATTCATTTTCTATGATCGGCGCTAAATGTGAGAACCAAAACCAAAGGCTTTGGTCCAAAGCTGAGCAATTTTTTTTCTCTCGATCATTCATTTCGCATCGGTTTCTCTGACCGGGGAGAGGGCATTGCGAAATGAGAGATCGGAAAATTTTCACATACCACAGCTTCAACTCACCTTGGCCTCAGTCACTCTGGACAGCCCAATGTCACCGCCGAGCTGCAACAGAGATGGGCCAGTATTGACGCTCTCAGTGAAGGTACCGTTCAGATCCTTGCGGAAAAATGCAACTGTCTTCTTTTTCCCTGCACAAAATTTGACGAGTCTTTCTCTAATGTTTTTACTAACCGCAGTCCACTTTCTTGTAAACCTCAGCAGCCTTCGCGCAAACGGTCCAATCAACTTCAGCTCCGAGAAATCCACAAACAACATGGTCCGTCTTATGTTCTGCAATGCACTGGAATCAATAATTATTGTTATTTTTATTGTTTCGAGCTTACCTTCTCGTTATCAGTGCATTGTTTGTCGCAGATCAACTGAGTATCGACAGTGATTTTGCTCAGGAGTATGTTTTGCGTTTTGAATGTAGCGGGTGAATAGCACGTTGTGCATGAGGTTATCTGAAACGTATACGTGCCTCGAATTTTCCTTCTGATCCCTCTAACGTATCTTATTTGCGATTCGTTGGAGGATCAGAAAGAACTGCATAAAAGTCGTCCGACTTACACCGATCAGAAGAGAGTAGAAGGGAAGACGCTTCATTGCCAACATAATAAGAAGGGACTGAATGGATAGAAGGAAGGGGAGCAATGAAGAGGAGAATGAAGAGGAGAATGGAAGGAAGAATGGGAGGAAGAAGTCAAGAAATCGTCTCTTCATTTCGCAAACTCTCTCACCGGCGCGAGAGTCGAGAGAGCACGCAAAATGAAGAGAGCCATTTCTTCCCAAGCCATGTATCCATGCACTGTTGCTACTTGCCCGCCCAGAGGGTCATTATTTTTGATGGGCTATGTAGATGAAGCAATGGACTTCTGATTCTTTGGCTATACGATTGTACAAGACCACCTCATGCAAAGGGTATCTTCAATAGAACCACAACTACTCCCGCCTAATACCGAAATACATCTAGAAAATTCGTAAACAAACCGAAACAATTCATAACATAACATTCGCTAATGCAACTTCTCGAAAATCTTTTTTCAATAGCGATCCCTGAATAATCCAAAGCTATTCAAATAATCCCTTGTACACGCAGGCAATAACAATTTCGAAATCATTATTTTAGTGGAAAATAAAGGAAATCTTTCATTGACGTGATCAGTGTTTTTCGAAATGTTTTCCGTCTCACACTATCATAGCGCCGATCACAACCTGACACCCGACTACGATTGGTTCACTTCTTCGAATACTGTATACTCTCTCTCTCCTCTGTGATAAGAAATGCCACATAATCGGGAGAGATTCTCCGTTTTCTCTCTCCACAGCATTCTGCCTCGACAGAGAAGGAGGAGCACTTTACATACGCACTCGCTCACTTTGCATGAACCGAACTGCAAGGCCTGGGCGGGGGAGCGATCGCTCTCCCCGCTCAATTTTTCGCGCCGGCGTGAAAGATTCAAAAGTTAATCCCCTTGTTCACCCTTATCTGGTGAGAACAATGGGGGTCAGAATGCTGTGTCTCGTTTTGATCACCTCGTGACCATGTTGAGTCACTATTGTATTTTTTGGAGCTTTAGAAATCCGACTAAATAATTTAAATCGCAGATTAAATGGGAAGACTGTCCTATCTTATTCTTCTAATCGTTTCGACTGGGTTCTGCGATGACCGAAAGGTAATATTAAGTTCACTCCATTTCTCCTATTCAATAAATTCGAAATATTAAGTTGGCTGATGATTAAAACAAAATTATTTTAACATTTCAGGTAGAAGTGAACGGGCTCCTTACTTGTCTCGACAATTATGGCAACTACGTGCCGATACCCAATGCACAAGTTTTGTTGATGGAAGAGGACTATTTTAGTAAAAAATTCATTATTTTCCATATTTGTGTAGTTTTAAAGTACACAAATTACAGGCCCCGACGACATTCTCTCGGTAAACTACACGGACAAGTACGGCAAATTTGCGCTCAAAGGGGAAGATTCTGAGGTGGAGTATGTCACTGAAATTGGGACATCACTTGCCCTCCAATATTAGGGCTTTAGAGAGCTTTTTTGATTTGCAAGCTTAAATTGGAATATTTCAGATCGGGGATGTCCGTTTCTATCTTCGCGTTATTGTACAGTGCAACGAGAGAGATGATGATACATGGCAGCATATCTGCACGGACACAGTGTTCACGAAGTGAGGAACAGACTATTTTTATTCAAATCCCGACACTAGGTCGGATGCAAACCTAGTGCAAACATACAAGCATGTTGTTTTCTGTCACGTTTTGATTCTGCTGATAAATTAAGAAAATACAATTATAAAAACGTTTAGCTGTCGAAGAAACGCTTCACTTGACACTTTTGTCCATTTCAACAATTTGTTTGAGGATCACATCCAGCCTATCACTACCCCAAGCGCGGATGACAGCTTCTTGAAAAAAGTTAGTGATAACTCTGAATATAAACCGTTTTCTGATCAGTTAAGTGCACATTTTCAAAATTTCAGGACAAATACGAGCTGGACTGCAGTCTTGGCTACAAGTCCAGTGCGGACAGCGTCGATGGACTGTCCTGCGCAGGAGGTTTTTGATTGAGATCGAAAATTGACTTTTAAATGTATGTTTTAGCCGGTCTCTGTCGAGGAAAGCGCTGCGGATCAGTCACAAAGTTCACGACAGAGACTAGAAGGGCAGCCAAGCGACACATTAAGCGTGCTCATCCAATCGATATCGACGGTCGCTCACCAGTGCATACGATGATTCAACCATAATTGTCTTCTATAAACATTATAAAGATACAACATTTACATATGCTCTATATGATTGTGAACAAAAAGTAAAAGAAACCATTGTTATTTTGAAATTAAAGAAGCATAACGTCGAAGTCATGATTTCGAACTTGGCTCCTATGGGTGGCACGATGAATTGCATCATCACTGCAAATTGTCAACATCACTTTTGAAATTGCAGTCACACGGAGAAGTGTGACTCGACACTCGGGGGATGCGGGAGTGAGGGAACTGCCAGTAAGTTTTCTGTCGAATTTTTCACTGCACGTCAAAAATCACGTGACTTCTTTCGATTTATTGATTTCCATCAGTCTGGTGACCCCATGATTTAGATAAAAAGTCAGGCTCGGACATTTGCACATTTGTCGCGGACAAGAGATAACGGGGACGATTCAGAAAGAGTCTTTGCTCTCATGACAGAATCACTATTTCTTCATCCGAGACAGCCAACGGAAAACAAATATTTCAAAATTGCTAGTTCTGCGACCAAATATTAGACTGATTCTCGTGATGCGCCTATTGTGCTTCTCATTCAGTGCCTTCTATTACAGATGCGAATGATTGTGGCTACGTTTCTACTTCTGACGATCATCTGCAACGTTTACAGCGACTATCGAGAGGTTAATTTTATTTATATTTTAGGGATTAATTACATTTTATTTTAAATCAATATGAAATCGTTCTTGCCTTGATCGTTCCAAAATAATATATTCCATTTCGAATAACAATTTTCAATTTTTCATTTATATATTTTTTCTGCAACAGTGTGACAATTTTTTAAATATACATAAAATTACAGATAGAAGTGACCGGAGCGCTGCATTGTCCCGACAAATATGGCAACATGATCCCAATGACCCTTGTTGATGTCACTCTAATGGAAGATGATTTCAGTACGTGATATTCTTTCCAGCATATTTCGAAAATAAGTATTATATTAAAATAAATAAAGAACGGTATGCGATCGGTGAAGCGTTTCCTTTTTTTGTGTGAATTATAAGATGACATTATTCAGTCGATTATGATGATGAAATCGCAAGTACTCGCACAGATAAACATGGACGGTTCACGCTCAAGGGAAATCATCACGAGGTATTTTCGTAAAATCTAGTGTTCTTTGCCGAAAAGGCCTCACGAATTTGCACTTCTGACGAGTGTGAAGTATCATGTATCTATTCTCTGTTTTTCAGTGGATCTCTTCCGTTTCCTTCTACATCCGCGCCTACGTTCATTGCAGCGAGCATACTTGGGACACCTGGGAAAAGATCTGTGTAGATCCTGAGTTCACGGTGTGAGTCGTTCTTACATGTAATTTATCAATTATCAAGTAATTTCTTTCACCATCAGTGGCGAAATATCTACGCAAAATCTACGCTTTAGGTGCCGTAATCAACCAAGAACGCATATTACGATGCTTACTTACTACGTTTATTTCGATTCTCCAGATGTAAAAAAGGTCAGTATTCGAGCATTTCATATCTCATAATTCTAATGACTTGAGCCAATTCGTTTGCATTCCAGGATAAATATGAGCTGGAGTGCAACCTCGGTTACAAGTCGAACAATGTCACATTCGTAGGACTAACATGTGCTGGAGGTGACATTTATATATGCATTGATCAAAAATGAAAGAACAGTTTCAAAATACATTGTTACTTTCTCAAAAAAACTTCATCATCTTACATATAACAGTATAGTCTTGGCAATGCGAAATGTGTTGAAATGTTGGAGCAAAAAAAATGTGTCCAATAAACGATATTCCCGCGTCAGATACATAATGCACACGGTATTCATCTAACAATCAGGCGCCCTCTGCGATGGGAAAAGGTGCGAATCTATAGTCTGGGCGAGAACGAAAAATCGTCCCCAGTGGTTGCCGCCAGTTGATCCGAGATCTGCATAACGAACAACTTTAATCAGCCATTCCTCCCTTCTCCACGTTCATGCCTATTCTCTTTTCTCTGTAACAATCACATTTATTTTTATTTCAATGTGTCGAATATTTTAATCTGTAATTTACAAAAGAAAATAATAGATGGAATAAAGCACTGTTCTATATAATATTACGATTGCAATTGTTGGGATACAGACGGACAAATCGGACATTCGAAGTGCTTATTCGGTGCAATATCCCCATACATCAACTAGTTCCTCTACACTCTCCATGTATTCTGTGATTATTTGATCTTTAGGGTTGAACCGGCGAACAAGCGTCGTCTTGTTAGCCATTAAAGCATGAATCTCGCAGCCTTGAATGATCGTGAACTTAGCACTCTGAAAGCATCAATTTATATTGCCATACGTTTTGACTTACTGTGGGATATTTCACATTTTTGTCGATATTCGGAGGGTAACCACGCTCGACAAAAGACGGTCCCGTTTCTACATTAATCGTTGAGCCAGCCATCGAATACTTGCCTGCTGCCCTCAGAGTACCTGTATAATGTAATGAAAGTTTGCTCAAGATTAACTCATCGTTTACAATTGTTCACTTTCTTGTAAACCTCAGCAGCCTTCGCGCAAACGGTCCAATCAATTTCAGCACCGAGAAATCCACAGATAACATGGTCCGACTTGTGCTCGACTACGATTGCAATGCACTGGAATCAATAATTATTTTAATTTTTTGTTTCGAGCTTACCTTATCATTATAAGTGCATTGTTTATTGCAAATCAACTGAGTATCGGCAGTGATTTTGCTGAGGAGTTGGTTCTGTGTTTTGAAGGTTGCGGGTGAATAGCACGTTGTGCAGGAAGTTATCTGAAAAGTTATCAAACAAATCTAATCAAGTTAAAGAAGGCGTCCCACGAACCGCGCGGGCGACTATGCAAAGTGAGGAGTGAGAGGGCGCGCTCTCTTCATTTCGCACGCTCTCTCGCTCGTTGCCTGCGCGCGCAAGGTCACTTGGAACGCAGCCAAATGCTCATAACTCGGTTCAAACGAAAATTGAAAACATGGGATTTTCGAAAGTGCGATCGGGTAGCCATGACCCACCATCTCACATCGAGAACTCAGTTAGCCAGATATTCGTGGGACGCCTCCTTTAATATTATCAATTTTTACTGTTAATCGCAACAAAGAAATACAAGTATGCCACAGAAAGTCCACAAACTCACACCAACAAGCAGAGAGTAGAAGATAAGGCGCTTCATTGGTGACTGAACGAGAGGACGAATGAAAGATGGAAATAGAAGACGTGAGGATGGATGGAGATGGGATGAATCGTTTGTTTCTCTCATTTCGCCCTACTCTCTCCGTGCTCTGACTGACGAGATATAATGCAAATTGAAGAGACGAGAAGATCGCTCAAGGATGGTATCCATGCGCCGTTGCTATTTGCTCCGCTCCGCTCATTGCATTTGATGAATATGGCAGACAGCGATGGACTACTGATTCTTTAGCCTCGTGCAAGGACAAAAAAAGATCAGCCGTCAACTAAAAAAACGGTTGTAATTCTTGCTGTTATGGTAAAATGCTATTAGAATAATAGTTTTATCAATAACCCGTGTGCATCAGAGTTGGGACACTGCAAGTCAACGAGAATTATGGGAATACTGACGAGCTAAAGCTGCTAGGATATCACTGGAATCGATACAATACAAAGAATAAGATATCTGCAGGGCGACGTTTTCTTAATTCGGTACACCATAGCATCCTCAATCCAATTGAAATTTATGCAGGGCGACGTTTCCTAGTACACCACTAGTACAGCTCGAGGTACGCCTTCCACTCCAGTCCGATGAACCACTGCTTGGCTCGTCGACAGCACGTTGACTCGTCCTCGGGAACCTCGAAGGTTGATTTGTGCTCGGGAATACCTGAAGAAATATAATAAATAAGAAATAATGACAAGATAACTCAAAAATGATGAAAAACAACTCATTTGCGCTCAATTGTTTCGTAATGAAGAAGATTCTTACAATTAGGTGAACGCGGTATTATCAATATATTTTAATTAAATAATTTCTCACCCGACTCGGGCGCCTCGATGAGGTTCAGCGTGCAGCCATCGACGTGGATATTCTGACTTCGGCCTAAAAAAATCATTTCAGTATTATTTCATATTTTCATCAATATGTATTGTATAATTAGCTAACTCCACTCACGTGTGCATGGGAAACGGTCTAGAACAATGATATTCTCCACTCACCGAGCACCGGTCGTCTGCACATTCTCATTCGCAGCCTTTCCTTGGAGAAGCCGACGTGGAAGACCTGTGACACACTTATTTATTATTCTGTTCTGATCTAATCTGCAGATAAACGTGAGATCAACGTGCCCATTTTCGAGAGAAAAAACGTTGCTCACCAGATCACTGGTGCTCGACGGATTCATCATCTTTCCAAAGCCGAGATTCGCAGGGGCGCCCTGACCGGCGATGGACTCGCGACGCTCTGAGATATCAATTAAGATCTATTATTTTTTTCAAATATGCAAGTCAAAAGCGATATGAGAACAGTGTAACACCAGTTCATAATGGTCTATTACGGTTAGAAAAAATTGCAATCGGCAATTCACTCACCATCGAACACTCTATTGAACGAAGGGTCCATCTTGGCAAAGTGGCTGCCCTCATACGAAACAACGAGCATGTTATTCGTCGGATTGGTGTGGATGGAGGAGAGGAAGGGAATATCGAGGGCCTCGGCCAGTTGGAGCGCCTCGATCACGAAGTTGAGCTGGAAAATGGAGTATTTGGAACTCTAATTAATGGCCCCCGCTACGACCGCTCGGAATGTGAAGTCGGAAGCGAATGAGAATGATAGAGATAAAATACTTTGCGAGAGAAGGCAGGGCCAAAAACAGAGAAGTGCCGAAAAATTGGCCTTCAATACTGCTTTTTGAAGCCTCCCTCTGTTCTATGATTCGATAAATATCATTATTCTTCTATGAAGGTGAAAAGTGCTCACCTTGATTCTTAGGATCTTGTCTTGAGAGGTGTTGCGAAGGTATTCGACGTCTCCGACGGCCAGCGAGACCTTGAAGCGGAATATTGTATTTGTCAAAAAAAGGCATGGGCTATTGATTGCTCATCGAACTTATCAATACTAATGAACTATGCGTGAAACATATCGTGATAAATTGCTCGTTTACTCAAAATTACTAACCATCAAGTTCATCAGCAGAATCACAGTGATAATCTCAAAGATGAGAACGAGCATCGAGGGAATCCACATTTTAGTGTCGAGGATGTTATCTACATCGACCTGTAATAATTTATTATTTTTAAATGCGTGCTTTCTTTAACACAAAACCATCATAAGATTGTAGCATTTTTGCACTGCGATGCAATCTGTTATTTGATCATGAAAAATATAATAAATAAAAATGTGTACCTCTCCAATCATCATCGTTGACGTCTTCGTAACTGCCTGGAGAATGACGAAGAGCTTGTCGATCGTCGTCTGGTTGTTGTGCTAAAAAAGACATAAATGTGTGCAAACAACGTTGTGAAATGCGTAATCAGGTCCAAGTCCATAGTGAACAGTAGTGATGCCAATTCAATATCCAATATAAAAAGTCTATAAATTGGACATTCCAAATGGTAAGGCATCCCTAGCGAACAGGCATAGTCAATCCTCGGAGTGCATCAATCCCCGAATGGTAATTTTTCCGCAGAAACTCCTCAAAAAGTACGTACCGGATCCGAGCTCTTCCACGGTTCGACGTCGCTGTCCCTCAGGATGAGATGGAAGGCGAAGGAGAATGCGATGAGGGTCGGAATCCAGATCGTGGCAATCTGCAATGGAATATTTCATTAAAATTGAACCACGAAACTTGGATACTTCTTGCCATTTTTAGCCATTTTTAGTAAATGCTAATATTGAAATACTTACGCGCCCAAACGACTTGAGAATGCGCACCATCATGAAGATGTAGATGCCGTACGGACTCTAAAAAAATTTAAATATCAATAATATTTTTTTATCTTCAAAAAAACAGATTCACTCAAAAGCGTTATCGCTTGTACACGGTTGTTCATCCTGAGAAAATATGTTTCACAATGTCTTTTCAAACAAAAACAGTTCAGCTAGTCAATAGCTGGTGTTCACTGTATAGCCAAAAAATAATATAATATTTCTCAGGGTCTACAGTAAGCTGCTCAAAAATTTAGGAAAGCAGATCTTTGACCTTCAAATTCGCAAACCTTTCTCAGGATGTACAGGAAGTTGATCCACGCCGACATCACAGCGATGATCGGGAGAAACCAGAGGATGATTTTCTTAAAAATTTTAATTTTATCGCATTTTTAATTTTTATGGAACCACCACCAATTCTTTCCAAGTCCAAGACCAAGTGTAAAGTCTGAGCAAAAAATCGAGGAAACATTAGAACGAATCTTAGTTTTGTATTGTAGAAGAAACGAGAAAATGCAAACTGCGGAGAGAGAGCGACTTCCTAAAGTAACGCGGCTGGATGTTTGGCTGAAAATTCGTGTTCACCTTGATATCCTCGTGGAAGTCATCGTACTCGAAGAGATGAGGCAGCCAGACCTGAGACACTGTTTTTTCGATGTCTAAAACGTTAGTCCGTTTCGAAAATAAATTGAAATCTCAAAAGAACGTGGGGAACATTTTTTATTTGGAAAATCTGATATGTTTCACAATTTGTTCAATAGACCTTGAAAAAAGTTTGAATCGATTGATTCTTTGCTTTCTCTAGAAATAAAATATTTTTAAAAAATAAGTTCACTCACATAAGCGAGCGTGGCGACGAACGTTAGGATGTTGAAGCTGTACGCGACTATGAACCTGCAATAATTATATCTTATTTTGACCCACGTGCATCCGTATACACGTTTCTATTGTACATAATATTTAGAAAAAAAACGGCAAAAAAGCAGATATTCGAAATAGAGTAAATTTCCTCACCACACACTGATCGAGTTGGAGATGCGGGCTTTGATGGCGCCTTTGAGTAGCTGAAAAAGCCTAATAAATTTCAGTCATCCAAGCTCATTCAAAATAGTCTATTTTTCTCATAAAATGGTCAAAAACATTTTTTGATCATTTTCTTTATCATTCCCAATGAAAAAATTGAGCAAATCGAAATCATTTTCACTCACCATGAAAAACATGAAGAATAGCACGAACAGTGTGACGAGAATGTCCTGGAAGATGTCGTTGCTGAAAAATAATTAAATTAAATTTTAATATTAAAATAACGAAAAAATGCTTATCACTGTTCCCTATTAACAACGCATTTAGCATGCTCTTTGAGTGCAAATACGTTTCACGATCCACTCAACTGAGTGCGATCCCATTGTGCGATGATTTTATCCACCAGGGTAAGGAAAAAATAAATCACCTGAAGATATGACTCGATAATAGAAGAAGGAAGGTGAAGAACGCGGCCAAGTGGAGAAAGTAGAAGAATGCGCACTCGATAAGCCTAAAAATAGTAGTTCACTTCAATTTATTTTTCTTTTCAAGTGATTTTCCACTCAACCATTGGGGTGTAATAAAAATATCGAATAATAAAAATACTCTCACCTCTCATTGATGAAATTCAGTACCATCGGATGCCGCAGAACACCCCATTTGTTGCGGTCTTTCTGGAATAATTACCATATTATAAAATTGTCCTTGTTTTATTTTTTCAAACTCATTTTTCATTCAGTTTTCTTGTAAAAAAATATAGCTGAGATTTCAGCAAACTACAGCTTGTCGGATTACTTCATTCTCATCTCAATCCCCATTGAAGCTCAAGAATTTCGCGGACACATCCCATGTTTCGCGCGGATTTCTATGTGAGATTGACAAGAATATGAGGCATCTCCTCGGGGCCCGATTTATGGCTGCCCCAGGGGAGTTACCATAGCTAGGGAGGATTTGAATAGAAATTAGACTATCAAGTGTTGCTTCATTTTTACAGGCGTTTTTTCAAAAATAATTTGAATTTTTTCTCACCAATTCTTTGAGATGCTTCCAATGAATGCATTCCTCGTCCTTTTCCTTGCCTCTGAAAGTGTTCAATAGGATTATTTGTGATACCCCAATTTTAATCAAGGGAATCTTATTTGGTAAACGAAACGAGATACATAGTTCGAAATTCGAACCGGTAATCAAGCTAGAAGATAATTTTCTCTTCAGTCTTTTCTAAATTCCGTACTTCACACTAATTTGTCAACAAATAGGTTCATTTTTCAGCTCTCACCGATAATCGAACAAGAATATCATCTTCTCCTCTGCATCCGCGTGAACAATTCGCGATCGCTGATTGTAGAATTCGATGGTGTTTCTGAAAATAAATTTGGAAATAAATGCGTTCGATTATGTCGCCCAGAAAATATCGAAACGCGTTCTATTATATGTGTTAAACTCAGTATTTTTCTCTTTAGAACTATGTGATATCTCCTTAGATTTTAATGCACAAAACGTGCTAATTTCAGCCTGAACCAGAAATAGTTTCGAATATGTTTCACCATCTGTATTCATACCAGATTTCTTCCATTCAAATTGATTAATTTGCGGATTTTGTAGGAAAAAAACACACCTATTCACATCATCGGCGTCGATGTGCAGCATCGGCTGCTGCTCCGCCTCGTGCATCCTGCAAATCGGCGCTAACGAGCGTAAGTCTGGGATTAGCGTACACCCGGAAATGGTCGGAACGGAAAAATCGGTAACAACCTTACGTTCGTACTTTCGCAATACCGAGCGAGATAATAGAGGGAGTCGGAGAGGCTTTCAGGGTCTAGAGGAGAGAAAAAGGAGAGCCTATGGCTATCTAATTTCCGCCGGGCAAAAGGCATCGACCATTGCGCTGTCTGCGCTCTCTCAATCTCCCATGGTCTCTCTCTTTCTCTAACCGGCGAGAGAACGTGGGAAATTGAGAGAGCGCGAAGCCCCCGACGGCATCTATTAGCCGAAGAGGAAGAAAGCAATTGGGCAGGAGGATACGGCGCCGAGAGAGTGTGGGAACAGAAGAGGGCACAGAGATGCAGAGAGAAGCGAGAGAGTGTGCGAAATGAGGAGAGCATGCAGCATGCCGACTTACCTAGTGCTCATGGGCACGTGGTAGCTCATCTGCGGCGAGCGATCCCACACCATCTTACGACGACGACGTTTACTACAAGCACACACAATACAGATTTTGACAGGACGACATTTACAACAGACAACACAAAGGTACAGGACGACGTTTACCAATACACGATCGATGCGGGAAGGCCTATTATGTATGAAGAGTGCTGTTGATACAGGAGGGGGAGGCGAGAGAGTGCTCAAAAAGCAGAGAGCGCAGACGGGCAGAGGGACTTCCGATAGGGGCTAGAGAGTGTGAGAATGAGAGAGGGCACTCGATGGATTGCGATAGGGAGCGAATTGTATGGATACTATTTGAGTATCGAGAGGGAACATGGGGGTGTGTGAAACCGATAAGTGCCGCTGATTCAGTGTGTAATAAACAATTTTTCAGATACTTGTACTTGTTTTCTCAGTTGGAATGAACGATTAGAAAATAAATGATGACAAACAAATGCTGAGGAATAATGAAGTTGTGTCTTTGTTGTTTTGTGAAAAATTCGCAGCGCATGAAATTTGAAGACCCTGATAGACATCAGTTGACAGCTGGACATGCAATGGACTTCGTGAATTTGGCAAGACTACTATGCATCTAAAAACCAAGCATAAATTAAATAAACAGCTAGCGAAATCGTGCAAAATTTAGCGGGCAGCGTTAGGACAAAATTGAGAGGTTTTCTCTTCTTTTGAGAAATCGATACTGCGAGAACAACAAGAGTGAGTCAGTGTGAGACCTTGCGAAAGAGATGTTCGGTGAATTCAGAAGTAAATTTGAGATGAAAATACGCATTTATAAGGCTTCCGAATTTTGAAATGGGCAGCATGCGAAATTATTAATGACGAACTGACGGCATGCTGTCGGCACAAACAATTAGCGGAAGCAAAGTTCGAAATTGTGATCGGGGTTTATGAATGCAACCTAATCAATGACGCAGAAAAGAAGAGACTTTTTAGAGCAAATATAGCGAAAATGGGTCAAATCTGGCACGGGTTCGTCAAATTTAGGTTCAAATACTCATTCGCCATGGCTGATTCTGAATCACTCCTCGGTCACACATTCCACAGGGTCCGGATCGCTTATGAATGCGGAAATTGACACAAAAGGAGAGGGAAACTGGGGAGAACGAGAATCGTGATTCACCCGGGAACGGATTACATGGTGAAATGACACACCGTACATGGTGAAATGACACACGAAAGTGGACTGGACAATATTTACGAACCAAAATTGATCAGATTCAAATAACTACAGAATAATGGAAAAATGCCAAGAACTGCGCCACCCTGCGTTATACTATCAGAAGATCAGATCCATGTTGCCTTCGACTAACAGAGTAAATCAATAATAATAAAAAGAAGTCCACGAACGGCGCCACCCTCATCTTTCTGTTCATTTTGCTCCATAGCCCCTCCTCCGATGTAATCCCTCCTATTCTCTGTCCCTCCACCCTCTCCTCCCTCAACCCGCTCTCTCTAGCAGACTTGTCACTGCGACGGCTGTAAAACGTCGCCCATCATCTGGACCGAAACACCCAACCGCATTTCTTTAGGAAGTCTTTCATGTCTAGTCTTTTCTTAGCAGTGTCTCTAATCGTCTAAAAGCGTCTCATAAACCATGTAGCTTTTAATTTGTCACTCCGACGGCGGCTGTAAAACGCGTCACCCATCGGGTCCGAAGCGGCAAGAAAAATGGCCGAGGAACAGATGTTCCGAGGGATTAGTCAGCGAGTGCGGGAATCAAGCCGTTTACAAAGAATTGATTTCAGTGAAATGATATCGGGAAAGAAAAATGAGAAAATTCGCATTCAGTTCTTCAAATGCGGGAATAGGACTTGAAACTGACATCCAAATAGATCGATCAAGATTCGGACAAGAAAGTTCTCAGCTGCTACATGGAAAGAGAATGCTAGGAAAGCTGACGATTCTGATACGAAACGGACCTATGAGGCTTCCGAAGCCTCCTCCATCCCATCTCTCTCCCGTCTCTTTTGGTGAATTATGACCACCCAATTTCCCTCATCTCCTATGCCTTCTCACCAATCCCCCTTTCATCCCGTCTTTCAGCGGGGTTATCTATGAGCGACAAGTAGATGGATGGTCACGCCTGGCTAAACTATTTCAGTCGTTTAAAAGTCAAGTGTCAAATCATCTAATTGTCAGCGTTCAAACCGTTTCATAAACACACGAAATCCTGAGGGGCCTGCTGGAGAAAGGGGCCTGATCATTCTTTTATTTGTTCGCAACCAAACATGTAACAAAAAAGGTACAAAAAATGGGCAAATATCGAATGTGCTGTGTAGAGAAGCCCCAAAGTAGGCCAAACCGTGCTCGTCTATTGAAATGGAAGGGGAGAATGGAGAATAGTAGCGTAAAGCCGATAAATACCCAATCAAGCCTCGCCTGGCAGGGGCAGATAATTCAGTTGTGCGCGAGTCTGTGAGTAGGAAAGAGAGAGAATGCAGGTGAAATCGACTTTCCCGAGCCTGATTACCGGTGAATTTTATTATTGACTCCACCTATCGCCAGGCAAATATTATTTTTGACATCCAAAATACATTCGACTCGATAATCGATCCCGTTCAGTTTGTGCAGCGTAAATGTTGATTGTGAAACACAACTACGAGGCCCTTCAAGGAATGACGATGTTTTCCCGCACACAAAGTAGTCAGATTTCCTCTCCTTTTCGGAAGATGGGGGACAAAGAGACCATTCCTCCTTTCTCCGAACAATCATCCGCCTCTCTCACCTCGCCACACTCTCTCGTCGGCCAGAGCAGCGAGAGATCATGGAAAAGTGAGAGAGTCTCCTCCTTTCTCCTCCTCACTCAATATGGGCACAACGCAGTGCGCTAAACGGTGCCCCTTTCTCCTCCTCCTGACAGCCTCTCTGACTCTCTGACTCTCTACATTCCGCCTGCTCTCTCGCTTTCTCTGGCCGACTAGAGAGCACGAAAGACTCATTACCATAGCGGGGCAGTTGATGAGCCGGAAAGAAGGAGAGGGGATGGCAACAGTTAGGATCAGAGGGGAGGGGACACGCGTGTTTATGCACGTTACTTTACCATATTGACATAATTGTGATAAAATGGAGAATACTTCCGAAATTGGAGTGCAATTTGAGGCCCACCCGCAATGGTTTAGAGCACTAATTTATCCTGAATTCCACTAGAAACGAAACAGGCAAATTATATCACATAAAAGACTCACTGACAGAGTTCTAGGCCACCCGCAAAGCGCCCTCTACAAGGGGCTCTAACACGATGACAAGTGGTAATTCGAGCCGAGGTTGTTGAGAGGATGCTAGAAGAAGAAGGGAATGAGATCACAAACACTCCTTTTCTTGGAATATTTTGCTTATTTTCGAAATTAAACAATAAATACAAAAAATACGCTTGGAAGCGCTGGAACAGTGGACCAAGATGAGGCCTAACGAGGCGGGCAAAGTTAGACAGAGGGACTCTCTCCATTCTGCCTGATCTCTCTCCATCTCTAGCCGGAGAGAGATCATGCGAAATGGAGAGAGTCACTTATTCTGCCCCCCCCCCGAAAAGAAAGAGATTAGGTCTAAGAAGGGAGCCGAGGCAGAAAGGATTAGGACTGCGAGGTTGGACCAACTCGATGAGTTTCTAAATAGAGTTGAGTCATCTAAACGCGAACCACAAAAAAACTATCAAAGTGAGCGAATGAAGCCATTGGAACCTCTCCTTCCTCCCTCTCTTCCTCCTGCTTTTCCCATAGAATCATCAACGATTCGCCCATAAAAATTCCAAGAAGACGAATTAATTACTAGATGGGCTAAATAATAGTAGAATGAACGCAACATCAGGCCGCTGTCGTATGTTCATCCTGTTTCTCCCTCGCGCCTCCTCTCTCTACTTCTCATCCTCCCTGCCCCTCCTATAGAATCCTCAACGATGCACCCTCATAATGCATGCATGAGCAGCCCCTCGTCCCTTGACAATGAGAAGAGCAAAGAGGGAGATACGAAATTACTGGCTCGTTGTGCGTTTGATAATCGTTGATAATCCGAGTTCAGCAGAAATCGTTATAATAATTTGCTAATTTTCTCGGCATTAAAATCATGAGCTGCGTCGTCCCTTGACAATGAGAGGAGGGAATTTGAGGGAAGGAGGGGCATTTCGAAATGAGTAGATCATGAGCTGTACTTTGCTGTCTTTCTTCACATCTCGATAGATTACTCGATCCAGCAATAAATTGAATTCTTCAGAAAACTGATTCAACTGGAACAATGCAGTAGAACGTCGGGTTCCAATGAGAGAGGGATAACGCAAACAAGTGTTTGAGAAAAAGACGAGATAGAAGCGATGAGAGATCATGCGATCTGAGGATGAAGGAAGACGGAAGAGACAACTGCCTCATCTGTTTCTCACGCTCTCTTCTCTTGAATCCCCAACTTTTCATCGCTCTATTGATTATTTATTACATTTTTGCTGTAAAATGGTCTGATTTCATGAAAATAGAGCACCCATGTGAGACACGAAATCAGGGAAGCAACTGCCGCAGTGCGATTCCATCTGTTTCTCATGCTCTCTTCCATAATTCTTACTATTCTAGCTTATTGATTCACGATTCCTCCTGATTTATTTGCTTCAATTTCGAATAAATTTGATTACATCACACGAAATTCTCACGCTTTCATCGCATCAATGATTTTCCATTCCTATGCTTATTTTTCAACCGCTTTTTCGACACGCTTTCGACTATTTTGAATTGATTTTAGGTTCCACATTTTTTTCTGTGATTGTCGGATGGCCCGACAATCACAGAAAGTCGGGCGGGCGATCCGACATCGAGAGTGAAAAAGTCGGGACTGTTGTCGGGTTTCGGCGGCCCGAAACCCGACTTGGCCCGACATGGCCCGACACGTCCCGACATTGCTTGCGTGGCCCGACTCTGGCCCGACCCTCTTCCTCTTCACCCTCTTCACCCTCTTCCCCACTTCCTCTCACCCTCTTCCTTGACTAATCAATATGGAAATGCAAGGGAGAGAGACGAAATTGTACTCTTGATCTACCCTCTTCCCTAGAGTCGGGCAAAGTCGGGCCAAAGTCGGGTTTCGGGCCGCCCGAACCCGTCAACAGTCCCGACTTTTTCATTCTCAATGTCGGGTTGCCCGCCCGACTTTCTGATCTCGATCGGGCCACATAGTGATACTTTTAAGTCGGGTTTCCGAAAGTCGGGTTTGCTCGATTTCACCAACCCTAGTTCCAATTTTGTCGATAAGTGCACAATCTCACTGTTATGGATAAGCTCGACGACTCAGATGAGCACGAGGTAAGAAAAATATCAATGCGCATAGAATCAACTTTTTTTTCAGTGTCTTACTGCTTCCGAAGAAGAATCTGATTATGAAGATGATGAAATATTTGTGAGGAGACCCAAGAAGTTCTTGATAATTGGATCAGACGGTTTATGCATTGAAGTGAGCCTTTTGCATGATGAGCACTAGAATATCAGTAGAGTTCGAAATACGCGTCACCATCTCTTCATTCTTCACACCATCTCACCGGTCAGAGAGACGAGAGAGTGTTCGAAATATAGCGACGGCGACCCGTATTTCGAACTCTAAAAATCAGTCAGCATGAAGATTGCGACTCTTGAACCCTCGTACTGTCAAAGAAACAATAAAAAGACGGCTTCGTCATCATGACAGTACTAATTTGCAATTCTTCAGGACCACCTGTCTCATTGCCCCGATCTGTGCTTACTCAAGATATTCAAGCACCTCAGTAGGTAAATTGAACAACACAGTTTATTTGTAAATAACAAATGCTAAGGCCTGACATCTTCAATGTAACAAGTGTCAACAAGAGATTGCGCCCGCTCTATTACGATAAATCGTTGAATCACAGTAAATGGGGAAACGGCCATTTGTCGATCTATCCGGTACGAAATCGGGTTGTTTCGGGTCAAATTTGACTCATTTAGACATTATCCGGATACTTTTTCGACTTAGTAGTCGGAATTGACGGTTATCCATGGAGCGAAGAGCAGTATGGCAACTATGCTTGGTTCGAGTATGAAATTCAGAAGTCTGAACTTGGAAGTTTTATCGAAAAGCGCACGATGAATGCTCGGAGGGATTATTTTCTGGTTCGCTTTCACAAACGTTAAGACAAATTGATTTTCTTTTAATTTAATTTAATTTCAGGAATTTCCTCCCGACAATCCCCACGATTGGCCGATTAACGATGCTTTCTTCACTGCGATGGCTGAGATATTGCGGCATCACGAAGCAACGAAAGTTCGAATTGAAAATGTATGCCTCGTTTCTGAAATTCCGCTATATTCTGTCCATGTTAGGTTCCGATAACCATTTTCACGAAGATGGATAAAATATTGGACGGACACAACACTCATTCACTATCATGTGCGAAGATACAGTGCGAATCTATGCATGATCAGGAATTAAAGGCGGTGAAAAACAGGTTAATTTTTTTTTTTATTTGTCATGTTTCAACCATTTCCTTGTCATGTCGCCACGAGCCAATGTTCCTTTTTTTTGAATTTTTGGCATTTTTACTTGAGATTTAAATTTAAAATAAAGGTTCTTTCAGCTTCACCAATCTAATCAAACACGTACGATCGATCGATTTGAAAGAAGCTCCCGAGCTATTTCCACTGATCGATGAGGAATTCATTTGCAGTATCGCACAATCAGAAGTGTACGATAGACAATTACTCACGTCTCCCTACGCAGACCTTGCTTATGTGAGCTTTGACGAATTTGTAATATTTTTAATAACAATAACAATATATTTCCAGGCCCATCGCTTCATCCCGAGTGATTCAATTCTCCCCCACATCATTCACTTCCAGTGGCTCGAGTTGTTGTCGATGGAGCTAGAGGCTGATTGGGTTGCGCCTCTGATCGGTGCGCAGCTGACATGTAACTATTTTCTCGGAACCAACTTTTCTAGAACATTTTTCTTGCAACCACTATACTGGAACATTTTACGTTAGAATCTCGCTCTGAGAACTTCCTTTTCGGAACTTCCATCTCGGAACTTTTTTCTCGGAACTTTCATTTTAGAATGATTAATCTCGGAACCGGTTCATTTTGAGGTAAGAAGAGTATCCTGATCGGTCTACTCACATACCCAAACACAATAAAACTGAATTACATGCACATATCACCTCAGAAATGTTTGTTAAAGTTCAATTTTCCCTACATTGGGAAGGAAAAAAAGTTCCGAGATGGTAGATTCTAAAAACGAAATTCTGAGAGATTGAGTTCTCGTCCGATCATTCCGAGAAAATAGTTTCGAGAAAGCGGTTTCGACTGGCGATGTTCCCATTCCGAATTTCTCAGAAATTTGTTTCGAACCGATCGTTCCGAAATGGTTCGTTCCAAGAAAATAGTTACATCTCAGCTGCGCACCCTCTGATCATGGTACAGATCGTTCTTCTATTTTTTTGTAATCGAAAAATACTATTTCAGGCCCGAATAGATGCATCAATCAAGTTCGAATTCGAGCAGCGATGCACTTGGAAATTCGCCATCGATCGACCATTAACTTCTAATATTATTTCACAAACACTTCGGCATGCTGACTATAAGGTTTGTTATTTGGAGAGGGATTCATCAAAATTGAGCTCAAAATACGTCTCTTCATTTCACTTACTATCTCACCGATCAGAGAGGCGAGAAAGTCTGTGAAAGGAAGAGACGGCGACCCGTATTTCTAACTGTAATCAACAATATTTGCAGTATACTGAGCTCGACGATATTCATTTCCTCTCGACCAAAGATCAAACGAGACACGCTAAGATCTATTCAGAACAGTACCTCGTAGGGGACGGAACGGCAATCATGAATGTTGCTCAGATTACTGTACTGAACGCGTGTTCCTTTTACTAATTGTGCAATTTAATTGTATTCAAGTTATTTGAACGGACACGCATTTATTGTGTTGAACAACGGATGTTATTTCTGTGATAAACTGTTTATCCACCCCAATTTTGGTTGGTATTTTTTTCAGAATTTGCAGTGTCAAGCTCGCTAGAGATCTATTCGAAGAGATCTAGATCTATTCAAGATCTATTCAGAACAGTACCTCGTAGGGGACGGAACGGCAATCATGAATGTTGTACAGATTACTATACTGAACGAGTGTTCATTTTACTAGTTGTGCAATTTAATTGGTTGTTATTAAAATTATTTGAGCACGCATTTATTGTGTTGAACAACGGAGATAAACTGTGTATCCGCCCCCATTTTTATGGTATTTTTTTCAGAATTTGCAGTGTCAAGCACCCTAGAATGCGTGCTGACAATGAGGAGAGGAGGGAAAAGAGGAAGACAGAGCTCGAGAAATGAGTCACTGTCTCTTCATTTCACCTACTCTCTCGCCCGCTTGAGTGACGAGAGACTGCTAGAAATGAAGAGACGTCGGCTCATTGATCAAGCTCTAGAGGAAGGGAAGGGAGAGGATTACAACGGGACTCGAGAGGTGAAAACGAGTAGGTCGCGTTCATTCATTGCTTTCTCACGTTTCTATCAGCTTGAGGCTCGTTATTTCGCTATTATCCCTTTCAGTTCGGCCTCCTTGTTAATTCGTTCCGCTCGTTTCCAAGAGTACGCAAGGCGCAAACTTGCGCTCGTTAGCGTCGATTTGCAGGATGAACGATGCGGAGCAGCAGCAGAAGCTGCAACCGTCTCGAGGTCCGCCAGATATAGATGATGACGATGAGAGGTGTGCTTTATTTTTGTGATAGCCTATCCTCTCATGATCAAATCATATCGTGAAATGGGATAATATGCTGTTGTTGAAACATAGGAGAGCATAATGAATACAAAAATCAGGCTCTCGATCGACTTCTACAATCAGCGCTCGCGTATTATTCATGAGGATGCGCAAGAAAGGATGATCTTCCGGTTCGATTATCGGTGAGCTGTTATTTTTATGTCTTGATTTACAATAAATTGGCAAATGATTGCAGCAGTAAGGATGAGTGGAGGCAGTGCATCCATTGGAAGCTCCTCAAGAAATTGGTTCGTATATTTCATTTATAATGCATAAATGCTGAAATCAGTGCTAAAATCTCTGATTAGCAATAGTACATGTGCTCAGCATTTGAATACAATGGTATTATGAACAAATATTTAAAATTAAGAAAGACTATAAGAAGTGGGGCGTTCTTCGACATCCCATGGTGCTGAATTTCCTCAATGAACGGTAATTTTGAGTTTCAGATTCAAATTCTGATTTTTAAAAATAATAAAAACAAATTTCAGGCTCATCGAGTGCTCGTTCTTCTACTTAGTCCACCTTGCCTCATTCTTCATCTTCCTTCTCCTGCTGTCCAGTCATATCTTCAGGTTATTATTTTTACACCATCTGGAGCAGAAAAAATCGTCGCAAAGCGGAATGCGAACACATTTTAGCGGAAAGTGAAACGTATATTAATTGAAAATAAAATTGGGTAACTCATTTGTAAATACATTTTTGCATTAGAATAATGTTTTCTTTCAGCAAGGACCTTTTCCAAGACATTCTTGTGACATCCTTCATCATCTGCTTCATCTTCTTCATGGCGAGTTCTTTTCTGACAATATATTGCAAATAATAATGAAATTTTTATCTGATGAGTGCTTACTGAGCGTGAAAAATGTCGAAAGGAAACTGTGCTGAAATAGCTAGCTCGTAAAGCACCCGAAATACAAGCTCATCTCCTGAGGAGTAAGTGGATAATGTTCTCCGAAATCTCTGTTTTTCAGTTGCTCAAGGGCGCCATCAAAGCGCGTATTTCGCAGTCGATCAGTGGATGGTGAGAATTTGTTGAATATTTCTAGTTTTCATTACTCCATAAATTTGTCTGGATTTTTCGGTGAATATTAAATGGAATTTATCTACCATTTCAGGTTCCTGATTGCGTACACCTTCAACATTCTCACATTCGTCGCGACACTTGCATACGTCAGTCTTAAAATATATTTTATGTAATAAAAAAAATTTTTTATTAAAAATATTTTTTGTAATACAAATGTTGATGAAATTAACAACATCGTTCAGGTCTGGCTGCCGCATCTCTTCGAGTACGACGACTTCAACGAGAATACCAAGGTGAGAATATTTTTCGTTATTTATTCAAATGTGATTTCAAAAATTTTACTCCATGCGAGTCTGCGGCTATTGATATTTTTTTTTCAGAAAATTGTCCTTTGGTTTCTTCCGATCATCGCTGTGATGTCTGCATGGATCAACTTCATGTATATCCTGAGAAAGGTTTGTTTGAAGGATAGCTATCAAAGATAGGGTTTGAATTGACTTTCTGAGAAAAAAAACGAGCGCAAAGAAATATGGTTTCATTATTCAGAGTCCGTACGGCATCTACATCTTCATGATGGTGCGCATTCTCAAATCCTTCGGACACGTAAGTATTTCTACTTGTTCTCACAATTTCTCCATTTATCGCTCTCTTTGTTCTCGATGGTTTCCTTTTTTAGATCGCCACGATCTGGATTCCAACCCTCATCGCTTTCTCATTCGCTTTCCATCTCATCCTTCGAGACAGCGGTGTGGAGCCTTGGGCAAATGAGGATCCGGTATTCCATTTTTTCACTCATACTCTTTTATTAGATTTTAGCATGGGTTGTTGTGCAATTTTTTTAAATAATTTATTTTGGTATTTCATTTTCCAGTATAACAACCAGACTACCGTCGAGCGGCTGCTCGTCATTCTCCAGGCGATCACAAAGACGTCAACGATGATGATCGGAGAGGCGAGAATATTTATTTTAAATTTTAAATTATGAATTATTTCATTTTTAATTTAGTTAGTGATAACAATTTAAATATCATATATTTTCAGGTCGACGCGGACAACATCCTGGGCACGAAAATGTGGATTCCCTCTCTACTCGTGCTCATATTCGAGATCATTACTGTGATTCTGCTGATGAATCTAATGGTTCGTTCGACTTTCAGCTCGTTTCAATGTTGTGTAACCCAAATTGGATTTCACATTATTTCCTATTGCAATATGTTTCACGCATAAGACATAGTGACGAACATCCACCATAATCGATTTTGGTGCCATTTATTTTTTTCTAAAAAAGCAATAATTTTGATTGTTAAAGAAGGCGTCCCACGAACCGCGCGGGCGACTATGCAAAGTGAGGAATGAGAGGGCGCGCTCTCCTCATTTCGCACGCTCTCTCGTTCGTTGCCTGCTTTTCAGGGTCACTTGGCACGCAGCCAATTGATCATAACTCAGTTCAAACGAAAATTGAAAACATGAGAGTTTCGAAAGTGTTATCGGGTAGCCACGACCCACAAGCTCACATCGAGAACTCAGTTAGCCAGATATTCGTGGGACACCTTCTTTAAGTAATCCCATTCCAGGTCTCGCTGGCCGTCGGCGACGTTGACAAACTGCGCAACTCATCGCAGGACAAGATACTGAGAATCAAGGTGACATTTTCGCGGCTCTTGATTGCCTCGCAGAGTATTCCCTCCCTACCATTCTCATTGTCAACCTCTCCACATTCGGAGCGGTTGTTACCTTGGCCAAAAATCGAAGAAGTTCCGCAATTTTTTACCATTTCTGCGTAGTTTCTTCGATTGGCTGTGCGTGTCGGCCTTATTGCTACGAAGATAAGCCGATTCATCTCCTTTCCAGCTCAACTTCGTCATCGAGGCTCTCCAACTGGCCGAGGCCCTCGACATTCCCCGTCTCTTCTCCATCCACACCAATCCTACCAATAACATCCTAGTCGTTGACTATGACGGCGGCCACTTTGCAACGATGAAAAAGCCGGAAGAAGAAGATGGGAAGGAAAAGAAAGGTGATGCCCCTCTCAAGGAGTTCAATGGTGGGATAATAATTAGCTTTTTTTAGTAGATTTTCATTCCAAAAATATATGCTCAATATGATACAATTCAGAGTCCATCACATGTCCGGAATCTCTTCTTGGATTTGAGAAGCTGAAGCTGCCTAGCTCTAACTTCAATGGGGCTGGAGATGGTGAGTCATTCGTTCCATTTTTACACATCCTTTACCCTTAAAACCCTTTCAAACCGGTACGTGATTAGAACAACAATTGTTACAGCATCGCGTCCCCGTTTCTTCGTTCCCGCCTCTTCAAATATCGTCTTTGGCAAGCCGAACTCATCGAGCACCCATTCCAGCACGTCTGGCAAAGAGGCCAAATCAGAGGAGAGTAGGGATCTGGTGAGTAATTCGTTCGTCTCTGAATATCACTTTTTACTGCAAGACAGTTTGAGTTATAGTGAGCATCACGAAATTCCGGGGGAAACACTACGATAGCCTTGAAAAGATAATCAATAAGTTGCATGGGTGTTATTGAATGCGAAACACCCTCTGCTCGAATCGGGAAAGGTTAATGAAAAGGAAGCAACTTAATTCTATTTCAGAAATTCCACGTAAGTTTCTCCAAGGAGCGGCTGAGGATGCAATTGCGCAGGCGCCCGGTGCTAGGTGAGCAGTAAAGTTTGGAATCCTATGGTATTTCCGATCCACTTTTCCTTATCTTTGAAAGATGGAGGTAATTGCGATGCCTGCAATAATGAAACATAAATTCCTCATAATTTAAAAAAAATTCCTCATAATTTACACTTTGAAGGAGGAAGGGCAACAGCCAAAAGTAAGTTTTCCACATACTCACAGTTACTGTACCTACTGTTTTTTCTTGTCATTACATCGTCCTTGAATTACTGATTTGCGCAACTAAACGTGTAATCAACTAATCAATTGCTTGCCAATAAAATAAGAAACGAACACCAATTCCTTTCCAGGCATCGGCCAGACCATCCTCATCGATGGTTTCACTCTGAATCTCACTGAGACGCCCGAATCGGGTTAGTATTTACTAAAGCTAGAAATACGGGTCACCGTCTCTTCATTTCATACACTCTCTCCCCACTATGACCGGTGAGAGAGCGCGCGAAATGAAAGAGACGTCGACCCGTATTTCAAACTTTAGTATTTCCTTATATTCCGACAAATATGATTTCACAACATTAATGGCTTTACAGCCTCATCAATTAAAATTATTTTTAATACAGATTTACAGATACAAATTTATCCTGATATCAAGGCAAAGGCCTGCAGGAAGAAACATCGTTAGGGAGGGGATTGGGATCTTCGTATTCAGTATCAATTCTGGGTCCTCCTCAAATTCTGGGTCCTCCTCTTGGATCATCAAGAGGAGGACCCAGAATTTTTAATATAATAAATATATTCAGGCATTCCCGAGGACAAAGCGCCTTTCACTGTGCCAAAGGACGATACGACCTGCCTGCGACGCGCTAAGCAGTGGTTCATCGGACTCGACTTGCGAGCGTACCTGGAGCTGAACTAGTGGTGTATCGGATTAGGAAACGTCGTCCTGCTCAAATTTGGATATGATTCGACTTTTTAGCATCCATATTTTTCGTGTCCATAGCACCTGTTGCATAAGTGATATTAAAGTATAGCCACCAGTATTCACACAATTATCGTTTGCTTACAGTGATGCTATCAATTGCTCACGTATAGACAGAATTCAGAAAGACAGATGCATCATCTACAGAATGAGTCAGATGAGGTGATGTGTATTCTAATGGAATGAAGAGATACTCACTCGCTATAATTTCTCGATATTTCTCAATTGCAGAAAACAATTCGATGATCCTAGCCTTCTTGAAAGAATGCATTTGAATTCGGTAGCAAACCATACCCATATCAGACTTCCAAAACTGTTTTAAATTATTCGAGCTATAGAAGTTGGTCCAAAAAAAGCCCTACCTCCGATTGAGAGATGTGACACAGCCAACCACAGAAATTGCAAAATCCGAGATATGGTAGTTGAAGTTTCCCACATACTTTCCTGTTATCCCCCAGTGAAACTTCAAAAAATAATTCGAATAGGTTATTACACGTTTTATAAGAATGCATAGGGCGCATTATACATCTTGAAAGAAAGAGAAATATACTCACAATCGGCATTAATCATGCCGAACAAAAAAATTACTCAATGCGGACCTTTCCTATAAATTTGCGCCTTCCTTTCTCAACTCCACTTTTCACTATGCGAATCCTACTCTTCCTAGTTCTCTTCTCGCTTGTCGGCCACACCGTTCAATGGTGCTGCAGCGGATTTTTTTGGACAGTGAGTTGCATACTTCAAAGGATCCTCATAAGGATCGTTGGGCAAGAGCTGACTCTTCTCCTTTACTCTCTGATGTCTCTTTGATCGGTGGACGAGTTTGAGAAATTTAAAGATATTCTCTTGCGAAGCCATCTCTAGTTGCAGATTGATTCAGCGCTATGCGCTTCTGTTGCATCTAGGGACTTGATCGGATTAACCGATATCGAAGTTGCCACCATAGTTGTATCCTTTTGCAAATTATTCATACGAGAAATGGGGATATGCGTTGCTTTTGCAGTGCTCTGGCGACTGCGATGTCTTCTGTTGCAACTGCAATCCTGTTATGGAGGGACAGTGCCATGATGCAAGAAGGGTGGTTGAGCGAAAGAAGCGAGGCGAGTCTGATTTTAGTCTAATTTGAAAATTCTAGAATGAAAATTCCTTATTTCAAGTTCCTTTACGAAAAGTTTTTTTTTAATGTAACTCGTCAACATTGCGCGAGTTCGCCTTTCGAAAAGCAGCCTTTTAATTTTTTTTTGAGCAATCATTTGACTGTAAATCAAGAAAAGGAAGAATCATCTTAGAATCAATTTAGAAGTTACGACGACGGCAGCCCATGATCGATTCATTGCTGTGGACATCAACGGCGATGGAGTCATTTCAAAGGATGAAGGACAAGGATTCCTCCTGAACTCAACCGCACCCTCCAGAATGAAGAGAGACATTTTGCGGGGAAACTGGTGAGGGAACTAGAGCTCTAAATCTGAGTGGTAGTCTCTGCACTACACAATTGAGTGGCAAAAAAGTGTGTGAAATGAAGAGATCGATGCTGATTTTTCGAGCAGTAAGAGTCTTCATTAAATTAGGCTATCACTATTTATTACTCCCATTATATCTATCACTATTTATTACTCCCATTATGCGTTATTGAATTCTCAATAACGCAAATAATTTAGGTTCTACAAACTGGATATGAACGGAGATGGAGTCATTCAGCCATGGGAGTTTGACAACTCACTTTCTTAATTGTTCTTAACTCTCCACGAGTTAACCCATCCGCAATTAATATAACATTCATTATTTGAACTGATAAATGCTGATTTTGCACATGAATCGTTGTTAAAAGTAAATTAGTATCGCGTGCACCAGACAAATTATAATGAGATCTCGAACTCACGAGGTAGGTAAATTGGTAGTGACCTCACGTAACCTACCCTAGCAAGGATTGGACTGCAGGGTACTGTAGTCCGTCTAGCAGCTGGCCTTACCAGTGGGTCCCACCTTGCGTTGTTTGTAAAATCGCTTGACTTGGATAAACCCTTTCCTTCCTTTTGTGGGCGTATGTCAAATACCGCGTTACAACAATTGATATCATTAGTCACGCCTCGAAATGGCATCATCAATAGAGTACCTCCTATAAAAATGAGGTGATTTGGAGCGTTTCACCCCTTGTCAGAATGCGTTTCTCCATCATCATCGTTCTCTCGTCACTCGTCGCACTCACTGTTCAAGAATGTTGCGGCTTTGCTGTTGTGCGTTCTGGGGTAAGTGGTGCCAGTTTCGATCCTCAACTGAATTTAACACCCACACTTGAAATAAATACATATCAAATTTCCAGTGTTGCGGCAATGGTCCATGCAACATATTCTGCTGCAATTGCGACAATAGTTGCGATTCGGCGTGTATGGAAGAGGCCAGCAGACGAGCAGACGACGCGAGAGGGCTCTTTGGTGCCGTCGAAAAACGAAAGCGGTCTGCCGTTGCAGGTACCACACCGAGTTTGTTTAGCCCAAATTGCCCGTATCCTAGAACAGTAAAATTGTTAAACACATATTGACCATCTCAGATAACCAAGCACAACTTCGTTTTATCTCCATCGACACAAACGGCGACGGACTGATCACTGAGGAAGAAGGAAGGGATTTCATGCTGAATGGAACCTCTTCGGAAAGAGTCAAGCGAACCATCGGAAGCGACTGGTAAGATTTCGATTTTGTTTGTTCGTAAAATATTAAGATTTACCAGGTTTGCCGAAATCGACACTAACGGGGATGGATTCATTCAGCCGGGAGAGTTCGACTATTCGCTCATTTGAACCCCTTCGATCCTACTTTCATCATCAATGAAGACTATTTCATCTAATTTTCGACTTGATATTTTGTAACATTCGCTTGATAAATTATTTGCCTATGAGAGGTAATTGCTGAAGTCATTACAATTTGAGATGCACCTCTCATTTCGAATGGTTGCCAAACCGGTCAGGCAAGCGAGAAAGTAGATAACCCAAATTAGGAGAGGTAAAAAAAAGGTAAAGGTGTATCCACGTCAAGCGATTTTACAGTCATGAGACTACGCTAGGTGGGACCCGCTGTAAGGCCAGCTGTTAGGAGAGGTGCTTGCCGAATAGTCAATACTATCACGCACGTTCAATCAAAGTTTCAAAAAGAAGAAAAAAATGTTTCGATCAAGAAGAATGCGCGGCTCCCTACCACGCATGTTTTGTCTCCTCAGACGATCGCATATCGATAAATGATATCATCGGATGAGAATTTTTCCATATAAAAATTCTTTTTTTCTGAGCATGTTCTCTCATATCTGATTCCTCAACTCCATGCGTATTTTCATCATTGTAATTCTTCTCTCGCTGATGGCTCTTACTGAGCAGTACTGCTGTAGCCCGAACGGATGGACGGTTAATATTTATTTTTTTCTTCTGCCTACTTGTAGGAACTCTTTCTATAATATTATCAGGTTGATGCAAAGGTTTCTTTACAAATATACCTAGATAGTTTACGGCTTACCCCTTCCTTGCTCTTGGATCATTCAAGATAGGATTGCAAGTTCGAGATCAATACTCTCGCACCAGTGCGAGAGTATCGCAAGGATGCGAGACTCACGCAGTCACTTCCCATAGGAGACGGCGAGAGAGCGTGGGAAAACGAGAGAGCTCATTTCTATGATCTGTCTGCACTCTCTCGCAACCCCATGATCTCTCGTCGAGGAGGCAAGGGAAGAGGTCAGGCCTATTATCGATTGTCTGATTTTTTTAAAACGCGAGCAATACTAATTCGACCTTTCTCTATCGAATGAGCAAATAAAAATTGGGGGTTAAAATCGTCCTGGTTGGGTAACTTTAAATACTAAGCTGATGTGAGCCATTTTAACATGTATGGCTATATTCCTCGTACCCATACCTAATTCCAATTTCAAGAGAATTTGGGAGTTATTTAGTACAAGAACAATAAATTGGAAAATGCGGTGGGAAGAATCTTTGCATATAATATTATATTTATTTATTTATTTGATAGCAGTTTCCCTGTAATCATTTTGTTCTTTATCAATGAAGAGCGTTGATATACTTCCTTCTTTCGCACGAAATTTTAAAAATTAACCAACCACTACAATTTTGACCCCTATTTTTATTGTTCATTGGATAGAGAATGGTTGAATTAGTAATGCTCGAGCATTATAATGGCCAGAAAATCGATAACAGCCCTATACAATGGCATGTAACACCCGGTTTGGTCCGATACTGATCCAGGCAAGGCGCGCGCGATTCAAACTGGAATATGGGGAGACTTAATTGTTTATCGCTGTGACTCCGCAAACTTTCATTTGAACTGGTTGGGTAACTTTGAGGTTATTTTAGTGTTGCATGGCTCGATGCAATTTATTCTGTTGTAATTGCGAATTAAATTGCGATGAGTGCTTAGCATATTATTGGAAGGATAATAAGAAGAAGCGCTCTATCAATGAAGGTATGCTGATTTTCTCATTCAACATTTATTGTACTACATTACAAAATTTTGAAGGCACTGAATATTTGTATCAACCCCAAATTTACCATCTCAGATAATAAAGCACAACTCCGTTTCATCTCCATCGACACAAATGGTGATGGACTGATTACTGAAGAAGAAGGAAGAGATTTCATGCTGAATGGAACCACTTCGGAACGTGCCAAGAGAGCCATCGGAAGAGAATGGTCAGTAAATCGAAACATTTTCCGCTTAGCAAAATAATTTACAGGTTCGCCGAAATCGACACTAACCAGGATGGGTTCATTCAGCCTGGAGAATTCGACTTCTCGCTCGCTTAATTAATCCTTGAATTCCTACGACGATAACATAACATTTAACATATATAAACTTTTTATGTCAATTGAATAGCAGCTTATTGCGAGAAATAAATTGTCGATAAATTATTACTTACTCTAGTTCTACAACTCGCTCGGTGAACACAAAGTGCGCATTCGCTGAGGATAAATAATTGTATATTTTCGAAATTGCATACTGGCATACTTCACACTTGTTCGTATTCTACATCTGGCGTTATCGTTTTTCCTTGGACAAATCTTTAATGAAAAATATGTTTATTCATATTAAGGAATTAACCGTCTTCGCGTTTCACATATGAACTTCAGGCAAGTGAGTTGTCAAACTCTCCCGGCTGAATGAAGCCATCTCCATTCGTGTCAATTGCAGCGAACCTACAAAATAATGCAAAATCAATGCAATAGTTATCAATAAGAGGTTGAAAGGCTCACCATTCACCCCTCGCGATATCCCTCTTTACTCTCGCAGAAGACGTTCCGTTCAACATAAAATCTCTTCCCTCCGTCTCTGTGATTAATCCATCGCCATTAGCGTCGATGGAGATGAAGCGGCGCTGAGCTTCATCATCTTAATATACCTAGTTTCATATCCGATTAGAACCTTTCAAACTCTTTTGAACTCAATTGAATAAGTGCACCAGTGATATCGCATGATCCTGCGGGCACTAACATTCCGTCATCGATCTCTTTCGGCGAGGAGTTTGTCCATTGTCACCAATTGCTTCAATTATTCTATCTGGTTGTCGATTGCACGATTTATCACACGTTTCACCGTCACAGTCGCAACAGAAGAAATTGCACGGACCCGTGCCGCAACACTGAAAGCTAGGCACTTCTTCGATTTTGTTTCCCAGAATTTTCTCGTATTTCCTCCCTTCTACCATTCTCATTCACCACCCTTCCACAGTCGGAGCTGTTGTTGCCTGGGCCAAAACCCTAAGAAGTTCCGAAATTGATTCCACTTAGCAGAATAGTAGAGTTCTCTTGTTGGAATTGTTTCCGGAATTCCAATAAGAAGAACAAAGCTATTTGACTGCTCTGGTTGCGAGAGAGTGTGAGGAATGATGAGACTATTGGAATTCCACTGGAATTCTAATCCAATTAAATTCCAAGAAGAGAACTCTACAGAATTCTAAAAGGCAGGAAATCTCACTCAGTAAGTCAATCAACATTCTTACCCCGAACTTCCAGTTCGTTTTGCAACAGAACTGCTGAGTGAGAGCGGCGAGGGAAAGGAGAACAATTATTGTAAGAAATCGCATTGCAGAGAGATTGATTTGGCACGGCTTCTTTTATTTTTATAGACATTTTCTTTCCTGCCAGTGACATTTTAAATGACATTAGAAACCATTCGATTTCAAAAGGAGAAAAATTCTGACGTGGCTCTGAGTAATAGGCGGAGCATCCTTCCAAATGTGTGATATTTTTATTGCAAAAATCTATATCAGGTTCGCCGAAATGGACCGAAACAGAGACGGTTACATCCAGCCGGGAGAATTCGACGAATCGCTTGAAGAAATTTCTACTACTCAACAATATCATTAACTCCTGCTTTTTTGTTGAGCTCAATAAACACATTCAAAGCTTTTTATGCGGTTTCTAATACGATTCACCGGGAACTGCTCGCTGCGCTAGCCGCAACGATAGTAGGGAATCAAAAGGGGGCGGAGCCAATGGGGGCGGGGCCAGCAAAGGGGCGGAGCCAGAAAAGTGGGCGGGGCTCAGAAGTGCAGCTTGAGCCGATACTTGGCGAGGAAGCGCGAGATGCGGCCGGCCCGACTCGTTCTTGTCTTCAGATTCCACGCTCGAAAACCGTCCTTCAGGTACTGCAAATACGTATTTTTCATTATTTTTTTCATTTCATAACAATAAAGTGAAAAATGAGCCTGATGAATTATTCGGCAAACATATAGAAATTTTAAAATGAATCGTGTATTTACTGTAAAAGAAGCGGAATTGACTAGAAATGAGTGTGTTAAAAAATTGTCAGCGATATTGTCAAAATAAACCTTGGGCCATGGCAGCGGCCAGTCGAGGTCGTTCGGGATGCGCCCGTACGGCACGTTTTTCTCCATCTCGAACATGATCCTGAAGATACGGTAATCAGTAGGTTACGGTTGGGTACGGTAGAGTCAATATGCGATAGATACTAGATCAGGTGGAGTACGGTAGGATCAGTTTAAGATTGGCAATTGATTGAGATACGGTGGGCTACGTTAGGCTCCAGTTCACGATAGGGATACTGTAGGTTAGGAAATACCGTACCGAAATGATACGGTAAGTTACGGTGTCGTAATTAATGAAATATATTATAAATCACACCAGAAGATGAGTGCGCGGCGGAAGGGGCGGCAGAGCGCGCGCTTGCGGTGTTTCACATACGTGAACGAATGGTAGAAACTGAAAAGGAGGGGCTTGAATACGGTAGGTTGCCATTGATCTACAGTATACTTCAGAATCCGGATCCGTGCTTATTCTTTACATGATTTATTTAATTTTAGAATGAGTGCGATACTCCAGATCACAACCATGCTCTCTCGGACTACCGTATCCTACCTGAAGACGAGGGATGAGATCCAGTAGCCGAGCACGACGTCCGCCGTGTAGTGTGCCCGGGAGAGAACGGCGCCCACCATGGCGCACACGCAGATCGTGATCATCGCCTGAATGGTACGGTAGTGCGGAGGGTCGGATTTAAAATTCAGTTTGGTGGGTCATAATCATGATTATTGTTCGATGGGTCAGACTATTGTGGCACACACGCAGATCGTGATCATCGCCTATACACAACGTGTCAGAGTGGATCGCCTCTTTTGTTCGTCGCGGCGCACGTATTCTAATGAGGGGAGAGCGAAGACGCCTCATTTTACCCCGCGCGAGAGGGAAAAGCGGCGTGAAATGAAGGAAAATGACAAGGTTTTTCGAACGTTTGTGCATGCTGCAAGCGAATGGGGCCAGAATAAAATACAAACTCAACGTCACGCTATGAAGGAAGGGTTTGGACAACTTGGGTTCTGCACAGGACTTTTATTTTTGGCATTTTTCTCCGTTGAGTTGATAGACCTTTTATAGCCAAAACAGTCGTTTTTCGCACTTTTCCCTTAGTTTTCCATGCATTCTCGCATGCTGCAAGCGAATGGGGCCAGAATAAAATACAAACTCAACGTCACGCTATGAGGGAAGGGTTTGGACAACGTTCTGCACAGGTGCCATATTTTTGGCATTTTTCTCCGTTGAGTTGATAGACCTTTTATAGCCAAAACAGTCGTTTTTCGCACTTTTCCCTTAGTTTCCCATGCATTCTCGCATGCTGCAAGCGAATGGGGCAAAAATAAATTACAAACTCAACGTCACGCTATGAGGGAAGGGTCTGGACAACGTTCTGCACAGGTGCCATATTTTTGGAATTTTTCTACGTTGAGTTGATAGACCTTTAGTTGCGAAATAGTCGATTTTTTGGGGTCTCAGCTATGTTTCACTTGTTTTATAGATAGATCAACAGAGAAATTTATCTGCAAATTGATGAAATTGCTATTCAAGCTATGTTTCAATGGTGCTATTACATTTTTTTCTCATCCTCATTTCCCATTTCTCCCCACCGACCCACCGACAAGCAGAATGGCTGGTAAAATGACAAGGAGGGAATTGGATTAGTGAGAGAGGGGAGAAATGGGCGAGCGCCACGCAAATGAGTTTTCGATCCATTCTGACACGCTGTGCTATATGGTACGGTAGTGCGGTGGGTCAGAATCATGGTTATGAGGAGTTTGTTCGTGTGCCAGGCTACCATGGCACACAAGAGTACGGTAGTTGGGTGGGTCAGGCTCTTTGATACTGCGAACAGCACGCTCCATTGATCAGGGCCCGGATTACGGTATCACAATGAAACGGAAGGATAGATTCATGATTTAGAGTGTCTGTTCAGGTTATTTCGTTGGCCAAATTGCGAGTTATGGGGTACGGTGAGGCATGTACAGTACGGTAGTTCGCCGGGGCACACACACTCACAATTCGGAAGGGCCAGAGTGCCTTGGGCGTGTAGTGGTTGAGGATGAAGCACGAGATGGCTGAGAAATGCTTTGATTTTGCGGGATGTTGAAACCCATTTGGATGAGAAACCAAAAAAATATTGCATTTTGAAGTTTCAATTCGTATTTGCTGAAGCAGCGATCAAAGCCTAGGTGGGTTGGACTTTGGGAATCATCACTAGAGTTATCTTTTTTGAAAAATTTTCGGGTTTCCAATAAGTGAGAGTTCAAAAACATGTTCAATAATGAGAGTTCAAACAATTTTTTCATAGCCCTGTTAGCAACCTGCAGTGGTGGTGTGGCCGGAAAAGAGCATGTCACCACAGTACAGCTTGATTTCGGATGTCTGAATCGAGTGTTCATTAATCGGTGCATTTTAGGGGTACTTTTTCACTAGCTTTTATTATGGTTTGCAGCCTTCATTGAATTTTAAAAGATTACACTATTTATAGAAGAATTTTTTTTTATCAATGAACTAATTATAATTTCATGAGTTTATATAAAAAGCAACGAACCTGCAGGCCAAAGGTGGTGAAGATGTTGAGCGAGCGCTCAAAGTATCGTTTGATCGGAAACGTCACGTCTTGTGACGGGTCCTCGCAGAGTCTGCAATGCGGTGGGTAATGATTAGAGTTCTCTTCCTTCCTAGGAACTCTTAGAATACGGTAGACCTTAGGATACCGTAACCTTAGCATGCCTTAACCTTAGGATACGGTACTCACGTTTCACTGTCCTCGTACGAGGGCGGAATGTGCGTGACGGAGATGGTGATCGCTCGCATGATGAAGAGAATCGTGCCGATCGTGAACATGCGACGGAGCACGATCGATCTGAATTAGGGATTAGGGTTTAGATTAGGGTTTCCGAAGGTTACGGTATCTCATGATCGATAGGGAGTGGGATTAGGTTACGGTGGATCACGATCGATCTGAAAGGGATAGGATTACGGGTACTTCTCAGTTTTTTGGCCCACTCTTTTCTCGCAGAGTCTTCCCTCCCTACCATTCTCATTCCCTATCCCCTTCACATTCAGAGCGGTCGTAGTTCGGGCCACAAAAACAGAGGTGTTCCGGATTACATTAGGTGAATCGAGATTACGGTAGATCACAAAAGTTGTGGTATCAAGATCGGAACCTCGTTTAGGATTACGGTATCGGTGGGTCGCTACGTGGTGGCGATAAGGAGATATTTTACTGCCCTATCGACCACATAGTATCATACCTAATCCTACGATACTCGCGGAATACCGTATACAACTGTACCGATGCTTGTAAAAGTGGAAGATGAAGAAATATGTACTACCCTATCGAGCACTTGTCCTTAGGGTAGTAGAATATTTACCGATGCTTGTGGAAGAATAAAATGAAGAAGGTCGTCCCAATGGAGCCGTAGAGGGTGGCCGAATCGGTCATCTGTCGGGTCACGTGAGACTGCTTGAACATCGAATGAGAGATGTCGGGCAGCGGATTGCTGGAACAAAGAATGATATTGTTGTTGTTTTTCAATTATAGAATAGTTGTTAATGATCGCTGTGGCTTCGCTCGTCTGACACATCTTGCAGTGCGAATACTGTGGAAATACTGCACCGAATACTACACCCTCGAGTCCTACTAAATCGTCAATAGAAAGGTTACTGCATCATCCACCGTACCGACTAACGATATCCATCACTATAGCCAGTGCGAGATGAATGAGGATAGTTAGCGCGTCGTTTTTTCTATCTTCCAGTCCCCCCCCTCCCCATACCCATTCCCTTACCGACTAACGATATCCATCACGATCGCCAGTGCGAGATGGTTGAGATTCGTTGCAAGGAAGAAGGAGAGCATGGCGAGGACCGTCTTGAACCACTCCGACTTGTACACCATCCCTTTCCTGCCTGGAATAAACATCATTTACAATTAAGTAAAATTTAAAAAAAAATAAAACCAACATGACAAATTGATCAGCTATATGACCGTGGTCACGTAAGAATCGAGCAAGGGATGGCACACCAATTTTTCAAAAAGTTGTCTATAGACGTTTTCGATAGTGCTGATGATCATGGCGTACTTCATTTCTCTCCATTTAGATCGGTGCAGCCGTGCTGCAAGTGGGCTTCAAGTGGGCTGCAAACCACTTTTTAAATGCATCTAACTTTAAAGATTATGAAAGTTTATGATAACTTAGCACTAGAAGAAATTTTTCATGGGGATCACGATGGAAAGGTTTAAAATATGGAAAATCTTTGTTTTCGCTGGATAAAATTGCTCGCTCGAATACCAGGGATTTGTGGAAACCAATTTTTACACAAGATGATGCGCATCGTCGAGGGGATCATTTTTCATACCCAGGTTGCAGGGTTTGATCCTGTCCTTTTTTAATATCTTGGTTTTCGTGTCTCTTATTTCCAACTTTCTCCCAAAATGAAGAGTGGTAACTCGAGAAACTCAAATCATTTCTCGCGTATTGCACCGGGTGCGCGGTGAATGAGCAATGAAAATACGGAATGATGTGATAAAAGAGTGAAATACGGACAACAAAATATGGGATATCAAACAAAGGACAGGATCAAACCCTGCAACCTGGGTATGAAAAATGATCCCCTCGACGATGCGCATCATCTTGTGTAAAAATTGGTTTCCACAAATCCCTGGTATTCGAGCGAGCAATTTTATCTAGCGGAAACAAAGATTTTCCATACTCTAAACCTTTCCATCGTGATCCCCATGAAAAATTACGTCTAGTGCTAAGTTATCATAAACTTTCATAAAATCTCTAAAGTTAGATGCATTTAAAAAGTGGTTTGCAGCCCACTTGAAGCCCACTTGCAGCACGGCTGCACTGATCTAAATGGAGAGAAATGAAGTACGCCATGATCATCAGCACTATCGAAAACGTCTATGGACAACTTTTTGAAAATTTGGTGTTCCATAAACAACACGGTTGTGGTTGATTCTTAGACAACAACGATCATATGTAGTAGGCTGTTGTATGGTACGGTATACGGTAGGTTACGGTACACGGAAGGTTACGGTAGTTCCGGAGTCGGCAATCGATAACTGACCTTTGATCTCCGAGATGCGCGAGCCATCGAACGTCTCCTGGTCGCTGTTCGGCAGGTCTTCTGCAAGAGGGAGATCAAAGATCAAATTAAAGTACAGTAATCACGTGAAGCCTTCAGTAGCAGCTATAGTATTCGCATACGCTCAGTCCAATCATACTTATTCCGTCCATTTGTATGTGCTACACTATCGGGTTGACCTCTCACTTCACGGTGCACATCACCTCACCCGCTTCGAAGATCGTGTCTGCTCTGCTTACAGCATTGACAGGCTTACCCTTACCATCTCAATTACAGTACCCACATAAAATACCCTTAATTTTGAAACACAGAGATTACCCCTCCCCTGAATCATGGTTACGCTCTCACCCGCTTCAAAGATCGTATCCGAATCGTGTCTGCTCTGCTTGCGGTAGAGCGTGCGCTCGAGCTGCGCCGGCGTCTCGTGCGTCGTCGTCGAGTGCGTGCCCTGCAACAACTGTAACGCCGTCTGACTGGAAGGAAAGGGGCTAAGGACTTAGGATTGTTTAGGTTAGGGTGCTTAGGGTTAAGGCACTTATGCATATCCCTCTAATGGCTAAGTCTTAGGGGTCGTCGAGTGCATGCCCTGCAACAACTGTAACGCCGTCTCACTGGAAGGAAAGGGACTAAGTGCTTAGGATTCCTTAGGTTAGGGTGCTTAGGGTTAAGGTCCTTGTGTATATCCCCCTATTGACTAAGACTTGCGGTTGTTGAGTGCGTGCCCTGCAACAACTGTAACGCCATCTGACTGGTTGGAAGGACCCCTAGCTGGGATTGAAGTTGTGAGCCAGCTATGCTGACTCCTTCTGGTTAGATCGAACACAATCAAAACGTAGATAGACGGTGTGCAGCAATATGGATGTAGAAGCGAACGAAAGATCAAAGATCAAAGACCACGAACCAGCGGCGTGTCCGGGTGGCCGTCCCGGTCGGAGGAGACCATCGAGTGACCGACCATCGGAGGGCGAAGAGGGCAGAATGAGGGGAGGAGTGAGGGGGGAATGAGGAGAATAGAATTTGATTTGTAGTCAAATGAACTACGATCCTTTCAAAATGAAGTTATTAAGTAAATAGACGCATTTTTATGCAAAAATCTTGAAGCAATTTTCCTGCAATTTCGTGTGTTCACAAGGAAATGTACATGGTGTGATGACTATCGTTCTTATTTTGAAGTCTTATCGAGTAGATAAGGAAGACGTTCAGTCGGTTACGAAAAGTTGGCAATCGACACCAAATTGCTCATCGCGAAACCTTTGATTGCTATAAATGTCAATTCCTTCCGGAGAAGTCGCCCCTCTAATCAAATGATGTTGGCGCCATTCGCGTATACTATTGAGGGAACGCTGTGTTTCAATTTCCTTTTTATTGTTATTTCAGTAATTTGCGGGTTTTGCAGATGGATAGCACGAAGGACGGAGTTGCAGAGATAGCGAAGAAGCTGGAGGACCTTAGGGTATGAAAATTGTTTGCGACCCATTTCTTAACCTAAAGGTTGATCAGTTGTACTCATACTACTTTTTTCTCACCTTGTTCACATCATTGAAACTGTAATTCGCACAATCAATATTGCAGGTTGAAATTGATGTTCGCAATTTTGTGCGAGAAGTCACCGAGAACGATCGCAATAGTGACAAGAGCAATAGCGAAAAAGCGGATATGATAATCGAAAAGCTAAAGAATTACACCACGGGGTATGCGATGTGAACAAATAGCTATTTGTGATTTTTATACAACAACAAAAATACTTAAAGCCATTGCAGGAATTATAATTACCTGCTTCTCGTATTCGATGACAGTTCGGAAATCATGAATACCTTCCGAGCACTTAAAAATAATGTCAGTCAGTTTTAAATGTTTATTTTGCTGTGATAAATGCTTGATGAATAATGTCATTAAAACAAACAAAATGCGAAGAATGCAGGTTGTTGTTGAATTTCATCGATTCGGTTGCTGCGTCGTCGTATATCGAGTTAAGCCACTTGACAACTTCCGAGAGCAAATTCTGGAAATGAAGGCGTCACTCAAACCTTATGCAGAACATAAATTCAATATGTACGTGAGTACGGGCTTAACTCGGTCAATATGAACTCAGGCACTACTTTAGAAGACCAGAATGGGTGACGTTACTGCCATTCTGGTCTTCTAAAGTAGTGCCGAAATCTTTTCAGCGAAGGTTCCGTTGGATTGGAAAAAGAGGTGGACCGGATATACAAAGAGACTCCTCTTGTCGGATTCGTTGGTGTTATCAAGCAAGTGAGTGGAGGGACTATACCAACTAAAAATATTCAACTAAATTTATGATTATTTCCATAGTAGAGGCTCGACGTGCAAGTCCGCGCGACCGATGGGAAATGGTATCAGTCGATTGTGTGAGTTGTATACTGGAGGACTGAATTAGGTTCTCTTGATGGAATTGATTCCGGAATTTCAATTCGTAAATCACACAGCGTTGACTTCTCTGGTTTTCTCTGGCAAGAAGACAACCCTATTAGGGTTGATCGTTCGGCTTTCGGAACGGCCGAATGAGAATGATCAAAATTGCATCGTTACGGAATTGATTCAATTAGCGCTCGGAATGAGTTCGGACAATGAACTAATTGGATTTCTCGTTCCGGAACGGCCATTGTTCGACTCTCGGCCGTTCCGAAGTGAGGGGTCAAAAGTTTGGAAGCAAAATTCAAAACCTCATAACTTTCTTTAAATTTGAAATAAATGCCCACGGCTTGGAGTGATCGAACGTAAAAGTATTGGGGAACAACATCATGGTGTGTATTGGTCAAGTGCTTCTCATATTCATTCGCCATACTTGTTTTGCCGAGGGGTGGTCGTTTTTATTTTTTTGAACCTCTACGGATTATTGCTACTCTTTCATTCTTTCTGTAGTGATAGTAGTACCATTGGTGAATATGATCCACTATGGGAGCCGTTGAGCGCATTTCGCAACGAGCGAGGAAATTTATTTTTCGACACCTCTAAAAATTCTTCAAATCCTCATAACTTCAGTCTAAATTGAGATACAGGTCTGAAATTTTGCAGGTACTATTAGAAAGTGTTAGTGCACAATCCTGCCAAGTTTGAAGCAAATCGAACCACTGCAACGGAAATTCCAAAAATTTCGTAATTAGATTTTCAATGTCTTAAAAAAGACCATTCCCGTGATGAGAAAAATCTGAAATCACGCATCAAAGAGAGGAATCTATTAGTGAATATGTGTGCGAAATTACAAAATGAGAGCCTCATTTTGACGCATTTTAGGAAGTCATAATCGATGAGATACAATAGAAGAATTCATGAAATTTTTCATATTTGGTTTATTCGAACATGACGAATGTGGTGAAGTTTTCGCTGAAATCATTGTGAAGTATTTTCAGAAGACACAAAGAACACATTTGAAGGGAAAAAAATCGAAAAGAGCACTATTCTTCACGATTCTTCAATCGAGTAATAGAGCTTGTGCTGCATTTTAGAAAGTGTGTCACCTGCGATTATGACTTCCTAAAATGCGTCAAAATGAGGCTCTCATTTTGTAATTTCGCACACATATTCACTAATAGATTCCTCTCTTTGGTGCATCATTTCAGATTTTTCTCATCACGGGAATGGTGTTTTTTAAGACATTGAAAATCTAATTACGAAATTTTTGGAATTTCAGTTGCAGTGGTTCGATTTGCTTCAAACTTTGCAGGATTGTGCACTAACACTTTCTAATAGTACCTGCGAAATTTCAGACCTGTATCTCAATTTAGACTGAAGTTGTGAGGTTTTGAAGAATTTTTAGAGGTGTCGAAAAATAAATTTCCTCGCTCGTTGCGAAATGCGCTCAACGGCTCCCATAGTGGATCATATTCACCAATGGTACTACTATCACTACAGAAGGAATGAAAGGGTAGCAATAATCCGTAGAGGTTCAAAAAAATAAAAACGACCACCCCTCGGCAAAACAAGTACAGCGAATGAGTATGATAAACGCTTGACCAATTCTCCACATGAGGTTGTTCCCCAATGCTTTTACGTTCGATCACTCCAAACCGTGGGCATTTATCTCAATTTTAAAGAAAGTTATGAGGTTTTGAATTTTGCTTCCAAACTTTTGAGCGGTACTGTAAGTTCGGAATTCCGTCATTCCGTTCCGAACGATCAACCCTAAACCCTATTAATAAATAAATGAACCAATCGCAGGAGAACCAACGCTTCGTATGAGCGCGAGCCAACATTCCTCGAAAGGGCTTCGGCATTAGTTGAGGGCAGTGATCCGGATGGATTCACGATCAGTGTAAAAGTCCTACTCATCATCGCTCCTCACGCCGAGGGAGACAAGAGAACTGGAGAGTGCATTACCTTCTGAGACGTTGTTTTCTCTTTGTCATGGATTTTATTTGTCTCGGTATTTATTTTGTTATATTGTATTATTTCGGAATTTTGTTTATGTGGTATTTTTGACTGGGTCTAAGAAATTCAATAAAATCCTTTCTATTGACCGCTGTGCAGTTATTGGCAGGTAGGAGTGAAAAGTCTGCAAAAATCAAGTTTATTTTTCATTAATTGGCTTTGTCATGTAAACAGTGTTGAAATGTTAAATGGATAACGAATACCTAGAGAATATTTAGAATGAAGAGCACCATGATGATCAGCACCTTTGAGAATCTATTTTCCAATATTTTCGAAAAAATACTTCGCCCTTGAAGTTGGCGATTATGGTATGGGCTCCACTCCATAACTAGTTTTGTCCATCTTTCGTCATCACAGTTTGTAAGGAAAATTTAAAATTTCTCACCATTGCAAGGATTCTTGTATCTCGGATGATCTCATAAGGCCTTTCTCCTAGGATACCAAATACGGAATATCTTTGAAAATATCATTTAATCGATTCGCGAGTGTTTAAAAATCTCGCCTAACGAAAAGTTGACATCACTTTTTCGAATCGATCTGCTCCCTATTTCACATCTTAAATTTCCTACGAAATGGCATTAGAAAATGTCGCTTTCTTCATTAAATGATTCAGTCGCGTTTCTCCTAGGATAAAAGATGCGATATTCTCCCTCTAATTCGCTTTCTATTTTTTGTGCGTGATTAATTGCGGCGTAAATCTTTAGATGTCGTGGAAATACGGTGATGATCTTGACGAGAAAGCGATTGAAAAAGAAGAAGAGGACCTTCGAAACTTTGTCAAGAAATTCGATGATATTGGTGAGTCACATAGAACAATTCTTGTTTTTTTTTGAAAAATTCCCTAAAAGTAATATTGTTTTAAGGCCCGGTTCATGCCTTCAACAAAGCCTGTGAATACATTTCCAACCATGCCAAAAAAGGTTCCATCATGCCAAATATATCTGATATCGAGACAATTGTTGCAATTAACGCATCCGGAAAGGCCATTACGGTTGGTGAATCAAAATTGCAGAAAAAAAGAGATTCGAAAAAAATCAATCGCAATTTTTTGCAGCTTCTGGTAGGAGAGCAAGAGGACATCGATGAGGATACTTTGCAATCTATTCAGTCTCTGAGTTCGGCATTGGAACAGGTTCTTTGTGCAAGCAAACCCTTATATCGCTCCACATAACTCAGATGCTTGAAAAGATGGACAACAATCACAAGAAATTCATGGCGGTCTTTTCGGATGACAACGCACTTTATGAGTATAAGGTTATTTTTTATAGTATTGATTGAAATATGTAGCTATTAGTGCACCAGTGCCAAAAAATATTGAAATATGCAACTAAAATAGCACATTTCTTAAAATATACACCCTTCCAATGCAACATAACAATATTTAGGAGATTCATGATAATGCGATGACACTCTTGCGCAGTCTTCACGGAATGTTTGCGTTTCGTACCGCAAGTGAAGTAGATGAATTCAAGGAACATGTTCACAGCATCCAACGCAATCCGTATTCGATTTGCACCGTATGAGTTTAAAAAATTAATCTTGACCAAACGCTGGAACAAAGCTGTAGACCTTCTAATATCTTTTAATTGAAAAGTAATACATAATTATTCAGAATGTAATGAGTTTTCTGCAATGTGATGAGACAAATCCCCTTATTGTATTGCTGAATGCCAATCCATTTAAAACGAACAAAGCCATGTATTTATGGAGTCTCTGTGTCGTCGATCTCTTCGTCAGCATGGTAGGTTTTGTTTTTCCAAAACAAAGATAAATAATAATATCTAATATTGCAGGGAATTGCTTATATTGTACACGAGGGAGTGAAAGGCAGAGATGTAAATTATTCAATTTACTTTGGTTTGTTTAGTAACGATTTACTGCTACAGTTTGCCACATTCGCGCAGCTTCAAGACTTATCGCCGATATACGCTCTCAATAGCGAGATGATGACGTTCAACCAGTCATATAAGGTTCGTATTCAATTTCATATTTAAAAAAAACTTTTTTTTAATTTTTAAATATCATTTCAGGTGGATTTTTGGCCGGAGCTCGTGCGAACACTCATAGAGGAGACTGCAGATAACAATGAAGAAGAGAGCAACGCTAAAAAGGCCGAAATTCTCGACATAAAGCTGTCTCAAATCTCCAACTTTGAGTGCGTCTTTCCTTTCTAAAAAAAATGCACGCAATTCCGATGCTCAGACATCATAATACGCAGAAAAAATGCGGAAAACATTTAAAAAATAATTGATCTTTCAGCTATGGTTTCCTGATCATCGTACACGACGAAGCGAGTGGAGAAAATGAGCACATTTTTATTACAGACCAGAATAACGTTAGTCTTTTGATTTATCTATGAAACAAATGTACAACACAATTTCATTGTGAGTGCGCGCGGATAGCTCAGATAGCGTATCAATTCACCGAAAAAAAATATGTAGAGGTTATGCTGCAACATTCGAGCTCAGGTTCTCTACCGATTCAATCGTGCTGGATGCTGCATACTCGTTTACCGGACTTGCTTCCATAAAACTAGAACTGCCGAAGAAGTGACCGCAATGTGCACTCAGGCACAAGAGAAGAAGCAGGAACTATTCTGGTTAAATGGCTGCAAATTTCAGAAAAAAAAATTAAAAATGATATTTGAAGTGGTCCTGAAGATCAGTTGAAGGAACGCGCGCGCTGTTTCTTCGATGCTAACCCTAACGCTGGTTTCGTTGGTGCAATCAAAAAGGTTCGTCAAGAGAGAGATGACTGAAATTTACAATAAATCATCACCATCATCATCATTTATCCGGGTCAAACATAGTTACAATAGGAATCAAACAAAAAAAAGAATAATGTTTCGTGAACAGAATAATGAAGAAAAAAGAAATCGTATTTTAGAAGCTCAACGCGGATGTTCGCTTGATCTGTGCCGACAGACACAAACAGGCATTGTTGTAAGTATCGGGATCTTGTAAGTATTTGGGACTGGGAGATTTCACACACAAAAATACGTAATCTCTTTCACTAACCCAATGCAAGGCCCTTCGTTTCTTCGTTTAGACTAATTGTAAGCCAGTATCTGCCAAATCTAAAAGAAGCAGTGATGAATATGGCAAAATTACAGGAGCATGGAATCGACTTGTGTTCGATCGAAAACTTGGCAGGAGACCTTTTCGGACTTCGGATCCGGCTATGTGTCAGAGGACTCCGAGATAGTTGTTCTTCCTCGGCAGGAATTGGGCGATGTAAGAGGCGATAACTACCTCTGGTTCACTTCTCGTTTTGACTGATTCCTAGATAGATTTGTCTATTTTATTTCAACTTAAATTTCATTGTGCTAGCCAATATATTTTTTATTGAGGGAGTGGGATATTTTACAGGATTTTACTTATTCTAATGTCATCGTGTATGCAGCGTATATTTCGTAAAAAAAATGATCGAAATTATTGTGATAAAGAGCTTTGATTTATTGTCTGAAGCAAGTGATTGCCATTGGTTGATTGTGCATTACTTCAATAGAAAAAATAATGCAGCGACATATTCATCGCTGGCCTGAAAACCATTTGGATCAGGGTTGATGAATTCGAGTCGAGCCTGTCGAGACCTCGAGTCACGGACTCGACTCGAGTCAAGGTAGTCGAGCGGCTCGAAAAAAGCCTAGGCTCGATCGAGCGGCTCGAGTGAGAGAGGGAAGGGTCGAGTCTAGCTCGAGCCTACGAGCGGCTCGTAGACTCGACTCAGACTCGACTCAGACTCGAGCCAGACTCGAGTCTGACTCGAGTCTGGAGGAAGAGGGTAGGCCATTTGCATAGGGGGAGGGAGAGGAGGGAGAGGCGATTCCTTTTTCTCCCCCTCCCTTCCCCTCTATCCAGACTCGAGTCTGGCTCGAGTCTACGAGCCGCTCGTAGGCTCGAGCTAGACTCGACCCTTCCCTCTCTCACTCGAGCCGCTCGATCGAGCCTCGAGCCAAGTCGAGTCAAATAGCTGGTTTTCGTGGTCGAGGCCTCGAGTGTCGAGCATGCTCGTATTTATCAACCCTGATTTGGATCACAGGAGTGCCCCTATAACGCACCCACTGGCAACGATTGATTATTGGAGATAAAAGAGACGCTGTTTGTCGCTTTTAGCCATTCATAATTTTTTTGAAATTGATTGAAAAAATAACGTGGTAGGCCAATCCTTACTTCCGCGATAAATTCCGATCCTTACAATTAGCAGCAGTATCATCTATCCAACCAGATAGCCATCCACAGTAACGATGCTTCGATCACTGCGGCTGCTTCCGAGATCTACGTGAGTCTATCATTCGTTTTCCCGTATTTGTTATTTATTTGCTTGCAAAGATAAGTGAGCCAAGAAAACTCGATTAAAACTTGTCCTAATTTTACAGTTGGCGATTTGGCGCACCAAATCGAGTTGTGCACTTGAACCAAGTACCACAGATTCCGAGTGGATTGGAGAAATGGATGGAGGTTCAGCGAAGGGAAAATAGTGCCAGGCGTGTATTCGAAATTGAGACACTCGCAAATTCGAGGTGAACATTTCTTGATGCATTATTTTTCATTATACCAATTACATTTCTCAGTTACGCGCGTCGCTTTCGAAGTCGGTTCGCTGCGTTGGCATTTCTCCGATATCTCCTCCATGTTATATGGAAAGAAGGTATGGGAAAATTATCCCTTTGAAATCTTGCAAAGTAATTTCAGAGAAAGCTGCAATGGCTGACTATTGTCGATTCTTAATTTTCCTTCTTTCTCATCCACATTATTTATTCGTCTACGGAAAACTCAATGTTATCGACGGTCTCAACAGACCAGATCTGGTCGCGAATATGAAACAGTAATCATTATTCTGTTCAATTTTAAAACTAAGAAATGATAATTCGTTCAGGCTTTCCGGACACACTGTTGTAATTTGGCGGAAAGATCGGAATTGTAAGTGTTTTAGCAACATTAATAAATATACTCGCACCACATTCAGTACCGAAACAAGTATGTAAGCCAAATCAAGAAGGAAGTGAACGAGTCAAAGTATTCCAAGTGGCAAGTAGAGGGTTAGTCCTGATCTGTTATAATCCAAGTAATTGCAGAAATAAAAATATAATTGCAGTGAAATCGACGACATTTGTGCACTCATTATTACATTGTTCACGAACGGAAGACTGTACACAAATGACAAGATGAGAAACCACCTGAAAGGCTTTGATAACTATTACAAGGTTGGAGTTTTCTCATTTCCGAAAGATATTTGAATAATTTTAGGACACAATCGTCGAAGTTTTGCTCAGAAGCCGGATCGGCGACGTTAACCACTCGCGAATAATCCCTGACTGCTAGTTCGGTTGTACTTTCAAGGATAAAAAAATATCGGCCTTTGTCAATTTTGAAAACACATCTTTCGCATTGCGTTTGAACTTCGCAATAAGCTACCGCTGTCTTCTGTCTGTCTGAGACCACACTGCCCGTTGCCCGGTTAGCTCAGTCGGTAGAGCACCAGACTCTTAATCTGGCTGTCGCGGGTTCGAGCCCCGCATCGGGCTGGTGACTTTTTTGCATATTTTCATTGTTACCATTTGTTGATTTTTTTGATCAACACAGTTTCAAACTGTCCACCAAAGCCTTCCCATATCATCTTGCTTACAGTCTGCAGTTGTTGACTGTAAAAATGAATTCAAATGCAAGTTATCGAGAGAGCATATTTGCGCTGTCAGTCATCCTTCTCCTCTGTCAGCGATCATTCATCACCAATCTCTATCACTGTGCGATTCTTATCAGCGTCCTCCTCCTTCCTAATCACTATTGATCCTCGTCATTCTACGCTTCTCGATGATTCTAAGAAGTGATAACGCGAAAATTATGATTTTTACGTTACCCATTCTCGCTTTTTCAAACTTTTCATTGTTATTCATCATGCAGTTAGTCCCAATTATACCTGTTTTAGAGATGTATGCATTCTTGGAAGATTTTCTAAGAATAAAGTGGGTGTGTTCTTTCCATTAATTTCCAATTTTTCGACTGCTGGAAATTATTTCAACAGACCTAAATAATTCTGACCTCTTGTACCCTTCGGAATGTATGGAATGATTTGCATTTCTTATCTAGATAGAGGTCATGGTTCATGGTTAATGGTCATGAGTCACTTCGTTCTTTCCATTATTTCCCAATGTTTCTTTCCAATTTTGCTTTCTTCTTACTGCCGCTTGCATAACGTTACTTCATCGGTCAGTGTATCCGTAAGAATGTGTGAAATTGTGTGCAATCCTTATCACATAGATGGTTCTAAAAAGAGATTTACTTCGTTCATTCCATCATTTTCTGTCCTCATTTTTCATTTTATCATAATTATTTCGCCATGCCGCTCTTTTTATAGTTCTAGCCTCAACCGTTAGTGCGCGCTTCAGAATGAGTAAAATTGTGCGGATTCCATATCTGATGTGACCATTATCGATGGTTCTAAAAAGTGATTTACTTCATTCATCATTTTTTGTCCTCAATTTTAGCTTTCATTATAATTATTTCGTTACGCGGCCCTTTCACAGCTCAAGCCTCCATGTTTTTAGGAATGTGAGAAATTGTGCGCATTCCTTATCAGATAACGCTCATTTTCGATGGTTCTCAGAAGAGCTCGAGAAATGACACCGCCGTCTCTTCATTTCACACACTCTCTCGTCGATCGAGCGGGCGAGAGAGTGTGCAAAATGAAGAGACGGCGGTATCATTTCTCGAGCTCTAGTTCTCAGAAGGGAGTGGCGTGTGACTCCATGCTACACTCGCGTCATTTGTATCATGATACACCTCTGCAGAGGTGTGCAATACTTTTTCGATCTCTCACTTCGCAGTGCTATCTCACTGGTCATAAGAACCTAGGGAGCAATGCGAAGTGACCGATTCATGAAAATGGAAAATGAGATTGCTAATGTATTTTTCACTCGCTTTCATTAGCGTTACTAATCATGATGCCTTCTATCCATCCAATTCTTCGCGTGCGAACAAAGTCGTTTACCCTCGTCTAACCTTCTCTAAACCCTTGCCTTCTCTCTCGAATAATCCGTCCTGTTTTTATTACAACTTTGAACACGGCTCAGCAAATCGCCTTTTCTCGCCCACATCTGCTCTCTAGTCAATAGAGTTCTTCGTTCCGCACACTCTCTCGCGCCTCTACCTGGTGAGAGAGCACGTGGAATAAAGAGACGATTACTCGTATTTCGAACTCTCTCGCCGGTCAGTCAGAGCGAGAGAGCGAGTGAAATCGAGAGAGGAGAGATCGTTCATCCTTGTCTGTGTTTGACCTTGCAACGAAGACAGTCAGAAGGGGGTAATATCGTTCCTTTAGCCTCTCAAAATCGCCTGTTCTCTCGCTTTTACCGCAAAAAGTGGCTTATTTATGCGGGGGAGGAACGCTTTTTGCGCGCGCATTGAATCCTTTGGTTCTCTTCGTCCTGTAGTGACTCTAGCGTATCAGACCGTTGAGGGAGTACGGTGAATGGTTGAGTCCACTTGAGCAATGCTGGAGGTCAGCAATGTCCTTGTCCTCATACTGTTCGATTAGCGGTATCTTCTCGGCACCTCTCCTTTTTAGCCTTTTCTAGTAGAGTATCATTCCCAAACAGAGAGGATCTTTTATCTGATTTTCAAAAAAGTTTCGTGAACAAGAACGTACCTCATTACCCGTCCTTCCCCCAGCGCAATACGCGCAAACACTTTGCGTTTTCTTTGTTAATCCATCGCAAAGTGGAGCAGAGCACATTGCGCCTGCTTAGAAGCGCCTCAGTAATCGCGCATTTTGGCATGTGAATCATTGCTCAGGTGGTGAAAAATGAGGGTTCCCTCTCGTTCTTTTCTGAATTTTATTGTCATTTAATAGCAATCGAGAAGCGTTGGAATCTCTTCGTCCATCAAATTCCGCTTTCCTTGCTTCAGTTTCGCAATTTTATTCTGAATATTTTCAATAATCTGACTTTCGTCAGACCAAACCAAAAGATGGGGATGAGTTTCATAAGTTTCCTCGTCTGGTTGGCAACATTTGAGAGAATCCATTGTGCCTCTTCCTGGACACGCGTTTGCCATTCATGAAGCTCTCTTTTTCGGGGATTCTCCTTACAAATTCCCCGTGGGTCACGAGCGTGCTGTTTTCGCCCTCTTTCGCAAGGATTCTTCGTGAAACATCTTCCTCTTCTCCTCTTTTCAATCATTATTATCGTGAGATTATTTTCCATTCCACTCGTAGCTGACCTTTGACAAACGTTCGAGGGGCGGAGTTAGGGAAGAGGCCGGGAGGAGGCGGTAGATCAACTGCCCTCCTCCCCCCTTTCTCCTCTCTTCCTCTCTCCCAGACAATCGATAGCTCGCGAAACAGCACAATGAGTTTGCTGAGCATTTCAAACGCACGATATCACTGATCAGGCAGCGAGATTAGGGCTGTCAGGATGAAGAATCTGTTACTAGAATCTGAATGCTCTCTCTGGTCATCATGGCCTGTGAACATGGATTTTGGAGAGTGGTAGACGGTTTCTCCCCCTCCTTCCCACCATAATTCGCTCCTGTCACTATTCGCGCGCATTTGGCACTTTCACCCGCGACAGCTCAATGAAAATTTGTCTTCATTACTCTTCTCCGTCTCTCTCTCTCTTCTAGAGCTCGAGAAATGATACCGCCGTCTCTTCATTTCACACACTCTCTCGTCGACCGAGCGGGCGAGAGAGTGTGCAAAATGAAGAGACGATTACCCGAATTTCGAACTCTAATGCTCACTCATTTTGTCTGATCGTTGATCCTCACTTTCTCTGACTCTCTCGATTCCTCGTGCTCTCTCGCCCTGTCTAACCTGCGAGAGAGTAAGCGGAATGAGGAGAGCCTCTTGCCCATTCGACCTTGCCCGATCGCAACATTTTGTTGCAAGTGAGAAGAAATTCGAGCTCGCGAACCGTTAGAATCGGTTACTAATGACGTTATTTGTTCGAAAATTACGCCTTTACCTCCTAATCCTGGGCGATTTTACCACATTTCTCTTTTCTTGCTTTTTCCTTTTTATTTCTATGATATTGCGCGTAAAAAGTAGATGGAATAGAGAGATTCAGACGGCCCTTCTCCTAGTGTCGTCTTTCACAATTGGGCATGTGTGGCAAACAAGTGGGCAAACATCGCTCAAACTCTATCAATACTCTCTCTTTCCGGGGGGTGAGGAAGGGGTACTCTCCCCTCTTTCCCTGCCCCCTGCCCCGCTAGGCGGTTGAAAACGGCAGAATCCTCCCCTTTCGCGTTGTTTCACAATGTTGTTCTAGGCGCTGTGTCTATCTTCCTTCCCTTTCATTCTGTTTCAGTAGCAGCATCCAAAGGCTGAATCATCCTTGTCATTTCGCATATATTGAAATCGAGGCGGGTTGGCTTATTACCCGGTTAGAGAAAAGCGAGAGAGTATGCAAATCGAGGAGAGTTAGACGCAATCTCACAATTTTCATGCATTCCTGGCCACATTCCAACGCGACATTCCAACGCGCGCGCGCCATATCGCAACACAATTTTATCATTCCTTCCCTTCTCTCCTCCCGCATGTTTCAAAATCCCCTCCATTTCTCGGTTCACTATCACCATTTCTCTCCTTTTCCTCCCCTTTCGCCCCCCCCCCCTTTCCCCCGATTGCTCACAGCCGGGGATGGTAGTGACTCATCATTCTGATTCGAACCGTGCCCTCCTTTTTTTCCACACTATCTCGCTGCTCTGACCGGTGAGAGAGCGGGCAAAAGCGAGACGATCACCATAGTCATCCTACGCCTCCGCCTCGCCCCTTCCTGCGCTGACTAGTATGCTCATTCCAACCACGGACGAGCTTGGCGACAGTAACCACCGTATATCGCCTTATTTTAACCGTATTTTATTCAATATATTATATTTTAGAATATTATTATTGCAATTAACTACGGTATGTTTTGAGGATACGGTATAGCTCAAATTCCGAACGTGGTTTCACCACGAAAACCTGATATTGACTTCCCGCCAAATTTCGCGCAAATTTTCGCTTCGAATTTCGCTCATTTTCCTTGTCCAAACGCGGACTCGCTTCGACTCAACTTGAAAGTATGATGCTCAGCATGCAAGGAGACCGCGCCACCAAGTCTGGATTCGCCCGCGAGGCCCAGGACAAGGTTTGTTGTGCTTTGTTTGTTTGTTTCCATTTCGAAACTATTTTATGCCTGCTTTGTCGTTTTTCAGCACCACTTTCGACGACATTTCGCTGATTAATTGAGCTTTATTTTACCTTTCTCGCGAATCAGCGTCTTGTAAAGTTGCTCGTCATCGAAACTAGTGCGAAAATATGCTTGATTTCATCTTTTCTTATTAAATTTGAAGTTACTGTTCGATCATTTTCAGATCCACGGCAAGTACGACTCGGCGCTCGCTGCGCAGCTGCTCTCGTGGGTCGGCCGCGTCACCGGCACTGCTGTAGGCAGCCCTTTTCGAAAATATTGGCACAGAATCGTGAGACCAGAATCACGCATGTCCATTTGCGTGTGTTTGCTGAGTGATTGCAACGAAATGGTGTGATTCTGGTCTTGCAAAGCTCTAGCTTTTGCTTCGAAGTCAATGCAATTCCATATGCATGATTGCTTCGTTTCTAAAGTGACTATTTTCGAAAATATTCGTCAAATTAATTTATACAATTTAGATCGACCACACTGGTGACGCTGAGTACCTGTGCTCGGTGCTGCGCGACGGTCAGGTCCTCTGCAAGTGAGCGACTTCTCTTCCTTCGATAGTTAAAAGCGTCTACTTGCGCAAAAAAGCTCGATATTTCCTGTGACTCATGCCTAAAATTCAGCCACTTCATACACGTGCTTCCGTACTACTCTATTGTATTTCACCTCGCGCATAGGTTTATAGAGCAACTTTGGTTAGCTTTTGGTGATTCCCTTTTCTTTTTTTCTTGAATTTCTGTCGAATCCCATGATGATTCATGCCACAACGCTGATATTTTGACTAGTTGCGCTCGTCAACAAATAACATCGATGCAAACTTCATCAATCCTACAATATATTATGCTGGAATACTCGATAGAACTATACTTAGTGTCGGGCTACAATCAAATAATTCCATTTTTTTACTTAAAAGTAGGAGAGGCTATCGCCTAACTTGTCACAAGCTAAGTAAAAAATAAAAATTACAGGCTGGCCAACGCCCTCGAGCCGGGATCAGTCAAGAAGGTGAACTCGTCGTCGATGGCCTTCAAGCAGATGGAGAACATCTCCTTCTTCCTCGCCTTCGCCGAGCGACACATCGCCAAGTGCGAGCTGTTCCAGGTGACTTTTCATTTTTAAGTTAATATTAATTAAAATTAAAAATGATTTCTTAAAAATAGCGAGTACCTTGTGCTTAATTAGCCGTCATATTTGTGTGGCAGTGGAACCGCCAATATCATTTGGTTGTGTTTCATCAGCATTAATGGGCGAATGTAATCGATGTGATGCGGTCCATTAGTCATTTCTGTCAATGTGAACAGTGAAACGGAACGAAGGCGATAGATTCGTGGCTCTCAATCATTTGAACCGCGTGAAACATCTCCCCTTTTTTCTCTTTTTTTTCGCGAATCGAATCATCCTATCGACTGTCAGATTTAATGCTCGCCCGCGTGGTGGTGTGGGGGTGACGAACCGAAGGGGCAAGATGTGGGGGAGATTTTAGTTTCAATCCTGGCTCTCTCTATCCGAATTATCACACGTAATCGTAGTTTGGTATCTCATAATATCCAAGAAACACGAGCGCGCCTGTTTTGTGAATTAGTTGAATTACAACATTAAGTTCGAAAAGATCTTTCATTATAAAAATAAATATATTAATAAGCTAATTAACGTTAATAATCTTCAGACGGTGGATCTCTACGAGGCGCAGGACCCGAACGCAATCATCACCTGTCTCGGCGCCCTCGCCCGCAAGGCCGACAAGTTCGGCAAGCCCGGACTCGGACCCAAGGTACGGTATAATCTATAGATTGTAAGGTCCTACAAAGTTTACAGACTATTTGCTATTTGCCCTGCTATTTGAATTTTCCTACGATTTTTGGAATGGTATTTTGAAAATCAATAGTTCACCAAAGGGTATATTATAGAGTTTGAAAGGTCCTACAAAGTTTACAGACAGTTCCCTGCTAAATATTTGGATTTTACTACTAAATTGTGAAATGACATTTTGAAAACAACTAGTGGTGATATTTGGTTTCACTAGTTTCTCGTAAGTTCAGTGCTTGGATAACTGACGATTTATTTGGACGTGGCGACGATACTATGAAATATTTCTAAATCCTGACACGCGTGCATCACCTCTATTTTGTCGGCCCACTCCCATTTAGGAAGAATCTTCCTGTATTTTTTAAAAATTGCTGTCTTCATGGCATTATCACCCGTTCTCTACCAAACGAAGGAGAAATTTAATATTAATATTTTCAGGAGGCGCAGGGCGAGCGTCGTGAGTGGACACAGGAGCAGCTGAACGCCGGCCAGGGTATCATCGGGCTCCAGATGGGATCCAACAAGGTACGGTAGTCGAGATGGATGGGAGGGTTACGGTCGGGCTTCGATATCGATTATGGTCTGAATTTGTCAATGGATGGAATATTACGGTAGGATCACGATATCGATCACATTGCGAAAGTATTAATCGGGTTGAAGGGTTACGGTGGCTGGTTTATTGATTGATTTTTATTTTTAAACATGGGCTACTGTATTGATTGATTGCAGGGAGCAAACGCGTCCGGCATCAACATGGGCAACACTCGTCACATGTAAATCGAGCCATCGATCGGTAATTTAGTACCGTATCCCTCGTGTAATCACCCCGTTGTGACCCTAATTCCTGTAATCATGTATTGTTTTTGTGTAGATTGTAAAGAATCGACTATAGTATCCTCCCTTTTTGTTCGATATTCCGAGCATCGTATCTGATTTGTACCTTTTCTGAGACTCGTACACGGTATGATCACGCTAATCAATTATGTATTACTTGTAATGATCTAAGATGTAATAAAGATTGCATTATGAAGAGGTTCATAGAGAAGAGGTGTACCGGATCCACATCTCTACTTAAATAGCAGCAGCAAGTGTCAGAAAATACCGATAGCATGTTTAAGAATAAATCCAAAGCAATTTTATAGTGGGAGCCGGGAACACGACCGGGAATTAGTCTCATCCGGTTGAAAGTGCGCGGCATCGCGCATAAAGTCGCGCCCTTTGATCCTTTGATCTTTGACCAGTTTTGATCTACCCTCTCTCATCGCATCCACTCTCACAGATATCGATCGTCTACGGAGAGCGGGAGCGGCTAGCCCCTTCCCTTCCTGTCAGTCTACTCACGCTCGCTCGCTCGCGTTGCCGCACCCTGCCCGCAGCTACTATGTTCGCGCCTTTTTTTCTGTTTTTGCTGCCGATTAGTCACCCCTTTGTCTCTATTAAGCAATCATCTGTGCTAAATCAACGCATACGTCCATCCCGCGTGTCAGTAGCGCCAGCAGCTGCTTGTTTTTCGCACTCTAAAACGTTCCAGTGGGGCAGAATTTCATTTCGAAAATACGTTTTTGCTTGTTTTTGCTGCCGATTAGTCACCCCTTTGTCTCTATTAAGCAATCATATGTGCTAAATCAACGCTGACGTCCATCCCGCGTGCCAGTAGCGCCCGCAGCAGCTTTAAAACGTTGCAGTTGGCAGAATTTCATTTCGAAAATACGCTTTTTCACTGTTTTTTTTGCTCCTTCACTCGTCGTTGCTTCCGCTGGTGCGATTCCTTGCGAGCGCTTGTTAGAGCTCAGCCATCAATTGCTTCGCGAATACTGGAGCGTCGAGGTGTGATTAGAAAACGGTAACCGTTAGCTTATTCGCAGGGTCGGACTAGCTTGGTCCTCTTCCTATAGGCCTACTACCATCTTGTATTAACGCCCCTGCTCCACTTGAGGAATGTCCGCAACAGTTTCACAGCACATTGTTTGTTTTAGCACCAGCTGATGTTTCTGCGCGCGCATGGTGTCAATTGCCGATCATGCTGTGATCATGACCATGCTCCCGATATCAAATTACATCTCCCTTTCTGCAGGCTCTCTACTCGCTCCTCTCATCTCCCTCCCATCGATGAATGCCTCAAGCCTCTGGCCACCAATCAGTCGCGTGTCCTTCCAGAAGCGAAGCCGTCTCTTCGGCAGCAGAGGAGGTTGGTCATTTTGATTATTTATGTGGTATTTTTCAATAGTACGGCGGAAGCTATGGCCAAATTTTTATTTGTGTCTTTCACTTTTGTACTATGAAAATACCTCCCGATATCCTGTTACCTCTCCCTTTCTGCAGGCTCCCTACTCGCTCCTCTCATCTCCCACTCATCGTCGAATGCCACTGATCTCCAAGCATCGTCCATCTCTTCTTTCTCTTCTGGCCCATCTCCCTCTCCTTCGAAGCGGGTCTCAATCTATCTCTGGTACGTGCAAGAAAAAAGTGCAATTGCAATGGTATTTGCGAATGAAGCAACTGGCAGCCCATACAAACCTTCCCTCAAGAGAGCTAGGCATCGTAATAATCGACAATAGTACTGGAGCTAAAAGGCTGACTAAAATATCCAATATTTCGCCAGAGAAGGGTGAATTTAGGTTATAATTTATAAATGTAAGGCTGGGGATTCAATGTTCACGAATTGGACTGTAGCGAACGAAATTGGAATATTAAGAGGTGGCTTGGGGTTTCAATTTTTTAGTAAAGGAAATAGTGCTGTTAGGAGAACCAATAGGTTAGCAGCAGATTCGCAGTGATTAAAAATTAAATAAATTAGAAAATAGTTGAACTAATTATCAAATGTTGCGCCAAAGGAATGTGGGTTGGGGTTGCAAAGGTGGAGTAAAGGAAGGAGTGATGTCATGAGGTTAAATGATTCGAAGAATCACGCTCACAATTGCAAATTATTGTTAATTGTGCAGCTGCACTTCCATTTCTCACGCACTTTTCCGGCCACATTTTCCGTCCCAACCACTTGTTCTTTGCTATTCAATTAACCGCTGTTCTCATGCAGGTCAACGTCTTCCTCCCATCTCCTGCTGCTGCGACCACTGCCGTCTCCACGCCTACTCCTCGCCCATCACTGCCTCTCGTCTCTCGTCCCGACCTCTGCCTCGTCGACTAGGACGTCCATCTCGCGTCGACAATGACATCTATCCGGTGATGTTTTTTTGTCTCTTTTATTTGCTTTTCATTTGCGATGGCGCCATGTAAGCGCCCTAGTGAATTTTTCCTGGTTTTTTGTGTGAAAGGCCGTCTAACTTGTGATGTGCGGAATGGGATAGGGATGTTGGACGAAGGGTATTCATTTCTCGCTAAAACGTTTAGCGATCATTCTAAAGCTCTAATTCGAATTCGCATTGTACTTTGAGGCTTGGGATTGACAATGAGGTGTGTAGAGGGGCTACGAAGGGCTCTCGGGGTAGAAGAGGAGGAGGATTGAGATTAACTGGAGGGGTTGCAGGGGGTGGAGGAGTGTCAGATGGG
>LS485570.1:0-27817 GCA_900490705.1 Pristionchus arcanus
CTTGGGAATCCTGGGTGTTGTAAGCATTTTGCCGAATTGTTTATTTTTGCAGCTGCAACAACTGAATCTTTTGCCGTATCCTTGTTAAATTCTCACTCATTTTACGATTTAAATACTAGCAAAACATTATTTGTTGTCCCAATCAATGAGCTGTACATCACACCAAGTCAAAAGGGGGAAGAAAGCTCATTTGCGTGGCTCAGCGCCGTCGACTCATTCTGCGCCGCGCGAGAAGAAAAAGCTGTGTGAAATGAGGATTTTCACTGGGTTGAGCGCACGTTTGCGAGTGCTGTTTATCCGTGGTTCAGTGTAGGTCAACGACCGTTCAGTGGTAATGGTTTATCATAGAAGTGAGAAGAGCCGACGGCTCATGGAAAGAGAGAGAGAGAGATAAGAGAAGGAGATCACTATCGGTTCAAGCCGATACATGCTGCTACGGAATGGGATCGAAATTGATGGGTAGCAAGACGTAACGGGGTGTCGTAAGGGTTTGGGGATCGATCTGCACAAACGTCAATAGCTACCTCCTCCGCAGAGGAGATAGCCTCGAAGTAGAGAAATTGCACCGTCTATTCCAACACTTTTCCAATTCCTCACGTCATCATCATTACATTTATCCATCACAGTCTCGCTCTTTCGTATAAATATAGTTTATAGTTTTTACAATCGGGATTCACATCAGACTACAGTACTCATTCGGCTACCGTAATCAATCAATCAATAACTTGTTACATCTTACAGTATACTCGTGCGCACACATTAGATAACAAACTCACACATAGACAATAACTAACGGCATCAGGCCCTCACAAGTCAACCGCGGGGGAAAAGGGGCGGGGCTTCGAGAAAGGGGGCGGAGCTTCGGCCGGCTTAGATGAACATTCGGAAGAAGGACAGTGCCAGCTCCAGGCCGAAGAAGCATGCGGCATTGGCGGGGAAAGCGCGCAGCATCACGGGAGTGAAGCCCTGAAAAGAAAAGCAATCAATATTTGCATCAACGCTTTTTCTCTTTCTCTTCTCTCTTAATCAAAGTCGGTGGGAAAAAAGAAGACAGATTTTAAAATATATTATCGCAGAAAACTCGCGATTTTTTACGAAGAAACGTCGTAACAGTAAGATCAATAACACCTTGAGCTATAGCAGTTTCTCCCATCGAGCGATTAGACACACTTATATATTTTTTGAAACCGCTTTCCACCGTTAATCGAAAAAAAACGTTAGCGAGACAAATTACATGGTGTGTTCTAACCTAAAACATCCGAGTAAAATTGCACACTGAAAAGCCGCTACAATTGAACCTGGTCAGTTTTCTTTCTTGCATCAAAATCTCCGGTTCAACTCACATTTTCCCACCCTAGGTGATAAATAATCAGTTCTCAATCCATTCCCTACCGTACCTTGAACAGTCCCTTGGGTCCCTCCTCTCGCAGCACCTCCTTGAGCACGTCACGGATGCCGCCCGGGTACTTGCCTGAACGAAAACAACTTTAATAATAATAACAATAACACCATAACAACAAACAACAACAACAACAACGCACCCTCAGCGGCGGTCTGCAGGCGCGACTTGAGCACGTCAGCGGGAATGCACACGGACCTGTCAGTGGAAATGATTTAGTGATTGCTTTTCAGGGTTAAGAAGGCGTATTTTTAACAATCACAGTTAATAATCAGCTAGAAAGCAGGCCAAATGATGCTTACAATTCTCACACGATTCATGTTTCGGCGAATCGCCATAGCAAAGAATCAATGGATTAATGGATGGTGATTGGATGCAAATCGAATTTAAGATATTTCATGGCACTGCGGTAATCCTACCGAGGGAGCTGGAGCTAGTCGCAAGGAGCTCCCTCGTTAGAGTAACCGTGCCTTTACCCGAGGATCCTACCGTACTCACCAGTTGGCCAGACCTCCGACCGTGAGCGCTCTAGACGCGCCAGGTTAGCAAAAGAGCAGGGGGGTGGAGTTAGGAAGAAGCTTACTCGCTACCGTAACCCTACCGTACTCACCAGTTGGCCATGCCGGCCAGACCTCCGGCCATGAGCGTCGCGCCGGGAGACAGCTTGCCCGCGTTGCCTGAGAAAATATTGATTTCTTTTTTACGAATTAAATATCATCTGCATAATTTTAAATTTCGGATGAACAGTCGAACCCAACAGTATCGTTCGCAGTCTAATCATTTTTGCTATATGCCTCAAGCCCAGCACGAAGGCGCCTGGATTACCAACAACTTTTTCCCGGGTGGCAGCTTAAATCCCCCGCCCTGACAGTTAACTTCAATCGATAACTTCCGCAACGAACTGCCGAATATTGATATTTTTGTGAATGGAAAACAAACTAATTCGTCTCAAAGATCGTTTCATTTTTACTACATTTTTTTTGAAAATCATCGCCCTCGAATTGTTCGTGTCCTACTCATGTTTACTACATTCCCCAAGCCCAGTACGAATGCGCCTGGTTTCGACAATTCCATCTTCCGTACTTCCTTACAGCCCCTACCAATCGACACTACCGTACCCTACACCCTACGCCCCCGCCCGCCCCCGATACCGTACCCTCTCCGGCGAACTTCTTCTTAAGATACTCGTACACGGACAGGTACGCGGCAGACGCGGGGATGTCTGCAAATAAAATCATTTTGCGATTCAAAAAATCAGTTGGCGATCGAACAAATTGAAAATCTGAGCAATTTTCCATAGGACCGGCAATTTCGACAGCTACCGTACCTCTGAGCAGCGTCGCGGCCGTTCCTCTGTAGATGGAGGCGATTCCTCCCTGGAATCATATTTTGGTTAAATGAAATCAGTTTGCGATCCGTAATACCCGAAAACTTGGTCATTTCTAGTAGAGATTTATAATTCCGTGTCTACCGTAAGAAAAGTCAGTATACGATTGACAAAATCCGAAAACTTGGTCATTTCCAATGGGCACTTATAAATCCGTGACTACCGTATACCTGCTTGTACAGCTTCTTCACCACGTCCATCGGGCCGTCGTAGTGCACGCCGGTGGGCGCGTGGCCCGCCGATTGCACCTGAATGAAAAAATATTTTCAAAATAAAGGTCAGTAGTCGATCGGTTTAATTTTTCAAAAACTTGGTCATTTTCAATAGGAACTTTCATCTCGTTAACTACCGTAACCCTCGGCTACCGTCTACCTGCAGGAGGCACTTAATGCTATCTACAAGTCCAAGTCTCACCGCGCCCAACCGCGACGCTCCGACCCACGCGTCGCGGCTACCGTGACCATCATACCTGTAGAAGGCACTTGATTCGCTCGCCCGGCACCATCACCGCCGTCGTCATCACGCCAGCGATCGCGCCCGAATTCGCGTTCTGCAGGAACGTCATCTCCTCGTCTGCAAAAGGTCGAAACTAGAGTCTAGTCACGATTATCAGGGATCAAAGATCACTTGATTTATCGTTGACAAACAGCATTCTACATGGAATTGTGTTTGCGAGGAAAGTCCGACTTATGAATATATCGTGAGACAGTGAACCACCTATATATATCATTCATTCAAATTTCTGAGAATATATTTTTACAAGCAATAGAAACTGCACAAGCAACCTCTTCAATGGTATAAAAGGGAAAGGATTGGCAATAATTGTTAGTGGCGCCATAATCCGAGAATGTTATTGTTCTAACGAGGAAAGACTGCTTCATGAACTAATCATGAGTCATCAATCACCTTTACAACGAATCTTACTACGTTTTTTTAAATAGTCCGGACATAACGTGATTCCGCACATTCAACACGTTTATGCTAGCTTTTCGCGCGTTTATTCAATACTTATTCCTACTTTTTCATTGTGGACAGCTATAATATTTTATGAAAATGTATGAAAAACTGTTTTGCAGAATAAAAACTTTATTTAAACGTTTTTAAACGTGATTGGTGTGGTTGGGCGCCTTTTCCGTTAATCGTCAATTTCCCCATACGCGCGTACAATTTAATTGTCAAGTTTTGGGAAAAACGTAATACTTTTTCTGACCATCACAGATCAAAGAACAACCTCACAATATCAAAACTAAAGGCTAGTCACGATTTTTCACTGTGGGATTGTTAAAAGTAAAGAAATTGTTGTTAACCTAGCATTCCACATATCATTGTTCTTGTGAGGAATGTGTGACTTATGACCTAATCGTGAGACATCGAATCACCACCTTTCCAGTCCCCACAGTTTTCGCTTTTCTACAGGACGATTTGCTCGACAAATCCAATCAGACTACAACCAACTCAGATCAAACTACAACATTCCAAAATCGAAACTACACTCTAGTCTCGATTGTGCTTACCGGGGCTCTTCTGCTGGATGTGTTGCAATAGAAAACCAACTAGAGTTCAGGCTACAAGCATCTCATTGTCAGATCAAACTACAACATTCCAAAATTGAAACTACATTCTAGTCTCGACACTCACCGGGGCCCTTCTGCTAACTCTACTCGATATTATAGTCCATAGAGGTCAAACTACAAACTACAACCCCAATTCGTAACTACACTCTAGTCTCGACACTCACCGGGACTCTTCTGCTGGATGTACTTGCCGATGGCGCAGCCGCCGAAGAAGACGGCGAAGAGGGGCGTCACTCCGACGAGAGGGGCCGCCATTCCCTAGAAATTGGAGAGGTCAGAGTTCAAAGATCAAAATCAGGCTAAGTAGAGTCTCAATGTCAATGTTAACGTATTTTTGTATTTTCGACAATTGAGAACTTTTCATTAATTCAGTGAAGCCCAGACCCTAGTAAAAAGCAGATGAAACCGTGATTGTGTGGCTCAAAATAATTCCGATACAAGCACTCCCGAGACTTAATTACACTCTTCATAAAAATGAAAATTTGAGCTCAAAGATCAAACTACAGAGTTCAAAGGTCTAAGATCATTCTCACCTTGTAGAGCGCGAAGACGCCCTCCTTGGCAATCGTCTGCTTGCAGCAGTCGAGCGCGCCTGAGAATTTAAATTTAATTAATTAAAGTAAATATCATAATTTCCTAGATGTCCTGTGATAGTTCGCGTTTCACTTTGTTAACATTAGATCAACTCGTTCGGAGCGCCAATCAATCAGCGTCCGATACTTGAAATATTGTAACTAGGCACCTTCCCGTTACAGCGAATGCACATTGTAGAAACAAGATCATTACTGATGATGATTTCAGAACTACGCGGAGAAATACTCAATACAAGAATAATTGCATGTCGGGAATACCCGAACAGGACGGCTGCACAAAAACAAAATTAGACAGCCATGCGAATTCTCGCTTTCGAGACCCATTATGCGAAATCGAGAAGCTCTGACATTGAGTCATTTGACCGTCGGGATCTCTTTAAAATAAGTATAAAACCCCTTATTACACCTCAAAATTCTCTAGTTGCCAACGATCAGTACCCCTTCACTACCCTCAATTCCCCAAAGATCACCGCCACCAAAGATCAAAGATCACCCTCCCCACCACCTTCACTCTCCTCAACGCCACAAATATATATCACAACCTAACCAAAGACCAGAGATCAAAGATTAAAGATCACACCCTCCCAATCCATATCACTCACCGGTGAACATGGGCTTCTGGCCGGGCGCCGGCATCGGCATCGTCTGAATGCGCACCTGCAATATTTGCGCTTCAGCAAGCTCTCAAATTACGTAATATTCCTACAAAATAATGATTCATACAAACCTCGTGACAAGAAGAATTTTCGCAGAATTCCTATACATTGATCGTATCGAAAATTTTTCCATCTTTTTAAGTCCTACATTCAGCAAACAGCTACCGTATCCCTTCTACGAAAGTCAGACCTTGATTCCAATCAACCGTAAGCCTCCCTGACTACCGTACCTTGACCGTATCGAACGGATGACTCACTATCGGTTTTTCTACTGTAACCGTTCCTTTTAAAATCAGTTTCCGATTCCCTATTATCATATTCTACCGTACCTTCACAGTATCGAACGGGTGGCCGACGATCACGGTGCACATGCCTTCCTAGCACCTCTCTTCTACACTCCCCAGTAATAATGCCATTCCTCGATTCTCACCCCATCCCACCTACTGTATCCATAAAAAGTCAGTCACCAATACCTATCTACCGTACCCCTACCTTATCTTCACCGTACCTTCACAGTATCGAACGGGTGTCCCACGATCACGGTGCACATACTTCCTAGCCTCACACTACAGTGAAATAACTACTAATACAATCAGTCCTTGATTCCTATGTACCGTACCCCTCCCTGACTACCGTACCTTCACAGTATCGAACGGGTGGCCGACGATCACGGTGCACATGCCTCCGACGCCTCCGGCCATGAAGTTGAGCACGACGTCGGACATGATTGGCAAGAGATTACGGTGGTCTGGAAAAGAAAATCAGTTGGCGATTCGGACATGATGACGAAATGGGGGGGGATTACGGTGGTCTGGAAATAATCAATAATTAAAACAATAAAAATATGCAAATAGTGAAACAAGTAAATAAAGAATTCACGAAAGTAGAAATTCCTCAGCATAGAACAGAATAGAACAAGGTGGTTCAATTTAGAGAGTATGGATAAGAACGGGAAAACAGTGAAACTTCGCGGAACAGCAAGCAATTAAGAGCATGACGATTTGAGGTTGCAGCGTGCAGCTAACCAGCTAGTAGTGGGCAGTCGTTAATATAGATATGTAATATAAGTCCAAAAATATATTAAATACATCAAGTGATTCACTGAGCGATTCAACCACTTCTGACGACCCGGTGATTTCAGGACGCACCAAGTATTAAAGGAAGAGATTTAAACGCGCTCTCTGATGTAGCGGATGCGGCGATTACAACATCGATATAATTCCAGTGCGAAGAACAATAGTCACAACTGGACTTATCTAACAAGGCGCTTTTCGCGTGCATACATCAATCAAAGGAACAGATCTCCAAGATATTTCGATGCTCTCTTTCGATTCAATCAACCAATCATAGACCTCGAAAAATGCGAGCGGCGTACTGATGCAAAAAAAGACAAGTAATGGAATGGATATCGCATTGCGATTCAAGGATTCATCGTTTAATCAATTTAAGAACAGTTCTGGCGACATTCCAATGATCTCCTCGAACGTAATCACATAAACAAGAAAAAACCGATCGATCCCTAATCGCCATACCTGTGCCAAGTATGTACTTGGAATATTTCCTGCTTATATTAACGGGTAGCCGCAAAAAATTTGGATTTCTTCAACGGGTAGCCGACCTATTCCTCTCAAAACCCGTAATCTTTTGCACAAAACACTAAAAAATCGAAAATTTCTTACTGGGAGCCGACTTTTTTCTATAATCAGAAATTTTTTAACGGGTAGCCGCGTACTTAAGTACATGAGGTACGCAGGTATGCTAATCGCGAACGCACCAATTCTAGGCAGTACCCTGGCTCGTCTCACTTTTCGCTGGAAAGACAGGCGGGAAAGGAAAGGAAGGAATGCAAGTAAGAAACGAGCGATGCGAAACTCTTGCCTCCACTACAAATTCCGCCCCAAGAGAACGTCCACATTCAACCATTGGTTATTCAAACAGTAAATTATCGCTCATTGGACTGTCATAAGAAAGATAGAACGAATGAGCGCAAAGGTTTAATTGTAGCAGGAGGCACACAAGCATTGTTGAATTAGCTCGCATTCAACATTTCGTTGACGCCAGAAACACCAACAGTCCGATCGCAAATTATACTTGTGTTAGAAAGGACGACACGGCATAATAACCTAGTCCTAGGCTTTTGCGCTACTCTCAATGTCAGTTGAAAATATCACCTTGCAGAAATAGCCCCTGAAGAAGATTGTTTCTAGGCCTTTCAATCTCTTTTCCATAACCATTAGAAACATAAATCGCCCCGAACAAAATGAAACAAGTTATGATAATCCGATCACAAATATCCCCCTAGAGAACGTTCACACTCATCTCCAACCTATCCCGGCACGCGAGAATCACTCAATGCATTGAGAAAACAAATGAAATAGTAGGATAGAGAGAACCTCGTTATATTTCAAGCTACGTTTTGTTCTACAACTACAGCCAATCTGCGATTGCTACATGATGTTTCAATGTCTATTCCATAACCGTCAGGAACACGAATTAACATTCGCGAAAAAAACGAGAATAAAATTATGATAATCCGATCAGACGTAGCCCCTATAGAACGTTCACTCTCACCACCATCTCATTCCGACACACGATAATCACCCTACGTACTGGCAAAACAATTCAATGACGAAGACAAACGGGAGAAGGAAAAGAAGGAAAAAGGGGAGAACAGATAAAACCACTTTACTCCTTTCGCGCGAGAACAAGTGTACTATCCCTAAATATTTGAATAATCTCGCGGGTGTAAAGCACATTGCGTGACTATACAATGGAGCGAATGGGAAGAGCAAGTGATTGTGAATAGGCAAAAAAGGGACGAAACACGCTCGTACTTTCACCTTTGGACCCACGCGTGATGAGGGCTTGCCACTGGGGTTGAGTGACAAGTGCAAAGCGATTTACCTATACAGGAATGCAAACAAAGAAATGAAGAACGTTTGGACTTTCAAGAAAGTGAAAAGTAACGCCTTTGCATGCCTCTAGGTAGAAATAGATCAGACAAAATAAAACGGAAGTTAGGAAATGAACAGGCAGAGCGAAGGAACATAAAAACAGAAAACATTTGTCAAATTGGCTGAAAAGGGTCCCTCTTTGGGCCCACACACTCTGGATTTTGTCAGAATCGAGGTGGACGATTGAGGAATCACGCTAAATGAGGAGTACCCTTACTTCCTTCTCTGGACTCTACAAGCTCTCTTCTCTATGCGAGCAAACTCGAGCAAGACTACTAATAACGTCAGGAAAAGGGATAAAATAACGATCAACAAAAGACAGAAATGCGACACTCGTCGACCTTTGGATGAGGTTCTCTGGACCCTACAGGCTACATGCCAGGACAAAGAGTCGCTAAAGAATAGGGAATAATTAGCCGTCTGCTTAAATCTAAAATTGCAAAGAACGGAAAAGTGTCATGGTCTTTCCATTCGACTTTGATTCAAATGTGAAAGATACAATGCGCGAAATAAGGAAAGTATGAAAAAAGAGACACCCTTCGACCTTTGCATCTCGTTCGCAAGGGTTCTCTGGACCCTACAAGCTACACTCCTCTCACCACTGAGAATCGACGAGGGTTATCACTCTGCCTCTCTTCCCCGCTCTCTTCCTACTCCTAATCTCTCTCCATTTTGCATCCTTCCTCTCGCTGTCTGGGGTCCTCTTGCCGATCTCCCGTCCCTCTCTTCGCTCTCTTTCTCTGCAGTCTCTCGTCTTCTCGTGCTCTCTCGCTCACGAACTTTGTACCCTGTTCGTTTCCCTGAGAGCCATGTGACACATTCAACTACATCACTGGCCAACGCACAATAGGACGACACAATAGCGTCACTTGTACATAGCTACTCCGCAATGCTTCCCCTGACCAGGACAAAGGCTCATCAAAGGGTTCAAAGATCAAAAGGCACTCAATCACGCTTGCTTGCCTAACCTGATGCTCTAACAAATAACAGACACTGTAAGCAATCAAGACTTGCCACAGGGCACACACTACAAAGATCAAAGACCAATTTGTCACCAATCTTGCAAGATTTTTGTCAACAACAACGTGGTTGCGAAAATGGAGCGGTAATGTCAAGGTAACTCGGCACACCGGCACAGGCAACGGTTTCACTATCGACGAAATCAGAGCCAAAACAAGGCAATCAAACGACTTTATCCGCGTGCAAATTTTACTTGTGGTAGAGATCATAGATAAATCAAGGGTGAAACGTGCAAAATTGCGGATATAATAACTTCTTAAGGAAAATCGAAATGCATACAAGATAAAGAATTAATGAAACAGGTAGTTACATACAACGCAAAACAAGGAACAGTTACGGTACAAACAGGGGGCAAAAGACCAGATGCATGTCGGCGGGATCGAACTCGCAGCCTCTCGCATCCCAGTCTAGATCCCTACCGACTGCGCCATACTTAGAATACGTCCTTCTTCTTCGCCACACGACTGTCCATCTCACGCGCGATCCGGCCCTTCTTGCCCTCCAGCGAGGCCATCTCTCTGGAAAATGACAATTATTTAAATAGGTTAAAAAGGAATACTGAATCAAACAACAAAATTATGAATTCTAAGGAAAAATTCCACAATGCGCATTCATGTTTCACCACATGCACATATACAAGTGCTACTCAGGAGTTCAATATAAAGGTATCATTTTTGATCTCACATCTAACTGACACCTATTTCATTCCCACATTCATTTGCGTTTCATGCTTTTCATATCGTCAAACATTTTCCAGGTTCTAACCTACTAAAGTAGTTTTTGATGCCAGCCCAAGCAGAAACAATTAATTCCAGCATTTTTCTACCTTTCAAAATTCCGACCACACTCCTTTGATCACATCTCTGACCCACCTGACACCCTACAGTACTCCTACCGTACCCCTACCGTACTCACTTTCTCACGGCCTCCAGCTGTGCCTGCATGCGGGCCGCAGTGCTCTTGTCACGCGAGTTACGCTTGATGCCCTGAATAGGAGGATACTGTAGGCTACCGTACTCACTCACTCCCCATCGACAGTTTGGTCGATAATGAAAGAATATTAAGAATTAGAGACCTACAAGTTCACTCTATCACACTGAGTCTCTCAACTTTCACTTCATAAACCGCTGGAACGCCAATCAGCCGTCGCAAACACTTTGGCCAAAAACACAACTACCTACCATGCCCCCACACCCTACCGTAATCTACCGTACCTCGACCAACTTCTGCTCCTTGCCCTTCAGCTCCTTCATCTTCCTATCAGTGTCGAAGGACTGCGCGCCCAGTCCGGCCTGGCTGCTCTCAGCAAGCGATTTCGCTTCTTTCTGCAAGACGATTGCGGTATTTACAGGAGGAAATCGATAGTATATCTGCGGTAATCTTTATAGTTTTGGTGCTGGTTACAATGAAATAAAAACCGCTTTTCGGTTTGGATTTTACTGAAAAGTACGGTGTGCAATTGGTAACCTTATCAACAATTGCTTACAAAAATTGATCAGAAGCTGATACAAGTCTGCTCCAAATAACACTCCCACTCAAGGGTCCGGTACTGAATCGATAAAATCAATAACTACCGTACCTCATCCAGCTCCTTCTGCGTTGGCGCGGGTCCCGGCGCGAGCTTCCTGTTCAAGAAGGAGAAGATGCCCTGCTCAGCCTGCATGGATTCACGTTGATGCAGAATATTCAGTGATTGAAACGCAAGTAAAGGGAAACATTGAATGTGCTCACACGTCAAGCGATTTTGCACTCATGGAAAATGTCTCCGGATCTTTAAATTTGTTTATGTCCCCTGTCCCATATGCAGATTGATTACGCAGTTTACTTCGAATACTTGACGAATTCGCGGGGCAGTGAATCACCTAGCACTTTGAGTATAGAATTTCCCTCAAGAATCAAATCACCCGTCAATCGTGGCTATTGAAATATACCTGGGACACGAAAGTGGCAAACACAATGCTAAACCATTTGCTTTGCAGCAGACAGCCTATTCTCTATCTGAACCCTAGCACAGTATCATCCCTCAGTTTCCGTATCCCCGATTAGATAACTACCGTACCGCATTCTTCGGTTTGGCCTCCTTGATTCTCTGCAGGGACTTCCCGTCCACCACTCGCTCCCAACTACCGAACCACCCACATTCTGATATCGTAACAAACCCCTGCTCCTCTAACAAGACACCTATACCCTTATAAATAAGGTTTATCGCACTCATCTTCCAGCTACCGTACCCCAATCTACCGTAATCTCACCGCATTCTTCGGTTTGGCCTCCTTGAGTCTCTGCAGGGACTTTCCATCCACCACTCGCTCCCTGCGGCCAGCCTTCTTCTCCATGATCGCATCGAGCGAGGCGCCTTGAAATATATTTATCAAATTATTATTGAAATAAACCAATCTACGAATAATTAGGGCTTTCGATAGAATGATTTATTAGTGAACACCGTGAAACCCAAATAGAGTGAGTCGTTATTAACGAATCGTACAACGTCTGCTTTAGCAAAGAAGCGCTTTTTCCGTTTCAACATTAGGGTTCTATTTTCTCACCACGTAATACTCAGGAATTGTGATGATCTATCTACCCGTCATTTGCGAACGCTCTGAAGCGCGAATGCGGGATTTACATTTTTCTTTCGTCAGGTGTTGATCTCTTATCATTTATTTCGCACCTCCTCTTCTTTTGCAACGCCACCGAAACGCGAATGAGGACAGTTAGCCTACTATTCGGAATGCGCAAAGGAATCAGAGCAATGTCGTGATAGATAGCATCCATTACGCGAATCATGGAGCATAAATTGTGAAATGAGTTCTTACCCGACCATACTGTACGCTATCAAATAATCGATCTACCGTATCCCTACCGTAATCTCCCTACCGTACCTTTGGGACAGATCCTGGCCTGGATGGCCCTTGCTACCGTACCCTAGCAAACATTCGATCTACCGTATCCCTCCTTCAATCGATAATACCGTATTCCTACCGTACCTTTGGGGCAGATCCTCGCCTGGATGGCGTGCACGATGCCGTCGCTGCGCTTGCCCAGACCCTCGCCCTGCAAATTCTTAGGATGATCGTCTGACCCTCTAGATTTTCCATACTCTCTCGCTTTGTCTGACCGGCGAGAGAGTGCACAATTATGAAACCTTTATTTTTGTTGAAGGACCGCCAGTGCTATTATAGCCTGTCCCAATCCGTCACCGATGAAGACTCCGTGAAACACAAATGCTGATTTCTTTCACACACATTTCGTAACAATTACTTTAGGCCGAAAATCCTTTGGGGTTGCCAAATCATCGGTCTGGTGAGTTCTGTTCTTTGAATACCGTTTCCCGTACCATCTTCTACTCCCACCTATTATACACAGTGTGAGGCGATATCGTTGCAGTTAAATATAAAGTCACTCAGTCGACTCTCATACCTTCTTGTAGCCCATCATCTGCATCATCTCCAATACCATCTCAATTTCCCCAGTATAATCCAATTCTTCACTATTTTTACCCGTCAGATTCCCGTTTCATCCTCTCTCACGTCGTAGCCTGTATGACAACATCGCTCCTGCCGCACACTAATTTTAGCCGTTCTACCGTATTCTCGCCACCGTACCTTCTTGTAGCCCATCATCTGCATCAGCTTCAGGCCCATGCCGCCGCCCTGCCAGTCGCCCAGCTCGTCCTGTGATGAGTAATTATTATTATTGTTCTTTTTATTATTAATAAATGCAATATTCATCAAATAATTAATGTGATTTTTTATACAAAAGAAGCCGCACCTAACAAATTTGAGCAAGCCTAGCTAGGATAAGTACACAGTGAAGCGTGAACGCGCATGTAAACAGCAAATATATTTTGGTTATTTTCTACCGAACCGAACAACCATAGATTCACTGCCCACTCGCTGCCCGTCTCTACGACTACCCTGCTTGAAACCTGAATGCACCAGGGCACATCTGCGTCTCCCATGTTCACTACTGCACTTCACTACTATCCATTACCGGAAAGCTCGCTATTATTATTTCCCAAATTTCGTGAATAGCCGATTGGCTTCATCGCTCAACGGGTTGTTACCGAAGCCAGGATGGAGCGCGGGTACGCCTAGTATCCTATCAATCTAGACTTAGAGAGTAACCCTGAACGCTCCGCAGCAATGATTGTATGTACAGTGTTCTTATTAGTTTTCTTAGGCATCCAAACCCAAACAGAATCAATCAGACATACACAGGAGTGTTCATGTACCCCGTCTGCAGCCTGAATGCACCTAGCACACAATCCTCTCGAGCAGAGAAATTCGAGAAAAAATTGGAAAAGACAAGGCACCTCGAAAGCATCAACAATTTAGATACTGAGCACATAAGTCATTGATCGCCCACTTCCCGCTTGTTAATGCACTCCGCACGCAACCCGAATGCACGTAGTAACAACGTCTATCGGGGAAAAGATTCCGATCCACTTCTTTATCTATTTTTCTAACCGAACCCGGTAAAATCACGTTGCTAATTCTCTAGCAACATACGAAAAAATGATGCGCCATAAATGCACCTAGCCGAAAAACTTAACCACACCCAATCGAGAGAGCCCCCTCGCTCTTCTCTGCTCACCCTCTCGTCTCTCCATTCCCCACGCTCTCTCGCCCTCTCTAACCGGCGAGAGAGCATTCTAAAGTGAGAGAGTGCCTCACCTTGCTCACTCTCCCATGCTTCTCCTGCTTCAGCTCCGCGAAACTGTCATCTGAGGGGCCGGCTGAAAATCGATAATTAGACTACCGTAACACATGCTACCGTACCCCAGAATCTGTCCTACCGTACCACGGAAAATTCATTATCCCCTTGGATTTCAAATCAATACTCGCTTCCGACACTTCTTTCAATCTACATCCATTCTAATGACACCCGCCACTTCCACGCTCCGCTGATTCTACTAGTATTCCGAAAGACCCTCGTTTTTCGATAACTGTCTTCTTCGTAGTCATCCTACTTTACACATATTCAATATTCGCGGCCCTTTTCACAAATCATCCCTCCATTGTCCCACTCTGTCCTACCGTACTACCAGCTACCGTACTTGCTAGTAATCAATCTGTACCACCGTACTTCCCATCTGTCCATCTACCAGTCATCAATCTGCTTCATTTTAGCTCGCTACCGTACTCCTCAGTCAATACTCTGCCACACCGTACTCTCCATCCGTCCTACCGTACCTCCATCCAGAATGCTCTTGTCCTCCACGACGATCTCGTCCTCGATCGGGAGTACGGCGGCAATCGTCGAGCTGACCTCGGCTCCTGCAACGAAGATAGATGAGATACAGTAACCCAATTATCGATCGATAGAGTATCGAAAACACACTCCATACTATTACTACAGATTGAACTACTTTGTCGAATGATTTTTCAAACCCAATTAAAGGAGAAAGGATTGTTGCAAATATCCAATATCTTAAATGATACATTCGTGAAACACGAAGTAGCCACTTTCTAAGATTCCAAATCAACAACAACCAATTCAGCTAACAACCATTACCACGCTGAAACAGTTCTATCCCACCTTCCTTTTCGCTACCGTAATCCCTTCCCCAATACCGTACCCGTTCTCAGGAATCCTGAGTCAGGATCGTATACCACTTGCTGATTTTACAGTAATGAAGTCGCCAAGTTACCGTACTCTACCGTAACCCCATGCCCTGCTACCGTACCCGTTCTCAGAATCTTCACCGCCAGCTGGTCGCCGTCCTTCGAAGTCACGCGGCCGACCTGACAAGGGGTGAGGGATTGTCTCTGACTCTCTCCGATTCCCATGCTCTTTCGCTTTCTCTAACTCTCTTCAATTCTCGTGTTCTATCATTTTACCTTCTCGACTATGGAGCACGGAAAGAATATATGTTTCTGAATACTTTTTTTTCTAAGCATACGATATCTCCAAAGCACATTGACATCAATTAGCTTGGACATGTGATGACCTAACAGTGAAGCACGTACTTGCCTGCTCAATGAGCAATAAAACTATTTTTTTCGAAAATATCTGGCGAACAACGAACGCCAAATGTCAGAGACCTAATATTCAGAGCATGAAACGCAAAATGGTCTATTCATCGTGTTGCTGCAACTCACGATCTGCAGCTACCATACGCCATCCAACATCTACCGTAACCTCAGGCACTCACCTCCCACAGCGGATCGACGGACACGAGCACCGGGCTGCCCTCGGCGAGCGATCTGGAGAGAGGCCATTTAAAAACAATAACAATAACAACAAAACAACAATAATGATAAAGCCAAAAATTATAGAGCATGAATAGTTATTTTTGACTACACCTACGTTGATGCATTGCTTCAACAATTTTCCCTCGTGATGTCTACACTAGCTGAAACACTCATTCTCCTTCGCCCAAGATCGTTAATATTTTTATATAACAAAACTCAGACTCATTCTAGCATTCCCCCATCACTAAATACACTTACTTTGTGAAACTCATCACCTCCTATTGAAAAATGTCAATTTTTTCACACAATATACTTTAATAAAAATAAGATATTAAACCCACTCGAAGTCCGGCTCATCATAGTCCTCGATCTCCGAGGCGGCGACGCTCGTGCCGTGCGAGTACTTGCATCTGGAAAATCAAAGGTGGATCTACCGTATGCCCCCACGCTACCGTAATACGCAATGAAACATTAATAAAGGCTCCTGAACACCCGAGTGCGATGGAAGATGCAATGAATGGCTACCGTAATATGATTTGAAATGGAGTAAACAACTGCACAACTGCATCAATTTCCCAGTAACCCCTCCCACTTATCACCCTACGAAAACCCTAAACACCCTAGTAGTCCCGAGCAAGTGCTTGCACCTTGGGGAAATCGATATTTAACACGGCGCAGTAACCGTTTTACTTGAAATGCAAATTCTTTTTCAACCGCCTAGAGCACTTACGGTGAACCCACTGTACTTGCCAGCGTCTCGGTAGGATATCACATGACACTAGCCCATTCCCCTAATAAAATCAGTTGTCGATTGAACAATATCGTGCAACTACCGTACTTCTCCGCGTAGCGGCACGCGTCGGCCAGGTAGTGCGGGCACGGCCGCATCGCCGCCACCAGCGGGTGCGAGTAGAGAACGGACAGCTGAAATATTGAAGATTTGAATTTTCGAATTTCCCGCCAGACCCCATACTTTCTCATTGGGTCCGAATGTTATTTGATAAAGAACGTCCGCCGACATAATCAAACACATACGAATCCATCCAACTATGACATTACTTCGAAACAAGTAGTCACCATGTGAATCAAAACATGACTTCTGAGTAACTTGCTTCAGAAACGAATACATTCAAACCAATTTGAAAAGTAAAGGCGAATAACGCTTGCCACCCACCGATGGCTATCTACCTTACTATAAGTCCTCCCAAGGTTACAATACAAACCATTCTCAAACCATTCTATTCGCGAGCTCCATCTACCGTTCCCAACCCCCCCCCCCTACTATACCTCCAAATGCTACCGTAATAAGTCACTCCTCGATAGCTCGCTACCGTACCCAGAATTGTAACTACCGTACCATCACTCCTCGCTCGGGATCGATTCCGTCGAAACCGAGCACGATCGCCGCGTGCTTGTCCAGACCGAGCGGCATCGAGGACGCCTGCGGAATCAATATATATTAGGTTGATGCGTAAGTTTCTTTCCTTTTTCTTTCCTTATTTTTCTCGGCTCCTGGTTTACTTGCACCCAATTTGCCTGTGGTATATTTTGAGGGTTTATCTGAGGACTACAACGTTATTATGGTAAGGAACTATGAATACTTGAAAGGGGAGATAATAATCTTTAAAGTGAAATAAGTGACATTTCATGAAAACTTTTCACTTTTAAAGGTCCGCGAACAAATTTTTTTCCTGGTGCAATCTGTGACCGTAAAATTAGATATTTTTGCGGGTGGTACAGGAAGGGTTACTTGTTCCTTTGATCACAAAATATCAGGATAATAACCTATGTGGAATGCAGGAAATATTCAAATGTTGCCATTTCGACAGATCGATTTCGCAACAAAAGTTTCAAAAAATCTAGCACGCAGTGGAACAGATGTATTGCGTTCAAAATAAATGTGTGTTCTTTGTATTTATGGAACCTTATTATTTATCCCGGGCGACATTTATAATCCCCTTTTGAACGACAGTACGGTTGTATTTACAAGCCTAGATAATTTCCTGTGGAAATTGATTTTGAATTAGGCGCCTTTATAAAAATGCATTTCGTGTCAGCAAAGTGTAACTATATAAATTATAAATCATAGTGACCATGCTTTGACATAGAGGTGTTGGATTGGCCATATCTCTTCCCTCCGCAAAATAATAACTTTCCAAAGAGGTCGCATTTTGTCGCACAATTTAGACTTTGACAGCCTACCGTTCCCGTTTCAATAAGCTGAAGGCTCAGTGTTCAGGGGCGCTAAAGAGAGTATACAAGCCCTCAATGATTGCAAAAGATTGTGAACCGATTGGACATTTGAGAAGAAAAATATGGCAAAAATCTTCATGATCCTAAAAAGGAAAGAAACTTACGCATCAACCCGATAAATGGAAACAATTAAATATTAATCTGATTCCAAGACACTGTTATTGATAATATTGAAGGTAGAGGAGGACTAACTATTCCGAGCCAGCCTCGGCAATACTCCCGCTATGCAACCCGTATTCAGCATGTGCAAATTCAGAGCCCTGGTTTTAATGTTTTTATTGAATTAGCACAGCGAGTGGTATCGTTCGCGATGACCCGATCACGACTAAACCCACACGATGAGACGCGCATTCACAAGGTGCATTACAGATCGCCAAAGAAGCAAAACATATTAATGTGGAGAATTCTTTCCGAAACCACTATCCTTTCACGATCGTTCATTCCTATTTTTTTTACGTGAAACCTCCATTCGACTACAATCAGGAGTACACCAAAACTCGATCATTTCATGTGGACATTTTAAAATCTGCGAATTCAAATATATTCAAATCCCACCGTATACGGCGCTCGGCCTCCTCTTCCTGTATCCTATCCATCCCAATCAATATCATATTTTATCAAAAAAATCAGTCATTTTATGTAGGGACTTTTAAAAGCCTCTAAATTCGGGCGGGAATTCAAATAAATTAACACAAATCCTACCGTATACGGCAAATCCTACCGTATAACAAATCCTACCGTATACGGCGCTCGGCATCGCATGCCGATGAGGTCCGCGAGGTCCTCCTCGAAACCCGTGCCATCATCCTCTCCTCCCTCCTCGTCCGGCTTCTTGAGCTCCAGACCCTCGGTCGCCTGGAATAACAATAATAATAATAATAATAGTAATAATAATAATCATAATATTATTATTATTATTTGTTGACCAGAAGGCCAAGGTTATTTTCGATTTTTTTTTGGAAAAAATAATATCCTTAAATCACAAACTCAAGTCAATCTCGCTACTCCATGTATGCATTAAACCGAAAACAATCTCGATCAAAATCCTTTTTTTTCCTATCCACAAGCATCACCCGTCCCATTAAATTCGCAGATCACATTTGCCTATCTGCAGCTCTTGAATCATGCGATCGCCACGTTCTCTTATCAATTTTCCCTTTATTGGTTTCAGTCAAGCGTTGAATCCATTGGAAAACAAACAATGAGCACTCTTATGGAGATCCAATAAAACCAGAGTTCACCATGTGCAAGTCGTAAAGCTACAACAGAAAATTGGGCAAATGTAGTAAATTTTCGTCATTTTTTTATAAAAGCACTTAAATTTCGGCCCGCGAAGCACGTGTTTCATTCCTATTCCAATACCAACCTCCTCCGACTCCACCCCCTTCCCCCCTTTACTCGTCACCCTCCCCCCGTCTAACCCGGCTACTCTACGCTTCACCCCTATCACAAACCTCCTCCGACTCCATCAGCTCGAGCAGTTCGATGATATCCGCCTTGCTCGTCTCCAGTTTCTTCCTTTCCTCATCACTCATCGATGCGCCCTCTTCGGCGAGACGGGCCGTGATCGAGGCCAGCTGCAAATGGCACTTCTACAGAACGCTTGGGACCATGGATACTAAGAACTAAGCGCGGAACCTAAGCAACCTAGGCCTTATGTAAGCAAAACCAGCCTAACAAGGACTAATCCTACAGTCGGCGCGCAGTAATCGAGGCGAGCTGCAATGGCCGCTTAGGCGATCTATAGAAGTGCCCAATCGCTGCACTAGCAAGGGTCCCATCACGCGACCTCTTCGGTCAATTTGGTGATTTGTAAAATAATCAGGATAAGCAACCGTAGGATACGATTGTTCATTGTAATTACTATTTATTCAAGCCACACCATCGCTGCCCTTTCCTCGCCTCTTCCCCTTTCTCAAATATGCTCACCTCAGTTCGATACGCCACCAGTTCTTCACTCATACTGAAACGATATCGATATTCGCCTTATCCGTCTACCGTAATCCGCATCTACCGTAATCATCAAATACGTTACCAGGCGACTCGGCTACCTTTCTCCTCAGTTATAAGCTTCCGGCATTCAACAATCAAAGAAAATACTTTATCCAAGTTGCGTATCATGCATAGAAAGTGTGGTCTGTGGTGTGGTGTGTACTGTAAAGATTACTGTAAAGTGGTGTGCTCAGTGGGGCGGGAATTCTTAAACGTCGAATACAGTATGCGCAATGTTAGCAAGAACAAACAAGGAACACTGGGGAGTACTATGTACACACAACTCTCGTTTTGAAATGGCCGGGATCGGGGAGGGTTGGATACGGTCAATCGATACTACAGTATCGTCAGGAAACGGGGGTGGCGGGTCTTGACCGGAAGAAAGAATCGATCGATCGAGAGTACGGTATTAGCAACGAATCGATGCGTATTGGCTGCCTGATCAATACAATGTCGAATACGGTAGAGATAAAGAGGGGGCGGAGCTTATTAGGGGGGAGAGGGGGAAATACGGTAGCATGCCTGGTCAAAGATCAAAGTTCAGTTATCAACGAATGATGTAAGCTGGCTTGGTGTAAAGCAGGGAAGGGAAGAAGGGCGAGGGGTTTACGGAAATCTATGAGAATCTACTAGAAGCCATAAGTCTATCTCAATACTATGCGAATGTATCTTTTACACAAAGTGAAACACAAGATCGTTATGTCTAGCAAAAATCGATGAAGAGCTAAGGTAATCGCAAACACGGCAACTACAGGGTACGGTAGCTACCGTAATCACGGTTACGGTAAGCTATTTACAGGGTGGTGTAACAAAGGGGGGTTGTGTGAGATCAGTGTGTAGGCGAATAATCAATCAATGGATACACGGTGGGGCTACCGTACCCTGATTCAGGGAGTTCCCGGCAGGACGCCGGCCTGTTCGAGGTTCGCTTTCAGCGATTCGAAGATCGTCAGCTGGTTCTCGTGCGACAGCCACAGTATCTGCGTGAGCAGCTTGGACGGATTGGGCACCCTGCAAATTACGGTAATTAAAAAAATTAATTGAGGTATTTATTAAACTATTATTGATAACCGTATCTCGGCGAATTGGTAAGAGTGATGAGGCGCGCGCGAAACACAGATCTTGCTGCGTGATAGAGCTCGAGAAATGAGCCGCCGTCTCTTCATTCCTCACATTTTCTCACCGGTCAGAGAAGCGAGAGAGTGTGCAAAATGAAGAGACGGCGGTATCATTTCTCGAGCTCTACTGCGTGAATGTACGCGTTCAAAAATCACCAAGCTTCCTGCTGACCTTATCTAAATGCGCAAGTTGCACTGGGAGTGAATGCAATTCTTTTAAATGCATTGACTTGGTATGATCAAGCTTCGCTGAACAGGCAGCATCATATCATGCGCGTGAAACACAAAAGGTCCAAGTTGATCGAATAAATCTTCAATAGCATTTAAAAAAACTCGACCATGACCAGTATTGTGAGAAACTAACCAGAAATCCTGCCAATGAAACGCAAACTAAGCATGAACTTCTGCTTCTTTCAAGCCCGGCTCGCCTAGCGCCCTTCACATCAGCCCTCTTAAGCTCCGCCCCCTTTCTCCAAACCCGTCGCGTCTAGCTCGCACACTCACTTGATGAAGGTATGGATGTACACGTTCACAAACGTGCCCATCAGCAGCTGGCAGTCGAACCGGTCCATCAGCCCGCCGTGCCCCGGGATGATCGCGCCAAAGTCCTGCGGAATATATTTATTAATAATAAAAAATTGTTTATTATTTGTTTTTTATTATGTCAAGAAACCGCGGATGCACTACAGCTGTCGTACATAGACTATCAAGAACAACTCGCGAAACATGAACCCACGGATGTGCAAAAATGCCACCAACTGGCAATCGACCGGAAATTACCGTAACCCCTGCTATCGTAATCCCTCCTACCGTATACCTTGATCTTGAAGGCGCGCTTGAATCCCGACGCGAAGAAGCCTCCGAAGGGACCCAATAGCGACGCGAAGAGCGACATCGGAATGGAGTGCAGGATGAACGGGTAGAGGGAGATCTGCAATGAATAATATAAACTTTGACCCGGCAATCTCGGGTTTCCCAGTGCGATGAAAAGGCATGGGCATCAGCTATCAATGATAGACGCCTCTTGAGTTCGTACAATAAAAAAAAATTATGTCGGACGAAAATAGTTAGCACATTTTGAGATTCAAAGTGCTCACTAAACCTATGGATGTGGTGAGCGTAAATTCCTCCAAGTTTTCGCTTAGCAAAATCCCACCTCTGCTTCCCCGGCACGATCCAGTTTCAGGCAGCGTGATGTGATAGGTAGCAGCCGCGCAAAAAAACAAACTCCAAAACATAGCTACTACTACAAGTCCTAGTACATTGCCTCCCTACCCCGCGTCGCTCGTGCTTTAGCCTACTTACTAATTCCTTCACGCACGAATCGTCCGATAATCCTCGTTTACGTTGTATGTTTTCCCTTTTTTCCGCAACAAATCAGTAATGGCTACCGTACACCTCTTCGACCGTACCTTGGGCTTGATCCATCCGATCGATATTGACAACCCTTCGCTCTACTACCGTAACCCCATCCTACCGTACCTTGGGCTTGATCCATCCGATCGATATTGACAGCCCTTCGCTTTACTACCGTAATCCTACTCTACCGTACCTTGGGCTTGATCCATCCGATCGGCTTGGGCAGCGCGAACTCGCGCAGCTGGAACGACGAAGGAATGGTGCAGTTCGCGTTATCGACCTGGAATTAATTATTGATAATTCGGTCAATCAAAACACTTTATTGAAATAAACAAGCATGCCTAAAATGTTTTGCAGCACTAACAATGCATTTTTGCAGGTGAATAGTATAGTAAATAATAAAATTGATTAAAATAATTAAGCTAATTAATCACCGCATAGTCCTCCACCGGGCACACGTAGAAGGGGTTGGACAGCAGGCAGTAGGAGAGCTGAGAATTAAATAATTGTTGGAAGTAAAGAACGCCGAAAAGGAATAATCGAACAGAGCTCCATCAACGATACACATACTAACAAAGGAACTCGAAAGTCGCATGACTCATTTGAATGAATCTATCGTACTCCCATCAATCAATAACTCTACAGTAATTCAATCAGTAAATGCTACCGTACCACCAGTCCGAAGACGACCGTACTCGCGGCGCCGCCGATGAAGCCCTCCCACGTCTTCTTCGGGCTCAGCTGGAATTAAATCTAATTTATAATTAATTAGGTTTTTTTGTATTTAATTGTAAGGACTGTTTCCTTTAAAAAATCTCACCCGGTGAGTCAACGCTTCACCGTTTCTATTACTACCCCAAGATCGGAAATAATCAATCCCGGCCATGCCACCACCACAACATCACCAAATCACGAATAGCATAATTGAAATCAACACAGCTGATAATGTTCCCTAGCATCACCCGGTGAGCTAGTGCACCTTCATTCCTACTAGGCTAGCTGGAAGGAAACCTTCCGATAGTAACGATGTGGTCAGGTCAAACAACCAAAAAAGGCAATCAAAATGCACTTATATTTGGATACACCCGGCGTGCACTAGCTTCGCGCTCATTACTACCTTCCCTATCTTCTTTTTGATGATTTCTTACAGGTGTATATCGTAGCCTAGAGCACAGCATAATTCAAAACAACCCAGCAATCTTCTGTTTCATCCGCTCACCTTAATCAGCGGGGTCTTGCCCCAGAAGAAGCCGAACATGTACGACATGATGTCGCAGCAGATGATCATCGCCACCGGGATGAGGAACCTGCGAATTAATTTAATTAATTAAATACTTATTGATTAAAAAGTAGCGCCTGTTAGGCTGTTATTAATCATTTGATGTTCATTCAAATCATTATATCCAAAATTTGGATTCCAAATCCAATCCAAATCATTCATAAACAATAAATAGCGCCTTTATTGTTAGGGCGGTCACTAATCATTTGATGTTGAGACAAAAGATCGTTGAAATCGAACTGTCCAACCTATCTGGGTTCTTATCACATACGTGAAACCCAAAGTCAATAACATTAGGCAACATCTGAATCACACGAAAATATCGTCTTTTCCTGTATACTCTTTTATTTTCACTGAATTCTTGGCGGGAATTCAAAATTTCAAATATTCCCTCACCACAGTATGCCCTGGAAGATGTTGACGATGATGAGGAAGGACTGGGAGACGATGAGCAGCAGGCAGACGTGCGTCCATGCGAACTGCGAAATTAAGAGGTATTAATTATAATGTAAAACATATCGGTTTTGGTTGTGATTGTTTCTTTTTAATACGGACAGTCTTCCGAGAGATCAATGATACATGCGAGAAACAATTGGCTATACCCACCTCGTGGAACAGCAAACAACAAATTTTTTTTTCCTAAAACAATGAATAATTATATTTTGTGTTACATTTCGGAAGATTCCATTTAACCAAACAGAGTATAAACTCTCGGCTATGTCTTCTAAGTGAAACATAAATGCGCATCGACATATTTTATTAAATCACTCACCAACGAGAACTGGCGCATGTAGTAGCCCTTCTGGAGCGAGAGGACGAACCTTAACATTTTTTTATTAATTATTTTCAAAATAAATAAATCTGAGTAATGAAACTTGGTCATTTCCTGTAGAGACTTTCAAAAGTGCTGAAATCTTGGCGCGAATTCAAAATATTCAAATATACCTACCACACGAAGCCGCTGCAGTAGAGGCCGAACGAGATCAGCCGGTGGTAGGCGACGAGAAAGTGCAGGAATTGCTGCAGGCAGGAATTAACTAGCGATGTAGTTCAACACTCAGAGACCATCAAATGTCCGAGCGTCTCAGTGGTATGACCAACGTATGAAACCCGAAAATTCATAGTAATTTTTGCAAGCAAAGGGAGGACAAGATTCCTTCCCATCACAGTCAATGAAAGATGTAGAGCAAGTGAAACACCGATGACGGGTAAAAAATATGACGATCCCACATCCTTCCTCAACAGAATGCCCCAGAACTCAAGGAATATCGATATTTTCCGTTTTTTATAGACTATTTCCCAATGTGATCGAATCAAAATATAAATGCCGACACAAACTGATACCATGAAACACAAATTTTGTCACAGCAGGAAACCACAAAACTCTCCCAAAGCCCTTATTTATTTAGTTAATAGTATGTTTACATTATTATTATTAATAATAATAATTAAATCTCACATCCTTCCTCAGCAGAATGCCCCAGAACTCGATCAGACTCTCGCCGAAGAAGAAGTAGTTGGACGTAGCGAGGAAGTACCTGAAGATTACAACTTAAATAAATATTATTTTTTTAAACACACAAGTGATGAGAAGATTACTTCAGTAAGCCCTTGACAGATGATACCAACCCGGCGAAGCAGCGACCTAGCGAATAAGTTTTGCATTGATTACGAACGATGTTAGACGCAAATTCAAAATGCTGTAAAACGAGCGAGAGGTGCCAGAACCAGACTACCACAATACCGTAACCCAGGAGCCATACCACGATAAACCGTACCACGACAGTAGCCGGAACCAGGGCAGATCGTACACCCGGTAGACGACCAGGCCGATGGAGATGAGCTCGTAGAAGCACATGAATTGGATGGCGAAGACCTGTAAATTTAAATAACTAATTTAATATTAGCAAAAAACTCAAGCATTGTAGTTAAAATTACTGAGAAAACCGTGTGTTATGGGTTTCAGGAAATGAATTTCAAAAATAAATGCAGGGCCAATATGATTTGATGGTACCTTCTTCCGAAAAACAAATCAGTCGATCAGTATACGATAATCAATAAGTCGTGTCATAAATCCGTGAATTTTCGGTAATCCATAACTCCCGTACCGACTACCGTCACCCCTGAACCAAGATACTGCAATCCACTCACCAGGAGCATCAGCGCCTTCGGGCCCCAGCTGACAATAAGGGAGAAGGCGGTCACTATCGCACCGTACTCGCCAGGACCAAGGCTACCATAACCCTAGTACCCAGACTACCATAACCCTGACTACCGTAACCCAAACTGCCGTACTCACCAGGAGCATCAGCGCCTTCGGTCCCCAGCTGACGATAAGCGAGAAGGCGGTCACCATGATGACGGTGAAGATGCCGCGCACCACCCAGTTGCGCCATCTGGGAATTATTAATTAAGATTATTAGATAAATAATAACTAGTATTTCAAAAAATATGAAGATATCACGCTCAGTAGAAAAAAGCGCTCATGTGCTTTCATTTTTTGTTTGTTGAAGATACAACGGCACACGCATTAATTTCGCTGGACACAAACGCATATCATAAATGCGCGCGACAGCAAACTGGAGGGTTGCAACAGGCGCGCGAACAACCGTTAACGGTTCGTTTTTGTATTTATATTTTCAAAATTATCATGGCCAAATTACTAACGTTGCGCACAGTAGACTCGAGCAAGAACATTCATCGCAGCACGAAAGTTCCTGGTTTATCAATTCGTGACTGATCCTAGACTCAATCCCAGACTACCGTAATCCCCCAATCGATACCGTACTTCTCAGGGACCATATCGATGATCGGGTCGAATATGCCCATCTTGTCCGAGCCTTGTGGCAGGACCCTCGTCAGATTGCCGATCCTGCAACGAATTTCGGGTAACGGTAGCCCGGATAATCAATACCTGCACTACAACATAGAACAAACAGAAAAGCATGCGGTTATTGTATGACTGGAACTACCTGCATTAGTAACGGGCTCTAATTTGCAAGACAAATGTCCAAAAAGCGATAAAAAACGTTTTTTTTAATAATTTTCAAGCAGGTTGTTTCGTGCTTCAACTACAGGTTTAGTCTTGCAAACTAGAGCCACTCTATCCACCACTTTGACACCAGAGACAACTCACGATTCATTCCTGTTCCGCTGCGGCGCGTCACTGTATAAATTTCACATTAACTAATGAAATAAAAGTTTGATTTCAGTATCTGCTTCCACTGGATTATTTTTTAATTAAATATTTATATATTCAAATCACTAAATTCCAAATCTCACCTCTCCTCCTCCTCCCGCAGGATGTTGTCCATGTCGGACTCGTCGGACGTCGGCCGCGGGTCGCCTGGAATAAAAATATTTAAAAAATGAATCTATCCAATATATTTTTTAAAAGTATTCACAGTTTCAACTAGATGCCTGGGGCATGTTCGTTTCACATGTAATATCACAGGTTTCCTGTAAAAGTGCATGAATAGTTTGCACAAAAAATAATTTTTGTCCCCGATTTCCATGAAACTTGGTAGGCAGGTACTATTGGAGGTCAGGAAAAAAATTTTTTTGGTCCCATGACGAAATACCCTAATTATCGATTTTTTTCTTCAAAAGGCCATAACTCAGTCAGTTTTCAAGCTACAGAGCCCAGATTTCTCAGGATTATTAATGATTCACAATTCTTCAAATAGTTAATTCACACCACATGAAAAAATCAATAATTTCTGAGTTATGACCCAAAACGTCATTGTTTTTGCACAAAAGTGAGTTTTTCTCGAAAATTTTCTCTACTACCACACGGTTTTCTTTTCAGATTCGGATTCTACGACCACAATTACATACTATGGCATATTTGAGTTGACCAAAACGGTGTCGGAAAAACCTGCACCCTCCATAGGGGTCTGGACTTAGAAAAATTAAGCGCGCTTTTTTCAAACTTTCATAACTTGGCTCAAAGTCATCAAATTGACTATTTTTAAAAAGCCATCGACAGCTCTCAAAGAGCTCTTTAATTTCATTTTTAATGTTTGAAGTGCTAGGATCA
>LS485570.1:27889-69984 GCA_900490705.1 Pristionchus arcanus
AACGAAATTAAAGAGCTCTTTGAGAGCTATCGATGGCTTTTTTAAAATAGTCAATTCGATGACTTTGAGACAAGTTATGAAAGTTTGAAAAAAGCGCGCTTAATTTTTCTAAGTCCAGACCCCTATGGAGGGTGCAGGTTTTTCCGACACCGTTTTGGTCAACTCAAATATGCCATAGTATGTAATTGGGGTCGTAGAATCCGAATCTGAAAAGAAAACCGTGTGGTAGTAGAGAAAATTTTCGAGAAAAACTCACTTTTGTGCAAAAACAATGACGTTTTGGGTCATAACTCAGAAATTATTGATTTTTTTCATGTGGTGTGAATTAACTATTTGAAGAATTGTGAATCATTAATAATCCTGAGAAATCTGGGCTCTGTAGCTTGAAAACTGACTGAGTTATGGCCTTTTGAAGAAAAAAATCGATAATTAGGGTATTTCGTCATGGGACCAAAAAATTTTTTTTCATGACCTCCAATAGTACCTGCCTACCAAGTTTCATGGAAATCGGGGACAAAAAATATTTTTTGTAGCAATTGGGCAACATTTTCCTGCACTCTTACAGGAAACCTGTGATATGAAGCCAATTGGTGGACTACACGGGCAGTCCGTGCTCATTAGGCAGATTATTTTTAAAAAAAAACTCATTGTTTCTAATTTTCCACAACTAAATTTTTGTTTCATGATGATTGCAATAATTTTCTCATTACTACACAGCCGATTCAGCTAACCATCTGATCAGCGCAAATAACTATTATTTTGTCAATTAATATTTCAAAATATTTTTACAGTAGTAACAATAACAAAAGCTACGAACCCGCGGCGATGCGCTGTCGGAGGCCCTCGGGCAGCGGCTGCTGCTGCTGCTGCGGTGCAGCAGGCGCGTCGTCGGCCATTCTTTAATATAATTTAATTTACTTAATTAAAAATAAAATTTAAAAAATGCGACACGGTGAATCGGCGATGCGCGGGTGGTACACATTCACGAACAAGTACAAACTATGATTTTGCCCTAATAGCTTACATTGTGAAAAAAATGAATCTATAAAAATGTATTCGGGAAGGTGACTCGGCGATATCATGATAATACATAATCAGGCTGCAGAGCTAATTTCAATTCAATAAATAATTGTAAAAAATCAAAAAAATCACTAGAATAACTTATTAGACCTATCAGGCGGAGGCTCGAGGAAACCAGGGGAATCGGCGCACCGCTCATGGCACTAATTAGCGATGAGCCCAGTATTATTATAATCCTTCGATACGGCACGCAAGCTAACAATAATCATATGTTTCCTGCCCAACACGGAGTAAAGCATACGTGATACGGTGAATGATACGTATTCGCGTCATCGAGAAATATTGCAATATGATTTGGCGAGTGCAAAAAATTGGCATAGCATCTTACGACTAGTGAATAGATGCAACCTTTAGGATACAAATACGAAGGTCACCATTTCACTGGGCCTGGCAATTTGGACATTAAAAAAAAGAAAATAAAGTGATATCTTTGGCCCCGCACGTAGAAATTTGCAATTGAACACTGAATTAGATCGCAAATATCAGATAAACGTGAGGGCACTGCGAAGTAGACACGAGCAAAATAAGTCATTGCCCGAATGCGAGTCGCGCAGCGGAAAACATCCGCAATGGCTGTTTTTCATTGGTCCGAATCTCTCATTGCCAAGTGCTCTCTACCAAGTCAGTTAGTACGAGAGAACATACAAAGGAGAGATAGATGTTTTCCACACGCAATGCGTGCGCAATCGCTATAGGAACGGGGCGACGATTCCCACTGACTACACCACCAACGGATCACGTTACGCCACTAATTAACTACTATCAAAGAGAAGCAACTTTCCAGGAAACACAACGCTGCTACCAAAAACGACTTCTAAGAAGAGCACAAGCGAGAGGAAAAAGTCGATTGGACTCGGGGAATCCACGGAAACCTTGCGTGGCTTCCGCTTCTCCCAGATTTCTCCCTTCAAATTCCCAAGTCCATTATTCAATCAACTCATTGGCGCGGAAATTGGCAGTGAAAGATGCGGAAAAGGCGCAGGAAGAAGCAAAATGAGAGATTTTTCGAGGCCACAAACCAGCCAGGGGTCGCGACTAGTCAGTGTTTACACACAAACTTTGCCCCGGAAATCGCTTACTACCCCGGGATTTAGAGCCCCTTGCAAATCTTTTTTTTTGTCTTATTGTGCATCTATGTTTCACGATCTATTCATAATTGAAACACGCGCGTAGAAAACAATTCCAGACTGCGTTCATGTCTAAAAAAATCAAACCATAATAACGAAACCGCAATCCAATGTATTTAGCCGGTTTCTGCCTCAATCAATAAAGCGAGACTGCCGTTAGCTTCGAGAAAAGCAAGACTATGAAAAGAGACGAGTTTTACTCTCTCCATTCTCCGCGCTCTCTAGCTCTGTCTAACCTGCTGAGTTGCTCAAAGAAGGCACGCGCAAGTAGGAAGAGGCGAGAAAAGGAGAGGAAACGCGTCGTTGCCTCATCATTTTAGCGAGAATTTGCCTCAGAATCAATTGAATAAATACATCTTGAAAATACGAGGACATGATACATCTTCTGGGCTGATTTCGAATCCGAAATCACAACAAGCGAACTATATCGTTAAAGCTAGCTTAAGATTTTTAAAGATATGTCAGCGAATGATTCACAAGTACTTTGTGAGGATTGTAGGCATGGCGCGATACTAATATTGTAGTGGACAAGAGTGGAAGATTAGCCTAGAATGCGATTGCGAGTGATAAGAATAGTTGTGGTTATTCTGTGTGAAATGGGCAGCAAGATCCCACGCTATAGTCACTGAGAGGAATAGATTGAATACCACCGTAAATACTCCACTAATAGCACGGATAAGGAGAGTAATAAAAATCGTATAGCTCGAAGCAAAAGCCAAACAAGTAAATATATTGTAAAACTTCGCTGGTTCCGGCGAACAGCACGAAAAAAACAGAAGAAATCTCGACCCGGGAATGCTATACCCGCTTAAATCTGATTCACACTACTCTCTATTCCTGCCTTTTCAACCTGCGTCAGAAAGTGATGAGTTGGAAGGCGAGCAAAGCGCATTGGGAAATCGCCTGGCTTGGCTTTCGTAATCCTCTCTCGAGCGCTACGCACGAAAACAGCCAAAATACACTGATTTTTGGGCGGCGAAAACTCAGCTGATTGTCGTCGAGTGATAACGCATCTTATCACTATCAAATCGCTCTTGAGAAGTGGGACGAAGGGGGCAAACAGGGAAGGCGGCGCCAATAAACAAAGGTTGTGTGTGCCCACTGCACGTGGCGAATCGATAAAACAAGGGCAAAGATCTGGGAAATGAGATAATCGATCGTGACTAGTCGGCCGCAAATTACTGCCATCAAACGGCGGGCGCGCGCGCGCGTGTCAAAGTACAGCAGTGGGGCAAATGCAGTGGCGTAAAGTGGAGGTGATATGAGCGATACACGCGCTTTACTGGCGATGAAAAGCGCGAGACAACACGGGATTACGCCTGCAAAGCGAGCAGACACATGACGGGAGGATCGTCGGCGCGTGGGAGCACACACAACAGATGTTGTGTGCACGAAAAGCGATACACAGAGGCGTTAAAACGGTAGAAATCATGCGTTTGCATGCGAGTTTGGGCGCAAATGGTTCGCGAAACTAGGGCAACTACACAATCCGACACTAAAAACAGCTATACACAGTGCGCGCCAAGCCCAACTAGTGTAAACAAGTATCAGATATGCGGCATAGCAATACTAGAAATATTCTGACAACGGATGAAAAGAAAAGCGGCGGCGAACCAGTAGGATTCGAGTTTCAACAAAGCCAATTTCAGAAATCGGCAGCGCATCAACCGCGCAAGCAGCGCCAGCACCTTTCCCGCGCCATGAGTTTGCGCGCTTGCGCCAACCATTAACTGAGCTCCCTAATTCATGCATCCACTGGGCTTTTCCCCTTCCGTTTGCTCGTATTTCAATCGGGCATTCATACGTCGGTGCTTAATCACGGTCCGGCCCCCACCCGCCTCTTTCCTTTCTTATGCACATAATTGAAAGGCTCCTTGTCTCCCTCGTCGCCCCTGGCTTCCGGTTTCACTAGCATTATCGATTCCCGTCTTGTTGAGAATAATGCCGGGCAAATCCCGGCTCGATAAATCCCGGACGAGCCGGCAGCTTTGTTTGACGGACAACGGATGCGGGATCGATTCGGTGCGCTTCCCTCAGGGGGTTTCGAGGGGAGTACTCTCTCAGAGAGTCCCCCCTTTTACTCCCTGCACCCTCCTCACTCTTGCGTCGCGCCTGATACAATTGGCCTCCCAGAGCCGCCGCCTCAACCACTCGCTCCACACTCAAATTTCACCCACTGGTGATGACTTTAGCCGACTCTTCTCTTCCTTTTCGAGTAAATTCGGTCGATATCCCTCTACTTCTTCTTCCTGCACCCCCTTTCCTCTAAGAAGAGCCTCGATAAATTGAGTTTGGTCATTCCGGCGATCCAATACTCGGCCACTACTCGTGTTCCTTCACTACTTTTTTTGTGATATTGAGGATACTATTTGGTATCGATCCCGTTTCAGGATATTGTTTTGTGGAAGCAAAGCAGTCTGCTTCAAAATTCGCTTCATTCTTCTGTTTTCGCATGACATTGAGAGGATTTGCCTTCCTTTTCTTCTCAAATCTCCGGAATTTATCTGCCATTTCTCCCCGAATAAGGCTGTTTTGTCTCTCATCTTACATTAGCTGAATCTTGTTGTCTCATTACCTAGTCAATAGATCCATCCCTTCCCCTCCTCTCGCGCTACCACATGCTCAACTGAGAAGAAACCACTCATTACCTAGTGATTCCGAATGCATTCATACAGACCCATTGATTGTGATCAAATAAGTGCATTTCATTGCCATTTGCTGACTGATTATCTGGTAAGTCCTACAATGAGCTCTATTCTTCAAGGTTCAATAATGAAGAAAACATTGAAACGAAGAGAACCTAGCACTCAGTACCCTAACATCAAAATCTCACGTTTCGTTACACAGTCATCGACTCTAATTCAAGTCAACTATTTCAACACAACTTGTGGTGTGAAGGGTACTTCTAACTTTCAACCTCTAGTTCCATTAATAGTCCTTGATTAATTGCGCGAATCTATCTATTTTGAGATGCACAACCCATCACTCAGTACCCTATCATCAACATCGTGGACTGCGTTGCTATGATACTGTCATTTACTCCCATTCAACTTAGATTCTTACGGAATGTCTGAAGACTCTTAAATTCGATCTTCACTCGGATTTATGTAGCTAACAAGTAGGGTTGCGGTCCATTTTTGGTATCTTAAACATCGTAGTCAACGTTGCCAAGAGTCAAACTTCAACAAGCTTCCCTCTCTCTATTTGCTTACCCAATTCCTCGTCCCTACTCCTCCAATATGACTATAATGAGTCCATCTACTAATGAGATGTACCCTTTACTCTTAATCCGCATCGAATAACACTGTAAACGATCCCTTCCTTGACTGATTATGGAGAAATTCAATCTGAAACCATTTCATCCGTCCCTATTCCCATTTGCGTCCGTGGAATGGGCTACCCGTGAAATTGGTTCGCCGAAAAACTTATCCATGTTTGATGCCGTCACCGTTGAATACCACCCTTTGACGCCATCCACCTCCATTTTCCGACTTTCGATAGTGGATCTACCGAAATATACCCTTCACCCTAGTGCGTTATCTCACGTTCGCGCGTTATTTCTCGTCTCAAACTATCTGGTCAGTAATTTCAACCATCAACCGCAACTTTCTTTCAGATGTCCCGCTCGAGGTCGCGAGACAGACCGAAGAAGGGCTCAACGAAGACGTCGTCGGAGGTCCGGGAACGTGATCTCCGGGATCGACGTCCCCGGCATCAGCATCGTCGGCGAAGGGATGATGAGGATGAAGAGGATGCGGGAGGGTTTGGCGGATGGAAACTGGGTTGGTTAATCTCATTTTCATTAAATCGTTCAGGATCTTGAACATAAATCAAAATGTGATGGGTGTGTATTGAGGAGAGGAAGGGGGGGGGGATAGGCTAGACAAGTTAAAATTGGAATTAGACATCGACGACGGAGTGATGAGGATGATGAGGAAGGAGGAGGGTTCGGAGGATGGAAACTGGGTGGGTGACCATTGTAATTTTTAAGAAAAGTCACTAGAAAGGATATGTGCAGTCTGCAGTATCATCCGAGGGTCTCCCATTCGCATGAAGAATGCATTCTGAAACACATTCAAAACTTCGCAGTATCGGCAGAGAATGGAAGAAGAATAAATTGTGTCTCACTAAGCATTAAAAATAATTAATATTAAATATTTAAACGTAATAAATGAATCAAACTATTAATTAATTCCAGGCCTCGTCATCGGCGTCATCGTAGTCTGCTTCGCAGTCGTCTACCCACACGTCTTCCACCCTCTTCTGATGTCATTCATGGGAAGATCTGATCCGGCACCTCAAGCAAGCTCACGGTAACACCTCTATCATGATCCTTCTGAAATCTATCACCTGATGACAAAACATATTCGGGGAACTTGTACCTTCAGCTGACCCGGTGGTATAGAGATTCAACAATTTTTGCTGGTTATCTTTGGTTCTTCCAGACCCCCGATGCACCCGGGCATGGGCGGCCGTGCGCCTACTGGCTCTTCTCGCGGTCCCGCAGGTGCGTATGTGTTATTGTTTCAGCACTCTACCGTGATAAGAAAATTCTTGATACTACAGTACATTACCACGTCCATGACAACACCATACAGCGATCATGTTCGTGCAGTATCCATCTGAATCCATATTAATAAAGTACCCTACAGTATCTCATGATCCAACAGTAACATACCGTAATCATTCTTCCCCTGCAGGACATCACCCATCGATGGGCCATCCGAGCTTCGGGCAGGGACAGGTGCCCGCTGCAGATGCCGGCAGCAAGGGTTTGTTAATCTATGATTTTTGGTCATTGATCTTTGACATGATCAGATATCATTGAATGTGGTGGTCTATCTTTTGATTGATTACTTTTGTTTGACATCAATCAGAAGGACATATTGACCAATTGCTAAAACCCGAATTACATCGGACGAATGAAACTTACCTGAAGATCAATTCCGTCTCAGGAAATTCTCGCTCAATATTTTACCAGAGAAATTCTACCGAAATGAGAAATTGTACAGTAAATTGAAAAATTCGTAGTCGCACAATAAACCTACCTACATAGTAGGGTTGGCTAAACGATACTCTAAACGTGGCAGGTTTAGCTCCCCCTACACTCCATGCCCCTGAGATCGGAAGCACTCTCTTCATTCCGCATGCTCTCTCGCTCGCAACTAGGGATGAGCTAGGGGAGAGGGAGCTAAACCTGCCACGTTTAGAGTATCGATTAGCCAACCCTACTACCTACTGTTTTCAGGCGGCGCCCGCTCCCTGTACACGTTCATGATCCCGATCTACACTGTGGGAGTGATCGCATTCCTGCTGTACACCATGTTCAAGGTAACCAGATATATATATTTTTTATATTTTTTTAAGGAATTTACCGAAACTTTATAATTGAAAAAATACTTAAAATTCACCTGAAACATACCTCAACGATCGATTTGCAAAAAAAAAATATCATATTTTTCTTTTTCATTCTATTTTTATATTTTTAAATAACCTAATTTTAATTTTTTCCAGTCGAAGAAGAAGAATCGGCGCAATCGTCGTCGTGGTTCTGATGATGAGTACTCGGATGACGAAGATGAGGAGGAGAGCAGGGGAAGGGGAAAGCCACTGGGTTAGTTGATCTTTGATCTCTGGGGCTGAGGGTGCGATAGAAGTAGATGCGTACTCGGATGATGAGGATGAGGACGAGAGCAGAGGCAGGGGCAAGCCGCTGGGTTAGTTGATCTTTGATCTCTAGGTGGTTCCTAGTCTCCTCCCTATGAGCCCTACTTTCTTACTCGACCGGCCATACTTACTTGAAATCTTGAAGTCATTTGCTATCATAGGAGGCCGTCATTTCATTCTGAAGCCCATTCTCCGGCTTTCGACAACGAGTCTGAATCCCGGTTCCCAAACTCCGGCTTTCATACTCCAAACTTCCAGGTGGCCGCAAGATGCGCGACCTGCAAGAGCGTCTGAAGCAGACGGAGAGCGCGATGAGCAAGATACTGGAGCAGGTGAGGGATCAAAGATTAAAGACCTGAGATCAAAGATCAGATTCCATAAAATTAGGATGTCGCTCAGTTGCGCAGAGTACAGGGTGGGGCATAAGTATTGCGACACTTTACGATTAATTCTCCGACCACTCTAAGTGGTCCAATCTTACCCAAATTTCCAACATACATTGTTCAGATACCGGTCCTACTAATGTATAAAATTTGGGAATTTAAAAGCCTTCGTTCGCAAGGCATCATTTTTTCAAATAATACATTTTGAAAGGTGACTTTTTCCATGGTCAACTTTCAATTTTCTGGAGAGAATTTTCGTGCCGCATGGAAAGATATCAAATTGTGTTCATTATTGTGACTGAAAGTACTTATATTAAAGAAATTATTTGCCTGATCTAATCAGGTCGCAAACACCTTTCTACTTCACAATGAATTTTTAAGTGAAAAATACCATGCGGCGCATATTATTTTATTTCGCGATTTTTGGATGCCGCTGAAGCACCAAGTTGGATAGCATTTTAAACTACTTTTTTTCTAAGCGCATAACCATATTGTTATATTATAGTGATGTTTATTTGGGGATAAAACCTTATTCAGCTTCAGAATAATTGTTGATTTGTTGTCAACTTGAATATTTTCATTATAAAACTGAATCATTGAATCTCATCTTGTATTCAACGATTGCCGATGCTCCCACCTATGCTATCAAAAATCATTAATTCGATGTGCAATTCACTCTGCAAATTTATGGGTCAGTCGCTGCACGCCAAATAGGAGATTTAAAATATGGAACTTTGGGGGTGGTGCGCATCCGGGCGCGCAGTGTCGTCTTCAAGTTCATGATTTTCCTTATGGTTAAAGTTATGCCAGATTTTGACATATATGATTTTAAGAAGCATGTTCGTGCTTCTTAAACGAGCATTGAATGTAAGTATATTATTCATGCTTGAGCTAAAAATCTAGTCGAATTGCTTGGATCACTAGCGGCGCAAGGTCACTTTTTTCGGATTCGATATTGATTCACTCTCGGAAATCGGGGTGATCAATTCAAATTCTGGTTGTCACAGTTTGTACACTCAACACTGATGAATGTTTGGCAGTTGCCACGGTTCATCACTGAAAGCCATTGAGAAGATACAGTAGACAATATGTGTCGCAATACTTTTGCCCCACCCTGTAGGTTTAGTCGTGCAAACACGTTCGGCTAAAATTTCACCCAGACTTTTCAACAAAACACTAGTTTTTGCTGCGATTTGAATAGGTTTCACGTGCAAAATAATTCTCAAACGTGTCGGGAAATATGATTTGATTAGCTTATTGAGTTCTATAAAAAGAGACAAATTCATTTCTGCTCGAGAAGGCGCAGGCATGAAAATGGGAAAATAAAGATTAGACTACAAACTACAAAGATCAAAGATCAAACTTCAGCTCGAGAAGGCGCAGGCAAAGGGCACAAACGTGTTGAAAGGCTTATAATTTATGCGTGTTTTTTTGCGATTTCGATAGGTTTCACATGCTATTAACAACTCAAAGTCGATGGGAAATTTAATGTGGTTAAATTCCTTGTTCTGAAAAAAATAGAGAGATCAAAGATCAAATTATAAAGATCAAAGTTCAGCTCGAGAAGGCGCAGGCGGAAGGCAAGCTCACGCCGGAAATGATGGCCAACCTGGGAGAACAAGCGGCCAAGGTGGAGGAGGAGGTTGGTTAATTGTTCATTCATTTAAAAAATAAATAAAATTATTTAAATATATTTGACAGTGAATTTTCGATTTTTTCGATGCTAACTTCACATCTAAAACAACGACCGAATGATGCATGACCCTTCTCCTTTCCTGCGCGCTATCTCGATTCCACTGACGAGCCAAAAAACGAAAGGGAAACGGAAATGTTCATTGCTCGAGTGACCTCGTGTTCTCTCTACTCTCCACTAACTCTCGCTCTGCTTGCCCTGCGTTACTTTGGTATTGCTCACCTATTAGGCCACCTATAAACAGTCCGACCCGATAAGAGCTGAAACCTACCTAATAAACATACCTAATAGGCCACCTAATAGCAGAGGTTTCTCCTATTAGGCCACCTATAAAGGGGAGAAGTAGGGCAGGAATGCCTGAAGAAGTGCTCATGACCGCTGCGGTTGCGCGTTGCGGTCTAGAGTTTTTTGGTATGAGAAACATTGGCAATAAATTGACTACTTCATTTTGATCTCTAGGCGTTAGACAAAATGAGAGAGCATGTGAAAAGGAGAGAGACGGTTTATTTTGTCTTCATTTCCGAAACTTGGCGCCGTTACTAGGACACCGCAGTGTGCCATCCAAGAATTATTTGATTGAATTCTCCTGGAAATCCACAGCCCTCCCCCTCATTTCTTTTAGAGTACCTATTACGGGCTTTTAGCTCGGGCCACTTACCAACCTTTGAAATGCCTAGTTTTCAGTCAGATTTATCGCTTTTCGTGTAGCCTACAATTTAAGGGGCGAGCGACGTTTGGTAGGCTACATTCATGAGGGTTGATCGTTAGTAGTCGATAGCTCTCGATAACACTCGAAAATAAGCCCATTTTACCCGTATCATTATCTCTTTCAATACATAAAAGGCGTGCAACTTGACCCCTGTGATCTCACAACACCGAGTGTTCCTGACTCCATCCTGAGAGAGATGAATCTCTCCCCGCCTCTTTTTTTCTGCAAAAGACGTTGACATCTACATTCTCCCGGAGTCATTCGCTTTTTACCCAGTTCCTCATCTCCTTCATCCATCTCTTCCATCATCGGAATAATGGAACCTAGCTTTCCAGAGCCCTTTCTCAGAGCGCAAAAAAGGCTACAAAATGCTTCTCGTGACCAATTTTTTCTGGCATTTCTCCGGGTCTTTCGAGACACTTCTCGAAATCGAAGAGGGAAACCGCAGGCCCCGCCCAGTTTCATACGTGCCAAGGCTAAATTTGCGGTGTGGAGTCGACCGGAGTTCAATCACAGATTGTTTATGTCTTTCTGCTAACTCCTCTCATCATTTGCTTATGTAGTATTCATAGGGAAATATTTGCTATCAATAAGCCGTCATGCATCTCTTCTCCTCATGCGAAAACATTTCCGAAGCTAGCGGAATCATTTCCCATCCAGTCGGGAAAAGTAGCGTGAGGTCTCTACTAGATATTCCTCCTCCCAGCTTTCTGTTTCTCTCATCCTGAGTTGTCATGATGGAGAATCTCTCCATTTCGCGCACTCTCTCAGCAGCCAGAGTGACGAGAGTCGAGCGAATTCGATCTTACACTCATCTCTTGCCAAAACACCGCCACCAGAGTGCAACCAGTCGTTGTTTATGACTTGTTGAATCTTTGTCACCCGATTTTCGGGTACCATTCGCTTGTTATTCACTGGACACTATGAAAGGAATTTTTATTCAACTAGGGCCTGAGAATACCTAAAATTCATCAAGATAAACCTATTTTCAAAATTATTTCATGCAATTTTTTCATCAGCCCAAGACCAATTTATTTGACCAACTAGCTTCCATCTATCACTGAATTTCGCTATCTATATCCTCATACAGCGTGTTTGAAACTCAACTGAATGTATTTCAATAAATTTGATCTGATGCTCCCATGAAACTCACGAAATGCAGAAAACCATTTCATCAATATTCTAATTTGTAATTCTTATTTCCTTTCAGCAGCCCAAACCCGCCAAGGGCAAGAAGGCATCGAAGAAGGAAAAAGAGGCGGCCAAGAGCGACAAGGCACTCGAGAACGCCGCCAAGCGTGAGTATTTGATCTTTGATCTATAGTCTTTGATCTTTGATCTTTGATCTGTAGAAGCATACCGGTGGCCCCCATAGCGTTGTCGTCTTTGGACGGCATCGCTATATCTCAATTCTGGGACACTCTAGTTTCATCTTCCAGTTTATTGTTAGTAGTACAAAAAAGACTGAAATTTATTCCAAACTCTGTATTTTGATCTTTGATCTTCCCCCATTTCAGAACTGCCCGACCAGGAGACGACACAGTACATGGAGGACCTCGAGAAGGTAAGTGTGTAGTTTGGACTTTGTAGTTTGTAGTTTGCTCCCTAGACTCTAGTTTCGTATCTTCAGGCCCTCGCCGACTTCAAGGAGCTCTCCGACCTGTACGAGGATGCGCAGGGCGGCAAGAGAAGGGTGAGCGAGCGAGAGGGTGTTGTTTGATCTTTGATCAATTTGTTTCGTTTGTGATTCTCACATCCATGGAAATATCACTGTCTTCTGACCCTCTTCTCCCTTTCAACCCCTTCTGAAACGCAACCCAAATAATTGATATTGGAATAAATTTAGTTTTCAATGTATTTTTGTTGCTTACGATCTGATCAAACCTTTCCAGCGTCAAGCCTCCGAGTCCGAGTCCGATGGCAGTGTCACTGAGGATCTCTCATCGGAGGCTGAGGACGAGGATGATGGAGAGGAGGGGGAAGGAGAGGGAGAAGGAGGAGAGGAGAAGCATAGCAAGTCATCCAGCAAGGGTTGGTTACTAGGGTTCACTTTTTCAGGTCATTCCGCCTGATCAGGTAAAAAGCCCGGTCGATTTTACCTGATCAGGTAAAATGCCTTTTATAAAATAGTTTTGGGTGACCTGATATAAGAGGCCGTTTGCGTAAGAATCGAACAAGGGCTGGCACAGCTCAAAAATATCAATTCTCTGAAAATTTGCGAATTGGGGTTCTGGAGGGTGCTGATGACGATGGGCACTTTCATTTTTCATTTTGAGCCCTTGTTGGCTCCAGACGACGTCACGTTGAATCCAGTATTTTTCGTTTTTCTGCGTTCAAAAAAATTCCAATTTTAGTCGAGTATGGTAGGTTGGCTGAAATGTCACGCCGAATACACCTGTATACCTGTTTACAATCTCCGATCGAGGTAGATCACAGGCTGTAAACAGCTGGAAAGATGGCAAAATTTACTTACAAGACGCTACACTATATAAATTGTAAAACCTTTCAGGTATGCACGAAAAATAAGAGAAAAATATTTTTGGAATCCTTAAAGAATTCCGGTCCGATCTAGCCTGGTCTCGCTGAACACTTTCCACTCTACGAAGAAATCCATTTTCTCAATAAATAATGGTATTCATGAAAATTGAAATATACAGGTGTATTCGGCGTGACATTTCAGCCAACCTACCATACTCGACTAAAATTGGAATTTTTTTGAACGCAGAAAAACGAAAAATACTGGATTCAACGTGACGTCGTCTGGAGCCAACAAGGGCTCAAAATGAAAAATGAAAGTGCCCATCGTCATCAGCACCCTCCAGAACCCCAATTCGCAAATTTTCAGAGAATTGATATTTTTGAGCTGTGCCAAACCCCTCCAGATTTGTCCGATTCTTTCGCAAACGGCCTCATAATTGAGAATAATCGATGAACAGTTTTGAAATGTATTGAAACATATTCTTTCTTCGATTTTTGTCCGCACTCAGAATGGGGAAGAATGAGAAATGGATTTTCCATTTCTTTCAGGTGACCTAAAACTATTCCCTCTCATTCCATTCCGACCTATAGGTAAAACCCGCGCGGGTAGAAATGATTTTCTATTAGTTTCAGTTCGAATATTCATCGCCTAAAAAAGTGAACCCTATTGGTTACTGTGAAAATGCTTTGACCCGAATCATAGAGATACTGTTTCGCAGATGGGAACAGTGCGAGCAAGGGTATTGACTACATTAGTATATTGGGAATCTGGGAGGTCGGGTAGGGCTTGCCTGAAACTACAGTAACCAAAATCGACTACCGTAACCCTCATCACATTATCGATTCCAGCCTCCTCCTCCCATCCCTTCCCCGAGGCCGACGACGATAGCGAGGTGGAGATCGAGGAGGTCGACAATGACGACGACGACGATGAAGACGAAGTGGTGCAGGACGAGGTATCGACGGCGACGTTTGCCAAATCGCAGAACGCACCACACCACACACCAAATAATTGCAGGAGCCCGCACGCGAGCCCACGCCACCGCCTGCGCCCGAGGCCGTCGATGAGAAGATCCGCCGCCGGAAGCCCAAGAAGATCTGAGTCGAGGGCGACGTTTGCCATTTCGCACCATGCACCATGCACCACTACACCACACCGCTACCGTATACCATGATACCCTATGTGTTTACATGTGATCCTCGCCCTCTTTTCACCCCCAGACAGCTTTACTTCTCTCAAGTAATCATGACAATTCAAATGATTCTCCTCATTTCGAACGCTATCTCTACGACCTAGCCCATTGACAGGGGACCGAAAGCGTCCCAGAACGGTTCGATTTGTGCGAAATCGCACCCGACCATAAATGGGCGGAGTCTACGGTCACTAGTCGATCCCTCTATCGACAGGGAGCGTTGCTATTCCAGATCTGCTTCACTTCCTGGCACAGTTGGCGGAGCCTTGAATAACGAGAGCCCTGAATTGTCAGCCCCTTGAACTCTAGTCACAATCTCTATACAGTGCAGCATAATTCGCAGCCATTTCTAGCATAATGTACCATAATACACCATAATAAACCCGTTTCCAACACCTTCTTTCCATTTTCCTCACTAATCGGTTGATAACCCTCGAGATTATTTGAATTTCTCCAGTCCCTTACGCATTTTCCATCCATTTTCTGTACTGTTCTATCTGATAAATCTCTGTGCATAAAATATCCAATTTTGTTTCAATTAAAAATTGAAATGCACTTTCAATTTGAACAAAATTTGCCTTGGTCATTTCGCGTCTCAGCCTTCATTCCGATCGGTCGACTACTCTATCTGACGTAAGATTTCTCTTTTCCATCCCGACCCCGACTAGCGGTGCCAGAACCCGGTACCGTACCCTAAGATCGAAACCTAACCGAACCCTCCGGCACCGCTCCCCTTCCTGGTTCCCGGATCTCCACCAGGCTCCAGCAGGCGAGAGAGCACGCGGCATCGAGAGAGCGCAGACGACAACAATATTTCACGATGCTCCCTTTGAGATAGCCACTCTTTCTCACTCTCTATCTCTCTCTATCTCGCCGCCTCCCCCCCCCCCTTCCCCTCCTTCCTCCCAATTCATCTCTCTCCTTCCTCCATTGCCTCTTGAGCCTTGTCGTCCTTCGCCCTTCTTTTTCTCATTTCCTCTATCCCCTATTTTCGATCTCTTGAACTAAAGACGCTAAACTCTTATTCTTTGAACAATTAGCGGGAGAGAAAATGAAGAATTCATTAGGCTTAGTTTGCAGACTTCAAGCTCCGAAATCGCATCCTAGCAGCCCTAATAGACTTAACCCCGTAATCTTTGAACAATTATCAAGAGATACGGACTACTTCATTCGGCTTAGCTGAAGTCTGCGTTCGCGCCAAGCCTCTCCTGTTGCCTGTAAACAAGAGCAAAGTTGACTGAATCATTCTTTGAACAATTAGCGAGAAAAACTAAAGAATTCGCACCGCTAAGCCTTCGTTTATGTTAGGATGCAGTCCCCCTTTTAGTCCCCCGAAGTCGCCTCTAAACAAAAGCCAGTCGATTTTGCTGCGAATCTCTTCAGTTCTCACGTTTCGCTCCTTTTTTCGATTTTAGAATTTCATTAATTTAAATTAATTTATTAAATTGAAGATGCTGTCCCGCCTGCGTCCCACGGCCGTCTCAGGTACTAATTAATGTTAATTATTAATTAAATTAAGCTAATTAAAAGTTTAAACGGTGTTTTGAAGCCCTAGACTTCTGTGTTTAAAGGTTGAAACTCAAGATGAGGGGGATGGTCCTTACAATTAGGTCTCAAAAATCTCAGACTGATGCAAGAACCAATTGGCCATGGGTTGGGAGTGATTAGAAAGAGAGTAGAAGAGAAGAAGGTGAGAGAAGACTGGCAGAGTTGCATCTCACTTTGAGATTCTCGAGCTGTGTGATAAAAGCCTCTGACCTATGGAAGCACCTCATGCCTGGGTCAAAGTTGACCAAGATTCTAGACTTTTCAGGCTATCAAACAGCAAAATTTGAGTAGGAATGGGTTGATCTTTGATCTTTCAGGGGCCCATTTTCACATTTGTTTCCGTTTTGCGCCCTCTTGCACACATCTCGTTTGCCCCTCTCGTAATCAATCCATCTCCCTCCTTGACCCCTGACCGCTCTCTTACTTTCGCACACTATCTCGTCTTACCCTAACCGTCTGGAGTCTCTCTAAATAGAGTGATCTCTAGTAATGGAAGTTAGAAACTCACACTCAAAATAGGGAGTGAGAAGGGGAAAGCACAGAGGTAAAATAGTCCCCGAGTCACACTGAGAATGGGGTGGTTTCGAAGATCACGCGATTTGTGTGAAGTTCAGTTCGAAAGTCAGTTTGAAAAGAAGTGTAGATTGGAAGAAAGTCCAATTGAACCCTTTTGCTAATGTAACAAAAGAAGGACAGACGATTAATTTTGATATATTCTTGATTTGATTTGTGTTTCACGATTCTATTGTGAAAGTGAAGAATGGATATTTTTCGATTTGATCGTCGCAGACTCTAGAACCAAAAACATATTTGTTTGGATAGATCAACCTAGAAATGGCGATCGAAATTCCTCAAGAAAGGTAATAAATTTCTCAAACTAACGCGCCGAAAATATACGCAGTTTGACCCATGCCAAACAGCTGCCATGGTGTGCGAATTTTGTGTGCGAAAACTGCGAGCAATGATCTTCCTTCTCCATTAAACATACGATCAAAAACGGTCAATCACTTTAGTTTAGCAAGAATAAATTCATAAAAAAATGGTCTTGCCGTTCGAACTGCCATGGCGTGCGAATTTTGTGCGACAAGTGAGCGAAAAGGATAATTTGAAATTGATCTTGCTCTGACCGAACGGTGTGCGCAACTCGTATTTACTTCCTAAACTGAATCTGGTGTTTGGCAAAACAAGAAATGATCTCAAATCGAGATAGCAGTCAAGGCTAACTGCCTTTCGCTCTGAGTATTCTCTCCTTACCTCACGCCCTCACACCGGTCAGAGTAAAAGCAAGAATGTTTATAGACGAGAGAGTCTGCGCCTTTCGGACAATGCATTCAGAGATAAGAAGTGATGATAAGGATATAGCGTGGTCACTCAATATGCCAAGGTCGAAGGTCCAGCGCTGTAAAAGCGCGAGACTAATGCTAACTGATAGGGGCCGTTGTGGCAATCGATTACTTGACAGCGGTAATGAGGATCTAGGAATATATTACTTAATTGTACAGGCAATGACTAAAAACCGTCTGATATATTATGGCAGGACACCGATTTGAGAAGGACGTTGGGAAGGAAGGGAAGGATTATTATGATTAATTTTCTTCCAGGCCAATGCTCGCGTCTCGCGTCGACGATCAACTCGCAGGAGTCGAGGTGATCATTTATTGATTTTTGATTGATAAAACGCAATCGATTGATTCCGCTGTACTACCATATTCTGAAATCACGGGATTAAGGTGACAATTTATTGATTTTATTGATTGATAAAATCGAACAAAAATTTTGGCCTTTTGTATCCACAAAATCACATGCATTGGGTTCTTTTTATCATAGAATGACGAGTAGCTGAAATATGATAGTAAGAGATAAATAATTATAATCAAAATTCCAGCAACGTCGACATGAAGACCGCAGTCCCCGGGCCCAAGTCGAAGGCCCTGCTCAAGGAGATGACCAAGCACCAGGTTTGATCTTTGAACTTTTTAATTTGCTTTTTGATCTTTGATCTTTCCCTAAACGTATCCTAATAATTGGGAAACCGGTGCACGGCGTTTTATAGGGGGTGGGCGAGAAAAAGAGAGCAGCGAGAGAAAAAAAGAACTACCGTAATTTTTCAATGCCTGGCAAAATTCCAAGTAGTCAGAACCGCATTTTAGCACACAGTTTTGTCTAGTCTTAAAGGGAATGATTCAAATCACTTTTGGCGCCAAAACGCCGTGGGTGAGGGCCTAGGAAGGGAAAAGAGTTTCAAGTCGAAGGCCCTGCTCAAGGAGATGACTAAGCACCAGGATTGGCCATTGATATACAAATTGTTTGAATTCATTTGAAAATATGAAGAATGAATTAACCATCCCGAATTATCGAGCATTCGTAAACAGGATGAAACCTATCCCATTCACACCAAATTCAAAGTGGATCGTATGGTTGAGGGTCAGAAAAGAAAGGTGCCCAATGAGATTCCGCACGGGGCTCTCTCATTCATCTTGCACTCTGGGTTAGTATAATAGCAATTGCACTTTGATCTTTAATCTCTAATTCTCATTTCAGATGTCCTCATCCGTGCGCGTCTTCGTCGACTTTGAGAAGTCGTTCGGCAACTGGCTCGTGAGTTTGTAGTCTGATCTTTGATCTCTGTAGATTGATCTTTGATCTTTATAGCCTAGCCCATCCTAGACTCTAGTTTGATCTTTGATCTTTCCAGGTCGACGTGGACGGCAACCGCCTGCTCGACGTGTACACGCAGATCTCGTCGCTGCCGCTCGGGTGAGTTGATCTTTGTAGTTTGTAGTCTGGTCTTTGGTCTGTAGTTTGATCCTTGATCTTTCAGATACAACCACCCCGCGCTCGTCAAGGCCGCCACGTCGCCCGAGTTCATCGTAAGTTGATCTTTGTAGTATGATCTTTGAACTCTAAGATAAATATTTCTATCATGGTTTTCCATACCCAAAATTATTATCCATGCCAATATTTCAAATACGTAAGAGGTCTGAAACGTAGACCATTCTTGCATTTGTTTCCAGTTATGTTTGATAGCAAATGCTTTGCGACCAGAGCTGATTGTTGTGGAATCGCTGGTCAATCCAATCCGCTCTTTGATCTCCAATCCCTCCAATCTGAACTTTGAACTTTGATTTCCTATCTCCTCCTATCAGACCTCGCTGGTGTCTCGTCCCGCGCTCGGCTCCTTCCCCCGCTCCGACTGGCCCGAGAAGATCAAGTAAGCTGTTTTTCGGGAACTTCTCTGTTTTTTGGACGGGCTACGACCGCTCTCAGTGTGAAGGGGTAGGGAATGAGAGTGATAGGGAGGGAATACTCTGCGAGATTAGGCTGGGCCAAAAAACAGAGAAGTGCCGTTTTTCGCATGCAATATCTTAATTGATTGTGAGCGGAGGCCTGATCATGGAAAATGTCCTTACTAGAGTTCGAAATACGGGTAATCGTCTCTTCATTTCACACACTCTCTCACCGGTCAGAGAGGCGAGAGAGTATGTGAAATGAAGAGACGATTACCCGAATTTCGAACTCTAGTCCTTACACAATGAAAGGGCCAGGCAGAATTGCAGCCCCTTGCAGTACTTTTGCCTGATTGTTTGATCTGGTTCCTAAATTCCGGCTCCAATTTTAATCCTTTTTTCCAGCTCGGTCTTCCAGCCGATCGCCCCGAAGGGCCTGCACAACGTGCAGACGATGCTGTGCGGCACGTCCGCCAATGAGAATGCCATCAAGACCGCGTTCATCTGGTGAGTGGAAAACAATAACAATAGCAAAGAAAACGACAATCAAAACAATAACAACGTTGTCCATTTTCATCTGGTGAGCAATATTATTGGTTTTTGGGGAAAACGTGGCTGAGTATGAACGAAAAGAACCAATTCGTTGTCATTCATCGGTTTGGTGAAACACATCTGATCGATGACAGATATTTTTATTGATATTATCAACTCTCGATTCTATAAAGATTAAAGATCACAGAACAAAGACCATCTCCCCCAAATTTAGAGATCAAAGATTAACTCCAGGTACATGGCACAGCGTCGCGGCGGCAAGGGCCCGGACGCCGTCGCGCTCGAGTCGTCGATGAAACAGCAGAAGCCGGGCACGCCCAAGCTCGCCGTCCTCGGATTCCAGGTAGGGAAAATTTGAATTTGAATTTCCCGCCGAATTTTTGCAATTTTTCATAGTCTCCACACAAAATCGCCAGTTTTTTGGTAAAAATCATGGGCTCTGATTCTAAATTAAAAAAAAGCGATAAAGTTGTTGCTTCATGAATTAATTTTGGTTTTAAAGAACACAGAGCCCGAGACAGGAATCATTTCGAAATGTCAAGCACGGCTTTCATAGCCCTCGTGAAACATATACCATACTTTCCATTATTGAATTTTTGAAAGTTACTGGTTACCTGCTATGCTTCAGAAAACCAATAGAATGGACCATTGCAGCTTGCAGCAATGAGCGACGATGAATCGATGAATCAATAAACAGTTAATTGTCTCATTGCAGGGCGCGTTCCACGGGCGCTCGCTGTGCATGCTCTCCGTCACGCGCTCCAAGGCTATCCACAAGGTATTCAAAAATTCAAATTTTGAATTTCCCTCCCGATTTCTGCTACTTTTCAAAGTCTCTACACAAAATAACAAACTTTTTTCGAAAAAAAGCAGATTTTACGGCGGGAATTCAAATTTCAAATAGCAGATTACGGTAACTTGTCCTCAGGTCGACATCCCGGCCTTCGACTGGCCGATCGCGCGCTTCCCCCGCTACAAGTACCCGCTGAACGAGAACGAGGTACGGTAGGCGCTTCCGATCGATAACTGACAGCCTAGGGTTACGGTATCGATTGACACCGTATGCTCAGGGTTACGGTAGCGATTAGCCATCGATAACGTAACCTCTGGGTTACTGTATCGATTAGGTCAGGATACAGTACAAACTGATTATTGATTTTTCTCAGGCCTTCAACGCCAAGGAGGACAAGGAGTGCCTCGCCGACGTCGAGCGTCTCATCGACGAGTGGAAGGCCAAGGTACCGAAATTCAAAATTTGAATTCCCGCCAACAATTTCCACTTTCACAAGTTTCTACATAAAACGGCCAACTTTTTGCGAGTTACCGTAACCCGGAGAGATTCGTTGCAGGACCACGACGTCGCAGCCGTCATCGTCGAGCCGATCCAGAGCGAGGGTGGCGACCACTACGGCAGTCCCGCCTTCTTCAGAGTGAGCATATATTTGAATTTGAATTTCGCGCCGGAATTTCGGCAAATTGAAAGTCTCTGTGTAAAAAGTACAATTTTTTAAAAGTTTCGAAAATCAATAAATCGATATTATTCAGGGACTGCGCGAGCTCACCAAGAAGAAGGGCGTCGTCTTCATCGTCGATGAGGTACCGTAACCTTCGATTTCCGTTTAGGACTCATCAATTTGCTGACTCTGTAGAAAAAAGTCGCTTTTTCGATTTTTCGAGATATTCCGGCGCGAAATTCAAATTTGAATATATTTGCAGGTCCAAACCGGCGGAGGCGCAGCCAACGGCCAGATCTGGGCGCACTCGCACTGGAACCTCAAGGAGCCCGCAGATATTGTACGGTATTTTGATCATTATCGATTTTTCAGAGCTGATGAATATATATTTTCTTGTTCAGAAAACCAGGACGAATCCCAGAAAAAAATATTCGCTTGAAGATAAGGACTGCGTGAAACTCATTCCAACAGTTTTGCAAAAAAATACAAAGCATTTTTCGATTTTTTTGTAGCGAAGCTTCTGGAAAAAAACAGCGATAATAAAACATTAATTTCGCAGGATACAATGCTTTTCTGTCGCTGTAGGAAAATCACATTTTACATATTCTAGATATTTATGGGCGCCAAATTAAAATTTTGAAATTTGACAGGTGACATTCTCGAAGAAGCTGCTCACCGGTGGCTTCTACTTTGCCGACCACCTCAAGGTCAACGAGGTACGGTATCTGATTATTGATTTTCCCTGAATGTGGTACGGTAATGGACGTGATTATCGATTTTAAAGGCTTTCCGTTCTCTAGCAAACAATAATTCGTCCAATAAAATCACTAATCGATACTCCCACCACCTCAGGGCTACCGTATCTACAACACCTGGATGGGAGATCCGACCAAGCTCATGCTGCTCGAGCAGGTGCTCAACGTGTACAAGGTACGAAATAAATTCAAATTTTGAATTCCCGCCAATAAATCAGAATTTTCGAAAATTCGGTCATTGTCAGAAGGAAATTTAGAAAGTGGTGCTTTGGAAATTCAAACCTTTGAATTGGAGCCAAAAATTCGAAATTTTTGAAAACTCGGTCATTTCCAGAAGGACGGTCTGCTCGAGCGCGCCAAGGTCATCGGTGAGGAGTTCCAGAAGAACCTCGCCTCGTTCCAGGTTTGATCTTTAGATTTTGATTTTGATCTTTTAATCAAAGAAAAGATTGCAAATTGATTACTTGTTCCGCAGAAATTGTATTTTTTGTATTAGACAAAAACCGTCAACCTTATCGCTCGAGTTTGGATTGATAGAAATGTAAACCGACAGTGAAACTCATTTGGACTCTGAAGAAAACCCATTATTAAGGGCTTTGAAATGTATAGCTGCGCCCCCCAAGGGTCCTCATTTCTTGCCCTAGCTCTTTTCCCTGCAACTAGAACCTTGCCAACGCTTATCGTAAATAACTTTGAATATTTTCCAGAGGGCCCACTCCTCGCTTAGGGTTTGAAATTCAGATTTTTAGAGATTTTCGAGCACGAGAATCAGTTACTCCTTTTCCAGAAGGCGCACTCCTCCCTGGTGCAGAATCCCCGCGGTCTGGGCACTTTCGCCGCCATTGACTTCGAGACGGCAGAGAAGAGGGACAAGTTCGTCGACAAGGTTGGCCGAATTAAATTTTTTAAATAGAACGGTCCGTCATATCGCCTCTCCGAAAAAAAATTCAATGATTACGGTTGGTTGAAAGTCAATCGAATGAATTCTTCCTGCAAAATCGATCATTTGTGTAAAATAAAATTTTGGGGAAAATCGGTCATTTCATGTAGATACTCTTATTTTTTAAAATTAATGCGCGCGTAAATCAAATATTCAAATTTCCAGGCCATCCAGTCGGGTCTTCACTGCGGCGGCTGCGGCGATCGCGCGCTGCGCTTCCGACCCTCGCTCGTCTACGACAGAAAGCATCTCGATCTGACCTTCCAGCTGCTCGAGAAGACCGCCAAGTCGCTCTAAGCTCCGCCCCCTTTTCCCTTGATCACAACTTCACAACCTTCCTGCAAACCTCCCTGTCTCAAGAATTCCCATCCCATTGCCATTTGATTTCGTGTATGATAAAGCGATTTACTAATGAAGCTGTTGTTGTTGTTGTTGTTGTTTTTCATTCAAACTCTTTGACAACAGAGAATTTAATTAAGCAATTGGATAACGTTTGCAAAACAGAGTGAGCCGCCATGTTTAAAAATATTATCCTGTCTTTCGAAAGCAAGTTTAGAATCCTTACGCATTGAAGTAGAATTGTGCATCTCGCTTTTACGATTGTAGATCGTTTGTGAAGTGATTTTGACGTTACTTTGATAACCATTGGATTTTTTGAGGTACGCATTGTATGAATGCACATTTTAACGGCCTCACTCTCTCAACTTTGCTCACTATCTGGACAAAAACTCACATATCTCTCAGTCACTCTAAGCCCCGCCCCCATTTCGGAATAAGCCCCTCCCCCATTTCCCTTGATCACAACTTCGCAACCTTCCTGCAAACCTCCCTGTCTCAAGAATTCCCAACCCATTGCCATTTGATTTCGTGTATGATAAAGCGATTTACTAATGAAGTTGTTGGTGTTGTTATTTTTTATTCAAACTCTTAGACACGCTGTGAAACCCGAGCGACAACAGCCCGACTGACCAGAGGGACGAACAGGGGGAGGGGGGTGGATGTGGTCAGACTTATGTTATTTTTCATTAAGGTATGCATATTAAGTTAATTATATAAGGCTAACAATCCTTTTGCATCTTTTCTTCACGTCTTTCGAAAGCAAGTTTAGAATACGCATTGAATTAGAAATGTGCGTCTCGCTTTTACGATTGTATTTCGTTTGCGAAGTGATTCTATCGATGCATTGATGCCGTAGCCATTGAAGTTATTGCGGAACGCTTTTCATGTATGCGCATTTTGATAGTTCCACTCTCTCAAACTCACACACAAAAACTCACATATGAATCCACTGCTACGTCGTGCGTGCCTCTATTTGCGATGATACTTCGATGACTTACGAAGAAAGAAGCATGGTTGAATCAAGGACGAATCTGCTCCTCGGTGTACAGTGAATGATGATGGCAGGGAAGGTCATCGGTTTTGCAATGTACATGGGGTATTCCATCAATATCGCAATCAAGTTCACTAACCAAGAGGCTTAAGCTGTAGTAACATTTTAGCGTTTCTCTCTTTCTGTTACAATTATAAGACCCTTGTTCTGAAATATTGTTGGGTTTCATTCTAAACCATTATTTTTTTTTGATAATTTACGTTACGTTAAACATATTAGAATTCTGGTTGCATGCTGAATATCCTGTACATTTTTACTGGATTGTGATCATAGTAATTTAAATGATAAAGCTATATGAGACACTATCTGAGAGAACTAAGCGATTTCACCCATAACCGTACAGTGAAAAATAGAATATTCTGAAAAAAATGCCCTAGGGGTAACTTTTCACGTAGAACTCGAAAATCGACCTTAAAAAGTCGTATCTCTAAAACTAACATTCCTACAGTTGACTTCATGGTGAGAAGGGCCACAGACAAACCCAAAGTATAAAATCTTTCAGATAATGAAAAATGAAAAATTTCACAAAAAAAATTTCAAGGAAAATTCATCTGGAAAAAAAGTTATTCGATTTTTTGAGTGAAAATAATTTTTCCTGAGAAAAAAATCTGAAATGGGGAAATTCTAACTATGTTTTTTCGGATTCCTCGTGAAAAGTTACATATATGACATTTTTTTCAGAATTTTATCTTTTCTTATATTGTCTCGTTTTTGCCGTCAAAGGTTACGGAAATATGATTTTTTCGTAATTAGGTGACCGACCTACTTGCAATCAATGAAATTTCCGAGGGAAATTGCTCATACAATATCAAAACGACATATTTCGAATATTTATCACCATTGGAATCAAATCCGCCACCATCATTTTTTCGGACCATGACCCTGGGTTCATGCTTCGAATGCGATCCAATACCATGAACCCGGGTTCATGGTCCAAAAGTGACATGAAAAGTCATGTTCGAGAAACTTTAATTGCTATATGCCGATATGTTACCTAGTCTCCAAGAAAATTTTCACCACCGAAAATACCGTAATCCGAAGCTGCGAAATCGAGAACTGATTTTTTAAAAGAAGAATTAGATATTTATTTTAATAAATCAATTTTCGAGATCACAAGTAAAAACTCTTGTCTAACAAGTATCAATAAGCGCTATATAAATCACTTCGTCTCAAATTGTTACAATGTGACTTTCTGACATCATTAAAATAGATTCCAACGATGTGAGCATTCTACTCAAACGAAATCACTTCAGTTCAAAGCCTTTGCTATGATTCAATTGCATTTTATGTGCATCGATGTCGTGTGCATTGTTTGACTGTACGTGATTTAAGAACAATCTTTGGTTGATATCGCGAGAGCGTAATCTGAAACCTCTTCATTGATAAAGACGAAGGTGGAGATGAAAGGGCTTATCCCAAGACTCGTGCTGATCACATTCCCCATACTCTCTTGCCGGTGAGACAGACCAAGTGAGTATGCAAAATGGGGGAAACGTTTGACACACTTATGATCACGATGCTCCCCATATAAAAGCCGAGCTCGCATTTGATAAGGTACCGGCGTTACGCAGCAATGGAGAGTGTCCTAGTACAGCTTTGCATCTCAAGTGAAGGCGGAATGGATATGCTGGTCCTCCTTTCTCTTATTTTCATCTACTTGGATATTAAATGAGAGCCCATCTGGTTTTTATTAATAAATCTGATAATGAAAAAAAGTGATAAAATATTATAATAACAAAAAAAATAATATTGCTGCGTTTTTCGAGTGCCGCTTTAACAAGTGAGTTTCCAAAATCCTATTTTGCCAATCATTCCTTATCTTTTCAGCATCTATAAAGGAGGAAATAGTGTTGGAATGTGATTCATCATTATCTCGCATTGTTTCCTCTTCGCCAGGTTTGATTCGCATTTTGCAAATTTAATCACAACCCGTTTTTAGAGTTCGCTGCTACGCTTCATGCAATCGTCGAAGCACAGCTCTGGTGAACGACACTGACCCCCCATTATTTATCTAGTTTTTTTCTTTTGACTTTAGTAACCGTTGCGGAAAATTAAAAATAAAAAAAAACAAAAAAACCCAAAAAAAGACTGTAGTTAGGTAAGGATCGCGATGATTGTTCACCTCCACGTGGTGCGAACTGGACTCCACAGAATCTTTTATTTATATTATTATTATTATTATTATTATTTGTGTTGTGGTGACTGAGAAACAATCGTTTAATGATAAAACGATTATGAAAAACATCGAATCTGAACTACTTTACTCAACTTCATCTCAAATTTATCGATTATCTTCAACAATTAATTTAGTAAAAAAACTCGTCTCTCCGATCAAAGGAAACCCAGATGATCCGAAGAAGAAGTTGGAAAGACTATTTCAAAGCTTATTGACTCTCGCTTTCCAATCCGTTTCTCTTGCAAGCATCTTTCTCTTGAACTGATAAGAATAATGGTGAGACGATGTTTACTCATGGCAGGAACAATGCCTACTCTCTTTCCTCATATTTCATTTATTTTTTTATATTTTCTTTTCATTCTCTGAAAAAAGTGTAAAAATACAGCAAGGAATTGTTCAGAACGAATACGAAAGATTTCATCCAGAAATCATACTAATCGTGGAAGAATAAGGCGACGGGAGACAGAGAAATGATTACTGAGTTGTTCTTAGCCCGATTCACGAACCATTACCAGGAATCATGGATCTGACATTTTCTCTGGCGAACGTTGACCGAACATATCATTACAAATTGAACGGCGGGTTTCTGGTTCGGGGATAGATGACGTATGGAAGCACTAGCGAGATACTTACTCGATGTACTGCTGTTGTCGGCTAAGGTCGAGCATGTAGGGGTGTCAGAATGAGATACCTTGTACACACACATACACTCGCACAACTCTGGCCGATGATAGAGTATCACACCTTCAACTTTCAACTTTCGTTTGAAAGAACTGAAAGATTCTGAAACTTTCAAGTATTTTAAAGCTCCGTTGGCTGGCTGACAGGGAAGCTCGGAATAGTGTTGAGAGAGTTGAAAGTTTCACAATCTTTCAGTAAAGATGAACGTATGATTGGAGGGTTGAACAACAAGTTGCGATCAACAAGCAAAATGAAAAGGCTTCCGATGGGCTGGAATGCCTACTCTGAAAAAGTAACCCTATTATTGTTCTACGAGCGATGCACCTGACATCCAAAGCACCGAAAAGGAACAGTAGTCAATAGTCCAAAGGGAGAAAATTTTCTGGACGAACGACCTTCCAAACTACCAAAAATATGCAATAAAGTGGCTCTGGTTTCAGCATAAAAGCGTTCAGAAATCAAAAATGCCACGGCTCGGCATGATTCGACTGGTCGTCACGCTTCTACTCATTTCTTTAAATGATGCAAATACTGAGAGAACCGACCTAGTCCACTTATGTGAGTTAGACGTAGTATTTCTTTTTCAGCTAATTATGATTTTAAAAAAATATAGCCGACGTCCTGCGACTCAAATGCGACACTCTTCTATATCGATCGGTGTACAATAACACTCGATGCTACTTTGCGGTCTTTGGAGAGGTGCGCCCGATTTCAGCGAGCTTTTTAAAGTTCATAAGTCACAAGTCGAGAGCCAAGTCAGAAAACAAAATCAAAATTTAAGATTCCATTCAACGAGGCCGCTAAGAAATGCTCATTCGCTTTCCCAGGTTCAAAGGTGAATGCGACGCTCTTTGGATACACTAGCAAAGCCAAACGAATAAAAATTTTTGAGATGACCAGTTTTGTGTTTAAAAATATGAATAATAATTATAGGTAGCCACAAATGCACCGGACAATGTTTTCAATGCTCTGAAGGCAGATGTTAGGAAACCATTTGTCATTTTTCAATACTTTTCTTGCAGAAATCGATATTTCACACTAGCTCTTCATCATTCCCGCCATATTTTCCGAATTTCCTCTTACATGAGAAGCGTTTCGCAAAACGGCCGGATCATATGTTGAAGAAGATGAATATATTCAACACCATCCATTCACCTTCAACGGGTGCCAAGCACACGCTCTGTGTTTTCGGTATTGCTATTTGTTCTTGTATATTTTTGCAATACAATATTCATTAGCGTGCCTTCCCCCCTGAATAGCATGCATTATGGACTTGAGAAAAAAGGAATCTCAGAAACAATTGCATTACTTTTCAGAGAATCGCTTTACATGCCGTACCGGCAATCAATCGACGGTCATTCCCGGGAAATGCACGATCCTCAAAGATCTTAATAATGACAGAACTTTAGATCATGTATGATTATTTACTCAAAATTGGAGTCGCATATTGGAAAAAAATCCCGTTCATTAACCTTCTCGTATTTTCAGGCGGAACAGGATTGTGCCGGCCTAGGCATGGAAATTTCATCAATCGATAACGATTTGGAGAACAAAATGCACAAAGGTGGCGCATATCGTTCATTATTATTAGAATACAGCGCGTGTTTGAACGATTGTAAATGAAAGCATAATTCGTTCAGCCGCTGCTGGGGCTTCGAAAGATACCTATATCCGTAATATCTATCAGAACGGCAAGTGGATTCAAGCAAATTCGTTCAGACGATACACCCCGTGCGCTCCCTTGCCAGGTTGCTATATTTTCTTTAATTATAGTTATCGTGCGTTTCAAATGCTCAGCAAACTCAATCTGCTGATTAGCGAGCTATTGAATGTCTGGGAGAGAGGAAGGGAAGAGGTAGGGGGAGGAGAGCAGATAGATCACAAGCCTCCTCCCGGCCTCTTCCTCCCTCCTCCCTCCACTCAGTTCGTCAAAGGTCAACTACGTGTGGAATGGGAAATAATATCACGATAAATGTAATTATAGGTCTACGCGGCAACATGATTAGTTTATATTGGTGCCACATATCAACTATCTCTGTTATGGACCCCTTTGGATACTGGCAAATCCGCGATTATAGGCAACCGTATGTTTAGCTGAATGTGCAAAGTTCCTGTCGTTGTGGAAAATTTGAGAATATTGGAAAAAAGGTGACGTTTGAATCACAAAAAGTTGTGCTTGCAGACAGGCATTTGTTTGTGTGGCATCGGCGAAGGACGACTTCATTCCGGCGTGGAGTCATCAGCTATACGCCACTCCCATCAAACCAACGCATGTAGCACCGTGCGCCCCGCACCACGCACCCGACAGCGCCGGCGAGTGCAGATGTGCGTTGCTATAATGAATTCGTCTCTTCGGTGAAAGAGTATGAGAAAAAAAGGGAAAGACGATTTTTGGCTAGAGGAGACAAACTCGCCCCCCCCCTCCGTTTTCATGTCCTCTATTTCATTCTCCGGTCTCTACTAGCACCGATTCGATCGACATCAGACGACTGATTTCGCGCCTCACCTAGTCTTTTCGTGCCCTCGTTTTTGACAAGAGCAGTGAACATAAACGCACCACTATGACAGCCAAAGCTATTGCTTTTTGTACCTCAAAACCACGACTCCTTGATCTATGCACGTTCATAACAACTAAATTTATGAACTTGAATACGTTATTATGCATTTAAAATCCGTCGCGTACCGACTTTAAACTAGAGCTCGAGAAATGACACCGTCGTCTCTTCATTTTGCACACTCTTTCGCCCGCTCGGTCGACGAGAGAGTGTGTGAAATGAAGAGACGACGGTGTCATTTCTCGAGCTCTACTTTAAACGCCAGGGACGGGCCCAAAGGACGCATGTATACAACTTGTCGACTTCTACAATGGCACGTGGTTCGCGTCCATGCCCAATTTCCCGAGAGAAACGTTTTTCGAGGTTGGTCGCTTTATTCTTCATTCTAAAAAAACAGTCCCTGCGCTCCTCGTTTTGCATTCAGTCTCGCCATTTATGTTTTCTTATTTATCTTATAAGAAAACCCGTTCCGGCTGGATAACACGGGGCTACGTGCTTAGTTGGATTGTGTGAACCTTATGGGCATGTCCCTGCCATTTCGAACTTTCTAGAACCTTCTGGGGCATGATTCAGTTTGGATTTACGGAAGCAGGGGTAACTGTAGGATTACGGTAGGTATACTGGAGTTAGGTTACTGTAGGGTTACGGTTGTCGGTACCGGTACTTGAGGGAGGATATGGTAGAGAATATCTCTCTTTTGTTAAGGAGTAATGAAAGAAGTAATGATATTGTGAAATGACAAATGCTTACTATATTTTGCGAATTCCTGATGCCCAGCATTGGTAAGGGACGGCGAAAATGAGAGGACCACTTTTGAATCCCTTCTCCTTGCTAAATGTATTTCACAACAGACCCGACTGGATGAGCTGAAGCTTCAAGTTAATGACGCGGTACGTATATTTTAATTAACAGAGCTCTTCTGAGAGATTGCATGAACTCACGACTAGGGATGACAATTCAATGATTCAAGAGGAGAGGAAGGATGGGAGATGCAAATCGTTCAATTATTCCGTGCGGAAGGATGGGAGAGCGCGGTAATCCTTGAGGAATAGAGTTCTCTTATTGGAAAAATTTCCGGATTTCCAATAGTGCGAACAAAGGATTTTCCCTCCCTCTCATTTTCCAATAACGATCTCGAGAGCGGCGCTCAATTTTCCAATAGTTATTGGATTCCAAAAAGAAATGATCTTTGATTTTGAAAGAAATGAGAGAGAAAATCCTTTGTTCTCCTTATTGGAAATCAAATAACTATTGTATTTCCAATAAGAACTAGCCAGCTACGCTCGCTTCGCTCGCTCGCTGGCTAGATGTCGCCGGGTTATCCCAGTCATCTGCAAGCGCTTCGCATCGCCGGGCTATCCCGGTAATATGCGAACGCTTCGCAAACGCTAACCAGTAATTTGCAAGCGTACTTAGTGGCTACATTATAAATGTTTCCGAATCGCTCTCGGTCTCAAGAGCCTTTCATAAGCGTGAATGTGTTTCACCGATCTAAAATTGACCCAGTGAAACACTTTGGTATACTTTGGTATACTAATATCGAGTTACACTCGCTAGATTTTGCAGCCGTCTTATCCCAGTCATTTTCAAACGCTTGCGGAAGGCGCATACTTTAAGTAACGTTTTTCTCACAGTCGATTAACAACATAATTCACACATTTCACTCAGTGAGCTACGCTAAAAGCATGTCGTAAATCCGACCAAGTAAACTACTTTGGTATGCTGCACTCGCTCGCTCGCAAGATATCGCCGAGTAGTGTGATAAGGTTTTATTCCAGTCTTTTGCAAACGCTTGCGAAAGGCTCGTGAGGCCTCGAGCGAGCCTTCCGCAAGCGTGAATGCGTTCCACCTAACTACTTGATAAATTCAGCTTAATTTCCAGCGAAAACGGAGCGAAAAATGGTTTTGTAAACAAGTATTTCGTCATATTGCATAGTGATGACGAAATTGATTATCGATTTAAAAAAAAATTTAATTACGAGAATTCGATTTGGTTGAGTTTCCGGCGAATACGGCGCAAAAAACGGTATATTGCATCATCATTACGCAATATTGCATAGTGATTACGAAATTAATTATCGATTTTTATTTTAGTTTCAAGCAGTTTGGTGCGAAGTACGAGCGATTTGGTTGAGTTTGCGGTGAGAACGGAGCTTAAAACGGACTATTGCATAATGATGACGAAATCTATTATCGATTTTTTTTTGAAAATTTTTTTCATGAGAAGTCTAATGGTGAAGATCTTAGGGCTGTAGGATGAGTTTGAAGCGAGTTCTGAGCAAAAAAAGTTGAGCGTGACAGACAAACAAACTTAGTTAGTTAGTTAGTTAGTTAGTTAGTTAGTTAGGCACGGACGGACAGACAGACACTGTGATATTTTAGTACTGAAGAATCATTTTTCCAATAAGCGACCGCATTGTTCTCGTTCGTTATTGGAAAATGAAAGGGAGAGGGGTCCATTTTCCAATAACTATTCATTTTCCAATAAGAAAACTCTATTGAGGAAGAATGAGAGGGAGGGCCATCCTTCCGGAAGGATTGAGGGGGAGTAAGGAGTTTATGGATTCTGAGTCTTAGGGAACTTGCGGCATGGCGAAGCGAGTCTAAATGGAGTATCTTGTATGTGATTTAAATGCTTTTGGATGCGAATGGAGCTATTTAGGGACTCTAAGGGAGATAGGCAGTGTAAATCAGTTCTTAACCCTACTTTCCTCTAACTAAACGATATTCTTGTGAATATTTATCTAGAAAGCTTTCCTTCTGTTACCAGGCCTTCTGATCACTAACTAACTCATTCCCTTAATTTACTTTCCCATAAACAAGCTAAGACACCGCTTCACTCCTTCAATCCTTCCGGAAGGATGGCAGCTCTCTCTCATTCTTCCTCAAGGAATGGAGCGATTTGCATCCAGTTGAAAAATGAAAGGAAGGCCTTCCTCTCATCCTTGAATTGTCAACCCTACTCACGACCCCATTTACAAAATGTTCAAAGTACTCCGATCTGAACCAAATTTTTAGGGTTCAAGCATCCATGGACTAAGAATGTTCGGCTAACTTGATTAGGCCGTAAACTCATTTACGTCTGAAAACCGGCTCCGGAGCGGTCAGATTTATTAAAAATCATGACTTCCTTCAAAATTGAGATATCGACTTTTTGAACAGTTGGACATAACCGCCATAAAATTTCGATTAAAACACTTTTTAGAGCAAAGTTGATCGAGAAAAATATAAATGTGAACAAGAAAAACCGATTTTTCGACCTCAAAAGTGTCCGTAGCCGAAACAAAATGCCAATAAAAAGTTCTCTCCGGATTCGAATTCCACGCATTTTTTTGAGTGGTATTCTCCAAATTCTCGTGTTTGTTACGCAGGTTGTGTGCTTTTCTATAGCCGAAATTAATCATAGCTCGCTTCAGAAAAAAAGATTTCATCTCATTCTAAGTTGCAATGAATAAAAGGAAGCTCGAACAACATTTCGTAATTGAAAACTCATTCCTGGTCAGTGCGACTGAAAAAAAGAAAAAAAATCCCCCCGCTTCCGATTTTTTTGCTTTTTGGTGATTTTTGGTGCATATATAGGTACTTTATAAAAATCATATTAACTTTTTGGGGAAATCGGTATCTCCAAGGTTACGATATTTTTTCAGTCGCCCGACGGCTCTGAATGAGCGCAGTGACCAGGAATGAGATTTTCAATTACGAAATGTTGTGAGAACGGCGCAAAAATGGATTATGACGAAATGAAGACGAAATCAATTATTGATTTTTTTGGAATTTTTTAAACTACGAGTCTATTGGTGAAAGATATAGGCCTGAGGAATCGATTTGGAGCGAGTTATGAGGTTTTGAAAAAAAGCGTGACTGACAAACAGACTGACTGACTGACTGACAGGCAGACACTACGATATTCTATTACTGACTGACACATTTGAGGTCGAAAAATCGTTTTTTTCTTGTTATCATTTTTATTTCTCTCGATCAACTTTGCGCAAAAAAGTGCTTCAATCATAATTTTATGGCGGTTATGTCCCACTTTTCAAAAAGTCGATATCTCAATTTTGAAGGAAGTTATGATTTTTTTGAAAATCCTACAGCGTCGGAGCCGGTTTTCGTAAATGAGTTTACGGCCTAATCAAGTTAGCCGAACATTCTTAGTCCATGGATGCATGAATCCTGAAAATTTGGTTCATATCGGAAAACTTTGAACATTTTGTAAATGGCCTCGTTCGATCTCTCAAAAGAGATTTAAAAACAGATTCGCAATAAAATTTTGAATCTTTTTTATAGTCGTTGCCTTTATCATGCCGAATACGATTCTGCATGAAACTTACCACACGAATACAATGTCAGACATATTTTGGTTCTTCAATTCACCATTTTAGACGGTGAAAGTCATCGTACGCCGCGGCTGCATGTTTCTCGGTTATATGCACCCTAATGTGCCCGATAGGTTCGACGAGCTCGAAAATTGGAGTTATCAGTCGGAGGTGGGCCATCAAAGTATTACTATCGTATCGTGCGTTTGAAATGCTCAGCAAATGAGATGTGCTGGTTAGCGAGCGATTGATTGTTTGGGAGAGCCGAAGGGGGAGGAAGGGGAGGGAGGAGGACAGTTGATCTACCGCCTCCTCCCAGCCGCTTCCCTTCTCCGCCCCCTCGAACGTTCGTCAAAGGTCAGCTACGAGTGGAATGGAAAATCTCGATGAGATTACTACTACCGTACCCTTTTCAGGTCACCAAAATTCTAACAGGTATCGCTTGAATGGCGCATCCAAATACACCATAACATAGCGCTAAGCCTAAGCCTAAGCCTAAGCCTAATCCTTTTTCTTGCAGAAGATGCTTGTGAGCCATCGCATGTACGGTGAGCACAAGGTGCCGTGTCAACTAACTCGCGATTTCTATGGTAAATTGCTATACTTTGGCATAACTTAGTTATTGCTCTGGTGTGCGTCCCCAACTTGGGTCCAAGCAAATTCCCAAGTTGCGTCCAGGCCTGGGCCCAAGTTGGGTTCCTGCTTGGACCCAAGTTGGGTTCCTGCTTGGACCCAAGTTGGGTTCCTACTTGGTTCCAAGTTGGAAACCCTGTTTCAGCCTTTTTTATTGATTGATAGTTGAGATACAGTAATCTCATACAGTAACCAAAGGCCGGCACGGTTAGACCATGTCGGGCCGGTCACATCCAAAATACGGTCCTACTGGGGACCGTAGACAGTCAATCACTTTCGTGCCCGAAGGCAGTCAAAACAGAGCTTCGAAAAAGGACCTTATAGGCTAGGTGCGTGCTAGACGCGGCGGGTAGAGAACTGCTTGGATCCAAGTTGTGTTCCTGCTTGGGCCCAAGTTGGGTTCCCGATTAGGGGGTACTGTACTTGGGCCCAAGTTGGGTACCCGGTTTTACTTGGGCCCAAGTTGGGGACGCACACCAGAGTGAGTACTATAATTTGTAAATTTTGCACAGCGCTCCTCATTACAGCCAGAACGGCGAATTTTGTTCTTTTTTCAAGTGAGGAGTAGAGATTACGTACACTCGACGACAAAAGTCTTTGGGCACTTTTTGAAAGTGTCATAACTTTTGGACCCGGAAATCAATCGATTTGAGGTTCGGAAATGAGTTAGGAAATGTATATGTGAATAATTTGAACACAAAATGGTGTTGTGAAAAAATCGATATTATTGCATAGTGATGACGTAATCGAAGCATACTTTTTTGAAAAATCATTATTCCTGGGAGGATTTTTTTTATGAGCGACTATCTCAGATTTTGAACAAATGTCTTCAGAGGCCTGGAACTAGGGGAAAAGGTCGATCTCAGGGATCCGTTCCATATTTGCACAGGTAGTAGCTCTCGGTGGGCTGAGCACGTACGCCACATATGAGCCGACCGCGACGCGTCTGAGTCGCGCTAGAGCGCGCCAAATTTAAAATTCAATTTTTGAAATTTTTTCCCCGAGCGTCCAATCCATTCCATATGTGTGCCAATAGACTCCAATGTCCACCCTGATCATTTTTATGTTGGGTTCGAGCTTACATGATTTCGTCATCGTGACGAAAATTCGATTTCAAATTTTCATTATTTTTTTCTAAATTCAGGGTATTGAAAAAGGAAACTTTTTATTTCTGAATATAATGCGTACTCCTCAGGAGCACCAAATAAAAATTTAAAAACCGAAAAAAATTGGTACCAAAAATGAGAAATAAGGAGTTGTATATGTACGAGAATTTGAAGAATGTGTATTTGTTTTGAAGAGTGTCTATTTTCAGTTGAACTTCGGGATGATATAATCACTCTTCAACAATTCAAGTGATATAAAGTCAGAAAACACAAAAAGTTCACAAGTTTGAACTCTTTTGAAAAATCGATTTTCACAACTCTGAAAAAAATTCAAAATTTTCAAACTTCCCAAATGTATTCCATTCAAAGTTATATTTCATCTACTGGTTGTTTAATGTTTTTTAGTACTGTTATCTGAACTCCTCGATGCTTGGCAAATACATTTGGCACTGACCGGATTCGAACTCCCAACCGTCGGATTTCGATGCAAGTGCGTTATCCACTAAGCCATGATTTTAGGATAAAAAGTAAGTGGATAAATTTTGCTCTAATTGCCACATGTGAAAGGCCAACCAGTATATTTTTAGGCGCTGTTTAAAAATAAAGTCAGTTCGTGATAATTGGTTACGGTGGGCATAAAACACCTGTTTTCTCATTTTTGGTACCAATTTTTTTCGGTTTTTAAATTTTTATTTGGTGCTCCTGAGGAGTACGCATTATATTCAGAAATAAAAAGTTTCCTTTTTCAATACCCTGAATTTAGAAAAAAATAATGAAAATTTGAAATCGAATTTTCGTCACGATGACGAGATCATGTAAGCTCGAACCCAACATAAAAATGATCAGGGTGGACATTGGAGTCGATTGGCACACATATGGAATGGATTGGACGCTCGGAGAAAAATTTTCAAAAATTGAATTTTAAATTTGGCGCGCTCTAGCGCGATTCAGACGCGTCGCGGTCGGCTCATATGTGGCGTACGTGCTCAGCCCACCGAGAGCTACTACCTGTGCAAGTATGGAACGGATCCCTGAGATCGACCTTTTCCCCTAGTTCCATGCCTATGTTCAAAATCTCAGATAGTCGCTCTTATACTCCCCAAACTTTTTATGCATATAGATATGATCGAGATCTACCTAGAAAAAAAGTTTCGAGTTGCAGCAGCTTGCTGCAGCGGCAGCAGAGTTGCTGCAAATTCAAGGTCGGATTTTCATAACTCCGCTCCCAGACGTGCTAGAAACTCGTTCTAAAGATCAGTCTGCTTCTTATGACGAATAATTAAGATCCTGAGAGTTTGGTGAAGATCGGTCATCATTTACATTTTTGGCGCCCAAAAGTTACTTTTTCAGATGACTTGCCCCATAGGCCAGAGAATAAAGCAAACTCTCTGAAAACTTGGGACGATACTAATGGATGGTTTTGCAATGTTCCTGCACGGTAACCATGATTTTACAAAATTCACCCTTGGAGCGGTAGATGGTCAAACTCAAGTCATCGGAAAAAGTTACTTTTGGGCGCCAAAAATGTAAATGATGACCGATCTTCACCAAACTCTCTGGATCTTAATTACTCGTCATAAGAAGCAGAATGATCTTTAGAACGAGTTTCTAGCACGTCTGGGAGCGGAGTTATGAAAATCCGACCTTGAATTTGCAGCAACTCTGCTGCCGCTGCAGCAAGCTGCTGCAACTCGAAACTTTTTTTCTAGGTAGACCTCGATCATATCTATATGCATAAAAAGTTTGGGGAGTATAGAAAAATCCTCCCAGGAATAATGATTTTAAAAAAAAGTATGCTTCGATTACGTCATCACTATGCAATAATATCGATTTTTTCACAACACCATTTTGTGTTCAAATTATTCTCATATACATTTCCTAACTCATATCCGAACCTCATATCGATTGATTTCCGGGTCCAAAAGTTATGACACTTTCAAAAAGTGCCCAAAGACTTTTGTCGTCGACTGTATGAATAAACTACTCTCCTCATTTCGCGTTGACTACAGCAGGTCAAATTGGTTCAAGCGCGCACAATGAGGCGAGTTTATGATCAATTGCCAGCAGCTTCGCAACATAAGTCAATTCACTGTTTATTCCGTTACGGTCGGTGTTGTTACGAGAAAATATGTTTGAACATAGAAGCGGTCCGTTGATGTAGTCGAAGTGGCTAGGTCTAGAATAATGCAAGTCGAGTTGCAATAATGCAAATGCAATAATGCAGCGGCATTGTAGAGTACACCTATGGTCTGTCTCGCATCAACTGCTTCTGCGATCCAACCGATGCCACGATCAACGGCCACGTACCTGCACCTCCACGTAAGGCTTAAGACAATCCTAAAGCAATCCTAAGGCAATCCTAAAGCAATCCTAAGGCACTCCTATTAGACTTACAACGTCATCGACTCTCGTCTGCTCGTACTTTAAGCAACTAAATTATGTTGAAAAGGGAAGTTAATATATGGATCGTGCATTCCACCTTTCTAGCTGGAAAGCAATGCATCGAGCATCACACCTTCAACGAGGACACGCAAGCATGCGAGTGTGCGTTTTATGTTGAGTATATTCAATTGATTATTTCCAATATTTTAGGGAAATTCGAGCCCAAGTTCTGTGGCGAACTGATCACGTCCGATGGTCGCAGGAAGATGCTCGAGATTCCAAGTACTATTTGATTTTTTTTTGATTTTTTAAACTCGCCTTCTCAGATTGGCCAGTCAACCGCAGATACGATGGCAATCTTTGGTTCAATATGAAAAACAGAGCTGAGAATTTCCATCACACGGCAAGTTTATCACTGGCAATTGACACTCAAACATTTTTTTTATAGATAACTGAGATAATCGTGCGCCAACACTGCTGGGCGACTCTCTACTGGGTGGATGCCGGCCAGTTTTTCGTTCGTACCTAAGCTATACTTAAGAACTTTAGAGCTATACTTAAGAACTTTAGAGCTATACTTAAGAACTTAAGCTATACTTAAGAACTTAAGCTGCTTGAGCACTTAAGCTGCTTCATCGCATATTGAGACGATCTGCACAGCTGTCAGTTCAATAATAAAAAATCCATCGCAGAAGCCCACTCTACCGACGAGCGGCTATGGAAGGCACAAAGTCGCCTCGTACTTCAATGGAATGTTGCCCAACGAGGGGAATGGCACGCGCAGAGTCGTGTGCGAGTGCATTCGATGATTTTGCGATTTCGAATGTACGCATAAATTACGTGTTCCAGTTTCTTCCTCGAGTGAAATGAGTTGTCCACATGAGACATTGATCACATTGTTGGTATCTATTGCAAGGAACTGTTTGGGGCAGTGTGTGTATTCAATGAGTGATTCGGATAATAGTGACTCATCTACCCGCCACTATTCATATAGAAAACAAAACACATCATGTTTGATCAATCAGGCTAATCAGGTATAATCGCCATCGCAATATTCTTTTAATCTCTTCTGGTATTTGTTTTCTCGATAATTGACAATCGCCTTTGGATCATGGTATGTGAATAGTGCGAAGGAGCTCATTGTCCAGTTATTGGTGATAACCAGCCACACCCAGTGCTTGTATTGCGATTTCACTGTAGTCGTAAGTATTTCGACGGGCGAGCCTTTCTCGCATCAATAAAATCGTCTCCGACGATGAATCTTCGAAAACGGAAACGCTTTATTGTTTGTTCAAAGGCTGTGCGATGATTTTATCGCACACTCGTGTGCTCATTGTTTGACTGTACGTGACTAGAGAAAAATCGTAAGATGACCTACTGGTTATCCGCAACTGCATTAAATTCTGTGCTACACTGATTAGGGTCATGCAGTGCTCCCCTCGATCAATTGCAATCGCTCAACTATCTAATTGTCTTCTTCACGCTCTATCCATCGGTAGAGGGAAAAGGTCACCCCGTACGAAAGGCGCACTAAATCCCGCAGGAGCCCACAGTTACTATTTTCGGCATCATCCATCGGAAAAATTCTAAATCATGACCTCCTGATCAATGGTAGGGAGAAGCATTTGTTATAAGGTCGTCTACATCGGGCTCGTCGAAATGTACAGTGAAATACGAATACCAATTATTTATTCATATTATGATACAATCCAAGTTCCCAATGTATTAAAATGCTCCCATATCCTCCCGAATAGACGCTGCTCAGACTGCCAGAACTCCCGGCATGCAGCAGTATCTCCACTCCTTACTGCAATGATCCGATTTTAGCCTCATCGACTTGTTGATAAAAAGTGACGAGCAGAGCTCTTATCCAAAGAAATTTATGATGCGATTGCCCAACATTTCAAAGACTATTTGAAAATTTCCTATTGCTGTGGAGAGGCGCTTGGTCGGTGGTTCAAGACTATACTCACAACCATCTCTGGCCCTCGAAGAAGTCCTGCCATCCGATGTCCGTTGCTCCACTCTTCTCGCACTTGCCCGTCTTGGCCATGTGAGAGCAGTTGGGCGGGAAAGTTGCATTCTGGATGTAAAAAGGAAAAAGGTAAAGGTGTATCTCGTGAAACGGCTTTACAGTCATAAGACAGTGCTAGGTGGGAGCCACTGGTAATGCCAGCTGCATTCTAGATGTATCAATTACCTTGAACGGGTTGATAGGTGAGCCTAATTCTTACATTATTAGCTTTCTTTTGCAGCAGAAAGCCGGACTTGCAGCACAGCACCTTCCATCCGATCCGGCATTTCCTGATAAGAACGTTTCTGCTAAAGTTTTTGAATGGCAACATTCACAATCTCTTCAACTCACTCTCCATCTTCAGCCAGGTTGGATCCGTAATTGTATCCACCAACGCTCAGAAGTTCATCCGTGTTTTCGGGGCATTTCGGGTCTCCATAGCAGATGCCCAGGGTTATCTCGTTTGTGACCCACTTGCAGGGCTTCGCACTGTCCCAGTCAGCCTGAAATGCGGCTGTATAGCGGGGATTAGCGTTACAACTGCCGATATTTCTTAGATTATAGAGCTGTCAGAGTGAAGACATTCAGTACGAGAAATGAAGAAAGGCGTTCTTCACTCTGACTGCCTTGTTCGATTGCACTCACCTGTTGAGAAAGAGACACCAGAAGAGCGAAGAGTAGAGCAAGTGCTGGTCCGTATCCCATGATTCGATTTGGTGGTGAAAATTAAAGGGAAACTTACCTTTATATAGGCCAGTTTTCCATTTGTCCGATGTTTATTGGCCTTGTTGAACAGCGAATGAGCATCACCGATGAATGGAAGTGGGCTAATTCGAACGGTAATGGATTTTCGAATGGAGTCGGCAATTTTAAAATTTGACTGCCAGTTTGGAGGATCAACACCACAAGATCAGAAATCAGTAGAAATCCGAATGTTGTTTACAAAAGAATTTTCTGCAATAGCTATGATGGATGTTAAAATGTTGCAGAAAAAAATTAAGCAATTGTTGTGCTATTAAAGAAGGCGTCCCACGAACCAAAATTGGTGGGTCTCACAGCGGAGTTATTGCGTCTGTAAGAAATTACGGTAGATAGTTGGAATTTTGCCAAAAATTCACCGTTTCGCAGAAGTGCGGGTTTATTGATCTTTTCTACATTGTTATTTAATTATTTTGTCGCATTTTTGTGTTTCGAACCAACACTACTAGTGGCTGGACCTTTGGCCGTTGTTATTATCTCGGTTATACCGCTAAATAGCTTGTAAATTGCTGTAGAACAACCTTTCACTGGTTTCCTAATTATTTGCCTCGTTTTCCATGTTCCTAGCTTGTCGCAGGGCATTATTCAGTTCGTAAGTGGATCAGTTTCTCAAATTGTGACCACAACTCGGTGATGCAAATCACAGTATAGCTAAATAATAGGTTACTTACCGTTCATGTTCAATATTTCAGTTCGCTCCACTTCGCGACCATGTTTCTACGTTGTCGTACCACAATTTAGTGACAAATAACACCCAGTTTGCCCCTGCTTTCATTCTAAACCAATTCAAACTTGTGTTCCGTGTTTTAAAAGTGTTATGCATACTTCTTTTGAATGATTATTGTGTTTTATAGGTCGACTAGCCCGGATCGAAGGTCAACAATGAGGAGGTCGTCGAGGCCGTCACCATCCTCGAGACCTCTCCCATGGTCATCTCGGGAATCGTCGGATACATCGATACCCCCAAGGGGCCTCGCCCCTTCAAGACCGTGTTCGCTGAGCATCTGTCTGAGGACTTCCGCAGACGCATGATCAAGAACTGGTACGCGTACCTCTTAGTTAGATTTAGCTAAAATAAGGTAAGAGCTTAGACGATGATTGAAAGACGGTTGCCTTTCCGAATTTGATGACGAACAATACACAGTCCTGTCGTATATGAGACTCCGCCCCCAGTATCGCTTGTCTCATTCAGTTGTGTGGTGGATCAGGAATAAAGGGATGTGACCTCAAATCGCGCTCTCGTTTCCCCTTTCACTTTCACTAACTCCTAGTTGGAG
>LS485570.1:71422-229249 GCA_900490705.1 Pristionchus arcanus
CGCACCGCACACACACACAACGGCATGGGACGACCACACTCGCGGTGTGGTACGGTAGCGTACAAGGTGTATTGGGAAATGACTTGATTACAATAATGATTGTAATTAATGATATTGATTGATTATGAGTGAATGAATGAATGTATTTGAGTAGCAAATTCATGGAATTTGGTACACTCCAGGGGGGCGGGAGTGAATGAGTGAAATGAAAGAATGATTGGTGGTATGAATTGAAGGAATGAACGATGAATGATGCGAGGGGAGTGAATGAGAGACAGCGTGATCGCTGTATATGATGATGGCTTATGAGAAGAACATGGGGTCGGAACAATAGCGAAGTTACATACGAGCAGAAAAATAATTTGCTACGGGTCACAACAATAGAAAGAGCGATGCCAATGTGGCAGAAACTAGAAATTGTGGTCATGAGTGTGGCGATCGAAGTTCCAAGGGAGGATCCTGTCGTTGAATGAATTGGCGTCGTGATTGATTTCGCAAGTGGGCGAATGGATGTGAATAATCATGATTGGATCGATGGATCCATCTCAATTGACGTGACCGATGGGAGGTTGGATTGTAATGAGTAAGTGAATTGGAATTACAGTGTGTGTACACAATGGAATCCTCAGGGGAGGAGAACGGAAGTGAATGATTGGAAGTTGAATGAATGAAAGATTGATTCATGGAATGAAAGGGTTGAATTGTAATTGATGCCACATTTATTGACTGAACGTGGGGTTCTGGTGGACGAGGTTCGGTAGGAATGATTGTGATCTCAGTGGGAATACTGCACTTAGGATGCTTGGCTAGAGAATTGCAGTCAGATTGAAGGCTAGAGTTATGAGACTCTTTGTCTGAAGTATCGTGGATATTGATAATTGAATCGACTGGCTGAATGATCTGCATGAGAGAGTCGTCAGTGGATGTTGCCAATGAGGCGACACTGATGGCTGGAGTGGTTGACTGAGATTGATGATTGGTATCGGGAGTAGAGGAACTGATGTGCTCAGAACCAGCTAGCAGTGGACCGATAATTGATTGAATTAGGCGATAGCCAGATGGTAGTGTAGTCGACTTGGTACTATCGAGAAGTTTGAGACTGTCGCCGACTCCAAGAAGGAGGTCGGGACAAACTGATGAATCACGGAAGTGATTGGGAATTGAAGTGAGAGTTGACTGAATTGCTGCTAAATCAGCAGCTGACAGTGGAGGATGATGAATGGTACCGATAATGGTATCGGTATTTCTGACGGCTGCTTTGATTGTCATTGGCCCTCTTTCAGTTATCAGTTGAAACTCAACGATGTCGTGATGAGAGGGAAGGTCAGGAACATTGTGAGATCCTTTGAGACCAGAGATCATGAGTGGTAGCTGAGCTACGGGTGACAACTGAAGTCGATTCGCAAGTGAGCGAGAAATGAGTGAGAGCTGCGCACCAGGATCGAGCAGCACGTTTGCCCTCGAACACTCAGTACGAGCTGAATTTGTCAACACTACTGGTGCAGTGAATAGTCTAGTGTGGATTTGAAATGAATGATCGGAAGTGATTGTGTTCACTGTTGTCTGATGAATGGATGAATTGTCGCAAAATGATTTGTGATGTTTGCCTTTGCATGAGGGGCATGAACGTTTGCACTCGTTGGTGGAATGAAATGATGAGAAGCAACAGTAGCATAGAGACTTCTCACGAAGGATCTCTTTCCTGTCTTTGATTGAAGTCACTTGAGTACACTCGCTATACAAGTGTTCACCACAGTATACGCATTGAGGCTGGCGACTGTTAGCAGACATTGAATTGGAAGGGGAATGGCCCTTATGAAGAGGTCTGATTGACTGATTATTCCCTCGCAGCGCTCTATTACTAGGCGGACTGGATGAGGTATTTGATGACTGATCATTGAAATGAGGGGTGAACTCTTCCCCGGTAGTAAACGCACTGATGGTCAATGCATCTTCATACTCGGATAGGAGCTGATTCTCGATGAGTTCCAGTGATGCCAATAATGACTTGGGCTTTGATCTGCTGACGAGAGTGATGAAACAAGGGTGGATACACTCTGCGAGCATTTGCTGCACGCAGAGCGAATCGACTCCACTCTCGGAATGAATTGAATGAGCTAATGAGATCATTGATTGGACTGCTGCCAATTGATCTGTGATTGATGTCGACTGAGATCGGATGCCACGAAGTGATTGAATGAGCTTAGCTTGTGATAAGCTATTGCGACCGTAATGTGAGTCGAGTCGGTTCATGATCTTGTCGAGGAATTTCTCATGAACTGGAATTGAAGCAACGAGATTGAAAGCGCGGCCGCGGAGGCTATTGCGCACATGATATGCCTTTTCTACTTCTGATAGTGTAGGCTGATTGAGTATCAATTGATCGATTTGATATCGATATGCTGGCCAACGAGTTAAGTCACTACCATCAAAGCATTCCAATTTGACTGGAGGTAATGAAAGGTTTGGCCTGGCATTTGATGATGAAATATGAGTGATGAGCTGAGCAATGCTGCTGCTGAGTTGGCCAATGGCGGCTGATTCATTGATTGGATGAGTAGTCTCTTCCCCTGTGAGTGAGTTCGTGTGAACATGGGAAGGGACCGATGAATTGACTGAGGAATGAACGGCTGATTGAGTATTGATTGACTTGTAAAATTGTTGTGCTATTAAGTAAAATTTGAATAATTAAAATTTGATTTTTCTTTTTCTATTCTCCTTATTTCTCCCTAATTTCAGAATTGAGTTAGGAGAGCCTCAGATAGTGTGCCACTAATCGCTAAAACGTTGTGTCTAGTGCTCGGGCTGGCAGTTGTTCTAGTCCTCCTTCATTTGTTTTTCATTCAGAAACGCCTGCGTGAAGGAAGTGTTGGATCTCATCAGAGACGGATTGCCGTTGGTCAGATCAGATCGTTGGTCAGAGACAAACAGATAGAAAAATCTCGGCACGTCTATAACAAAAGTATGCAATTTGATTTATCGGCAAGAATTCGTAAAATACCAGTAGTAAGGATGAAACCCGTGTTCAATTAGGGGGGCAATCGGGACAATGGGAAAGACGGGAAGGCATGAGTATTGCATAGTGAAGAGATCAGACGCTACGTGTCATCTCGGGCGGGGGCTCCTGCAAGGGACGAGTTTCCAAATAATATCTAAATTGTGATATATGATAGTATCGCCTAAACCATTGCGACTTTGCAACGTTGTTGCCGAGAGTCACCCTATTGCAATGCTGCAAACATAATCAAAATATCTATAATCTTGATCAAATGTCATTGGTTTACTCTACCCATAATTTACTTCCGGAATAATAATTTACTGACCGTGTATGCATACGAGTGGAACGACGCAGCGGGTGAGGTCATCGCCGTGAGAGGCAACTCGACGTCATCACCTTCTAAAAAAAGATCAACCTCAAGGATTGCAAATCGTTGTCAAAAAGACGCTCGTAGCTCGTCTAATAATCATGTCTACTGCGAATTGGCTGATGAGGTGGACGACTCAGATACCGCTTTGCTTACTTACCCGTCCTCCCTCTGCTTCCCGAATACGGGAAGTAGGGCGGCGGAGGGGCGCTATACACCTAACTCTAGTCACATAATGAACTCCTCACCCTGTTTGCTATAATGTTATTAATATTCGGAGAACAGCAGCTTACCCGTTCTCCCTCTCCTTCCTGAATAAGGAAAGTACGGCGGCGGAGGGGGCGCCGATGCCGTCGATGTCGGCGTGGCAGTGGCCGTCTGGTAGGACGGCAGCAGGGACATGCTAGAATTTAAGATATCACTTTGAATAAAAAAGCATCCGTTGACAACTTCCTATCGGCCATAGTACGGTTTACTACAAAAATTAAGAATAATTGAGACTTTTGTAGCGATATTAGGGTATTTTCAAGAAATTAGAATATTCGATATCCGTCAAATTTCATCAGAAGTCAAGGCTTACTCCAGCTGACTGAGTATGCTCAACGAGGACGTATTGCGGTGCGTGTCATCCCGACGACAAGCGATCTCCCTGGAATCAGCCCATTTTAAATTTCGTATTTCCCTGACCCATTTAACTTTAGGCTGGTCCAGTACTGACAGCGCTGCTCTGCAAAACACATGTGTTGGAGCTTTAGAAGACGCAAAAATGTTGTAAAATTGTTGTGCTATTAAGTAAAATTTGAATAATTAAAATTTGATTTTTCTTTTTCTATTCTCCTTATTTCTCCCTAATTTCAGAATTGAGTTAGGAGAGCCTCAGATAGTGTGCCACTAATCGCTAAAACGTTGTGTCTAGTGCTCGGGCTGGCAGTTGTTCTAGTCCTCCTTCATTTGTTTTTCATTCAGAAACGCCTGCGTGAAGGAAGTGTTGGATCTCATCAGAGACGGATTGCCGTTGGTCAGATCAGATCGTTGGTCAGAGACAAACAGATAGAAAAATCTCGGCACGTCTATAACAAAAGTATGCAATTTGATTTATCGGCAAGAATTCGTAAAATACCAGTAGTAAGGATGAAACCCGTGTTCAATTAGGGGGGCAATCGGGACAATGGGAAAGACGGGAAGGCATGAGTATTGCATAGTGAAGAGATCAGACGCTACGTGTCATCTCGGGCGGGGGCTCCTGCAAGGGACGAGTTTCCAAATAATATCTAAATTGTGATATATGATAGTATCGCCTAAACCATTGCGACTTTGCAACGTTGTTGCCGAGAGTCACCCTATTGCAATGCTGCAAACATAATCAAAATATCTATAATCTTGATCAAATGTCATTGGTTTACTCTACCCATAATTTACTTCCGGAATAATAATTTACTGACCGTGTATGCATACGAGTGGAACGACGCAGCGGGTGAGGTCATCGCCGTGAGAGGCAACTCGACGTCATCACCTTCTAAAAAAAGATCAACCTCAAGGATTGCAAATCGTTGTCAAAAAGACGCTCGTAGCTCGTCTAATAATCATGTCTACTGCGAATTGGCTGATGAGGTGGACGACTCAGATACCGCTTTGCTTACTTACCCGTCCTCCCTCTGCTTCCCGAATACGGGAAGTAGGGCGGCGGAGGGGCGCTATACACCTAACTCTAGTCACATAATGAACTCCTCACCCTGTTTGCTATAATGTTATTAATATTCGGAGAACAGCAGCTTACCCGTTCTCCCTCTCCTTCCTGAATAAGGAAAGTACGGCGGCGGAGGGGGCGCCGATGCCGTCGATGTCGGCGTGGCAGTGGCCGTCTGGTAGGACGGCAGCAGGGACATGCTAGAATTTAAGATATCACTTTGAATAAAAAAGCATCCGTTGACAACTTCCTATCGGCCATAGTACGGTTTACTACAAAAATTAAGAATAATTGAGACTTTTGTAGCGATATTAGGGTATTTTCAAGAAATTAGAATATTCGATATCCGTCAAATTTCATCAGAAGTCAAGGCTTACTCCAGCTGACTGAGTATGCTCAACGAGGACGTATTGCGGTGCGTGTCATCCCGACGACAAGCGATCTCCCTGGAATCAGCCCATTTTAAATTTCGTATTTCCCTGACCCATTTAACTTTAGGCTGGTCCAGTACTGACAGCGCTGCTCTGCAAAACACATGTGTTGGAGCTTTAGAAGACGCAAAAATGTTGTAAAATTGTTGTGCTATTAAGTAAAATTTGAATAATTAAAATTTGATTTTTCTTTTTCTATTCTCCTTATTTCTCCCTAATTTCAGAATTGAGTTAGGAGAGCCTCAGATAGTGTGCCACTAATCGCTAAAACGTTGTGTCTAGTGCTCGGGCTGGCAGTTGTTCTAGTCCTCCTTCATTTGTTTTTCATTCAGAAACGCCTGCGTGAAGGAAGTGTTGGATCTCATCAGAGACGGATTGCCGTTGGTCAGATCAGATCGTTGGTCAGAGACAAACAGATAGAAAAATCTCGGCACGTCTATAACAAAAGTATGCAATTTGATTTATCGGCAAGAATTCGTAAAATACCAGTAGTAAGGATGAAACCCGTGTTCAATTAGGGGGGCAATCGGGACAATGGGAAAGACGGGAAGGCATGAGTATTGCATAGTGAAGAGATCAGACGCTACGTGTCATCTCGGGCGGGGGCTCCTGCAAGGGACGAGTTTCCAAATAATATCTAAATTGTGATATATGATAGTATCGCCTAAACCATTGCGACTTTGCAACGTTGTTGCCGAGAGTCACCCTATTGCAATGCTGCAAACATAATCAAAATATCTATAATCTTGATCAAATGTCATTGGTTTACTCTACCCATAATTTACTTCCGGAATAATAATTTACTGACCGTGTATGCATACGAGTGGAACGACGCAGCGGGTGAGGTCATCGCCGTGAGAGGCAACTCGACGTCATCACCTTCTAAAAAAAGATCAACCTCAAGGATTGCAAATCGTTGTCAAAAAGACGCTCGTAGCTCGTCTAATAATCATGTCTACTGCGAATTGGCTGATGAGGTGGACGACTCAGATACCGCTTTGCTTACTTACCCGTCCTCCCTCTGCTTCCCGAATACGGGAAGTAGGGCGGCGGAGGGGCGCTATACACCTAACTCTAGTCACATAATGAACTCCTCACCCTGTTTGCTATAATGTTATTAATATTCGGAGAACAGCAGCTTACCCGTTCTCCCTCTCCTTCCTGAATAAGGAAAGTACGGCGGCGGAGGGGGCGCCGATGCCGTCGATGTCGGCGTGGCAGTGGCCGTCTGGTAGGACGGCAGCAGGGACATGCTAGAATTTAAGATATCACTTTGAATAAAAAAGCATCCGTTGACAACTTCCTATCGGCCATAGTACGGTTTACTACAAAAATTAAGAATAATTGAGACTTTTGTAGCGATATTAGGGTATTTTCAAGAAATTAGAATATTCGATATCCGTCAAATTTCATCAGAAGTCAAGGCTTACTCCAGCTGACTGAGTATGCTCAACGAGGACGTATTGCGGTGCGTGTCATCCCGACGACAAGCGATCTCCCTGGAATCAGCCCATTTTAAATTTCGTATTTCCCTGACCCATTTAACTTTAGGCTGGTCCAGTACTGACAGCGCTGCTCTGCAAAACACATGTGTTGGAGCTTTAGAAGACGCAAAAATGTTGTAAAATTGTTGTGCTATTAAGTAAAATTTGAATAATTAAAATTTGATTTTTCTTTTTCTATTCTCCTTATTTCTCCCTAATTTCAGAATTGAGTTAGGAGAGCCTCAGATAGTGTGCCACTAATCGCTAAAACGTTGTGTCTAGTGCTCGGGCTGGCAGTTGTTCTAGTCCTCCTTCATTTGTTTTTCATTCAGAAACGCCTGCGTGAAGGAAGTGTTGGATCTCATCAGAGACGGATTGCCGTTGGTCAGATCAGATCGTTGGTCAGAGACAAACAGATAGAAAAATCTCGGCACGTCTATAACAAAAGTATGCAATTTGATTTATCGGCAAGAATTCGTAAAATACCAGTAGTAAGGATGAAACCCGTGTTCAATTAGGGGGGCAATCGGGACAATGGGAAAGACGGGAAGGCATGAGTATTGCATAGTGAAGAGATCAGACGCTACGTGTCATCTCAGGCGGGGGCTCCTGCAAGGAAGACATTTCGAACTATCTGACAAGTGAATGATAACTGGAGTCGGTAAAATTATTGAACGACACCCATTGGACATCGAAATAGACGAACGATTTCTGTTTTCTGTTTATGCTTACACTTTTTGTGAATTTACCTCAAGTCGTCTAAACCATTGTGACTTTTCAATGTTGCTGCCGCTAATCTCTCTATGCAATGTTGCAAATCAAAATACCGATATTCTTGATCGAATGTCATTGGTCTACTTTACTTCCGGAATACAATAATAATTACAATAATAATTGACTGACCGTGTAGGCGTACGAGTGGAACGACGCAGCAGGTGAGGTCATCGCCGTTAGGGGCAGCTCGACGTCGTCACCTTCTGAGAGGATAGCATTTAGGGTTGGCAAACTGATTCTTCGAGGATCTGAGAACCAATTGATTCTTCTCATTCCTCGCCGAATGATTCTCAGAATCAGTTGATTCTTGCGAGGGCGAGCGGTCTTTTGGGAATCAAAATGCCAACCCTAATAGCATTACTTCCACACTCAAAGTTATGTTGCTGTCGTCACACTTTCGATAGACCAGTTTGTAGAAGAACCAGAGGACAGTTTCAGGAGGCACGACAATGTTCTGTTTTGTATTAAGAAGAAATAATAATAAATTAATTATCTCTAGAAGTATGATTGAATCTTGAAACACGAATGAAACATATTCTGATGAAACATATCTCCCCACTCTACTGATTTTCCCAAGCGACAAATATCGACAAGTATCTTACCCGTTCTCCCTCTCCTTCCTGAATATGGAAAATACGGAGGCGGAGGGGGCGCCGATGCCGTGGAGGTCGGCGTGGCAGTGGCCGTCTGGTACGACGGAAGTAGGGACATACTGAAACAAGGACGATGAGGAATTTATCGCACATCTTTACTTGATAACACTATTCACTTCTGCAGATGGGTTGTTTTTTAAAGAAACGTTTCATAATGAAATGCAGTACAGCAGTAATGACTGATAGAGCTGCCTAATCATTGATAGAGAGGAAAGTACAATTGATGTGAGCGAAAATAAATAGGGAACGTACTCCAGCTGACTGAGTATGCTCAGCGAAGACGTATTACGGTGAGTGTCGTCCCGACGACAGGCGATCTCCCTGGAATCAATCAAAGATAAACATTAGGAAAAGGTCCGGGGACGATATTTTTTTTGCTTTTTTCTAAGTGACTATTGAACTTTGAATACGGCAGCATTTCCAGTATGCCTAATTCAGTGGATTGCGTGACTGACCTCAGTAGCACCATGAACGACGACCTCCGTCTCGGCCCACCTCCTGATGTCCGAGCGGATCCAGACATTGAGGTTCTTAATGAGATTATGATTACTAATATCGCCATCGCACTATCGTTGCAGTCCTTTTTAACCTCTAAAAGGATACGTGAAACATATCCCAACAAAAAGATTGATTCAACAAATTTGGAATGAGTTTCACTCATCCAAGAAGACGCTCGGATAGATACATGAATTGATGGTAGAGAGGAAACAAATTAAAATATAAATAACAATAATAAATAATCACCTCGCCGAGTTCGACTGTAAGAACATGAACATGCCGTAGTTCGACAGCGATCCATAGCCTAGCGCGATTCTGTAATTAATTAATTTTAAATTAATTTTATTATTATTGATAAGTTATTTTCACTAATTATGCTGTTAAATCTAGTACGCCAGCACTATCTAGAGATACCGGTTACGAATTGCCACTTGCACTTTTCACTTTACCACACTTTGAGCAGACCTTTTTGCGAGCAGCAATGCGGTTTGCTCCTCGCTAAGAAGGGTGAAATGAATATCTCATGCTGACTTATTATGCAATCTCTTGCAATCTCGCACTTTTGCCCTTTTCATTTGAAAAAACACCCAATAATGAAGGGAAAAAGCGAATAATAACTTACTTCGGTCGGCTAATCTTCGACAGCGCGAAAGTGCAGGTTAGAGCGATGAGCATTAGGATGAGAATGCCTGCAGAAACGGATTAGCTAAATGATTCAGAGCACTTTTTTAAAAAAAATTGTACTTTCTTGATATTAGATATGTTTCAGCAGCTGCACAACTCGATAAACGAGCACTTAAATTCAATCCTTCTTGTCTTTGTCTTCCAAAAAAATAAATGCCTCTGCAGCTTACTAGAGTTTAAGGCGATTTCTCAGCGATTTTACGTTGGTAGATCGCCACAATTTATTAAAACAAAGCTGAGAAATGCTTACCTAACAGAAACGTCACATGGTCCTCCCGTACCTCCTCCGGCTCCGGCAGATAGGAAGGGGCGGAGTACTGCAAGAAATGAATTATTATAGTACTACAGTAGCTTTACAATAAAAATTGCTTTATTGAATATTTACAAAGTTTCAGACTCTAGTGTGCGTGTATATGCATCGATTACGCGCGTTTTCTCACGCGTTTAGCAGTGGGAATACACCTCTTGCCAACATAGCCAGTCAGATAACATTAGAGATTGGGTTATTCGAGAGTGTCAGACGTTTCTCACACATCCGGTCACACTGCAGTACTGATAAGAAGAGGAGTATGGTTGTTTACAAGCGAGTCAGCGCCTTCTTTCGTGCGATCACTTTTTTCACCCGGACTTTCTTCGTTTTAGTTAGGTTTCTTTTTAAGGTTCTAGGTATTGTCGATTGAGCACGAATTCAAATTTCTCAGTTGTTCAGACTGATAAGAAGAGAAAATTGAGCAAACGCAACACTTTTGCGATTCACTATCCACTATTTTCGCTTCTTTTAAGGGTTTTTTTTCACTCTTTCTGTGATATTTTTTTATATTTCACGTGTCCGTTCAATACAAAATCAATTACAATTGTTCAGATGAACACACTCGACGATACCAATGAGCGCGCTGCGCAGCAGCTGGCAGCTGAAGCTGAGATGGAGGATTACCGGTCTGTGTTGGCTTATATTTGAAAAAGGAAGCGGTATTTTTGCAATTTCAGAGAAAGCGAAGACGGAAAGTTCCATCTGGACAATGGTACGGCAATTTTCTTCGACATGAAGGACATCGTTTACGATAAGGTGAGCATTCAACTACAATCAATATTTGAATGTCAATTATTAATAATAATTAGACAGCGGAACGGTATATTATAAGCGGAACGATTTAATTGTTCACTAGTATTTGCTTCAGAAACGCGACGCAATGGGTAAGGGAACCTTCTCCGAGATGGTCTACAGAGGCAAGTTCAAGCCGTTTGATATGCCTATTGCGATTAAGGTTCGCAATTTATTTATGTTTTTTTTAAATTAATAAATTAGAAATTGTGTTTTAAATGACTTTTTTTCAGTCGATGAACATACTCGACCGACAGTCGGGCGATAACGAGCGAAAAGGCAGGGATGATGTAAGCAAATTTCGCTCTGAGATCAAAGATCAAAGATCAGAGATCAAATACCAAACTTCAGAGAGCAAACGAGGCCCAGATGTTGAGGAGAGGAGATGCGATCCTTGTTCACCCCAATGTAGTCAAGCTCTACGGATTCGTCACCGAGGTAGGCTTTGTTGTCGCTGTTTTGGAGCAAATTTTTAGAAAAATATTCCAAATTATGTGCAGGAGATGACATTCTACATGTGTATGGAGCTTATGGACGCGAGCCTAAGCGAGGTCAGGCCTAACCTATTCTATAGATGCACCTTCATTATCTTGCATGATAGAATGTAGGATGCGCAAGGTCACTTGAAACGCAGCCAAATGCTCATATCTCAGTTCAAACCAAAACTGAACGCATAGGAGTTTCGAAAGTGTTATCGGGTAGCCACGACCCACTATCTCACATCGAGAACTCAGCTAGCCAGATATTCGTGGGACGCCTCCTTTAATCTGCGTATTTCCAGGTAAAGCTTGTGGTCTACAATTCGCCCGACAAACTACTGGAGAAGCCGCAAATTGAATTCTTTCTCGGATGTGTGGTTGTTTCGGTAAGCACGCAGTGCCTTCACGCACTATCATGAAACAATCAAGAACCATAAAAACAACCAAAAAAAAGGTTTCAAGGTAGTCGACGCTTTGGCTTTCTTCAGGAATGACGCACGCGTGCTTCACCGAGGTGTGATCTTAGATCTTTGATCTACGTGTCATGCAATCTCGGCTGACTTTTACAGACCTCAAGCCGGCCAACATTATGCTGAACGCGCAGGGCGAGATCAAAATCTGTGATTTCGGCGTGTCAAAGAAGCTGCAGGTTTGTAATTATTCATAATAGAGAATGATGAAATTAAATAGTAATTTATTGATCACAGAACGCAACTTCGAAGACCCGCGCAACTACTGGCGGCATTGGCACGCATATCTACATGGCGGTACGCGCATCTTCAATATAGAAGAGGATTTCACAACCGTGTTTTCAGCCGGAACGCTTCAATGGAGATCTAGGAGTGGGCCGCGGGTACGGTAGCAAGTCGGAGGTGTGGAGTCTTGGCATCACATTAGTCAGTTTTCCGCATTTTTTTCCCATTTCAAAAATATTTGTTCAATTTCAGGTCGAGCTCGCCACGGGAGTGCATCCCTATGGCGCTTTGTCTGTGAGTTCAATTTACAACCACATCAATTTCCATTTGCTTTTGATGGCCGCTTCGAAAATAGTCTTACAGTTAGAGGTCTCTAAGTGAAAATATTTCAGAGCTTCAGCACTCCCGAAGTCATCGGTAGCGAGAAAGAGCCATCTCCGTCAATCGCAGACAAGGAATACTCTAGCAAGTTGAGGAATTTTACGAATGCATGGTCAGTTCGTCCAATTGAGACAGGAAAACGCAAACACTATTCAAGTGAATGGTAGATTGGGGGATGTTAGTCTCGATTACAAAAAGTGTACAGTTGTGCCCTTGCAGTCTGTTCAAAAGCGAGGCGCAGCGAGCCAGCGTTCTCCCACTCGACGCAAGCAGCGCTGACGGGAAGAAGGACACCAACAATCTCCAGGTTAAAAAAACAGAATCGCGGGTCTCGATAGATTCACTTTTTCGAGAGGAAACGCCCGAATGGAAGACGTCTGATGGCAACTGAGTTGCGAATATGTTTCACACAATTCATAAAAGTTGTAGAGGCGAGAAGAATCGGTTCTCCTTCTACTACTTCTATATCAAAAAGAAATCCACTCTAAAACCACAATCCGATTCCGTTAATTGCAGAGCAAACAATTCTACACAGCCAACGCGGCTCGTAGCGACAGGTGCACAATTTTAAGTGACGAATGTTCTACCACTAGAAGCCAGTAGACTCACTTCAAACAAAAGAACCATGGGGGCGTATTTTGGATAACAAATAAAATCTACGGTAGGGCCCCTGTATTCTATTCAAAAGTGGCGACAGTTATCCAAATTTCGTTGATGATTTCAGAAACGCTTGTGTGAAAGCGATGCTCGACCACATCGCGGATGGTCTACCGGCTATCCGAGCAAAGCTCACCGATTGATTTGAATTGATTTTTCCGGTATCACCTCCTCATGATAAATAGAATTTAATCGCTTTAAAAGGGAATGGTTATTCCGTTAATCACGGCACTTGCTTCTTGCGGGAGATCACTAATAGGCCGTATATTTTTCGAACACAGGAGCAAGAAAACAACTCCCACCTTGAATGGCAGTGTCCCGTTGAGGTCGTCATTGTTGGCGATCATGGTGGGCGTGCACGGTGACACCTGAAAATACATTAATAATTAATTAATTAAGATAAAAAAATCAAAAACGGCAGGAATATAGGAAAATGATGGCATCTGTGCCTTTGTACAGATATGTTTCACACAATTCGTAAACATTGTGAAGGCGGGGGAGAATCAATGTCGCCCTTGTTTCTGCCATTTCGAAAATATTTAATCCACACTAATCTTTATGTTCTGTAGCAGGGTGATTGGTGATCAAAAAGAGAAACGCACACCCAATACTCATTCGTTATCCTAAAGCAGCGTAGATTCAACTGGCACGCCTACTAGCATTCAACTGGCACGCCCTTCGACATGCCATGTAATGTGAGGCGGATTGGATACGTTTCAGAGTCATCATAAAACATAGATCAAGTGATCGAGAATGATAGTCTTCAGTTAGATACTTCGGTCTAAAATACTCAAAGTAGATACTTGCATTTTCGGCACTTTTTGTGATGATTAGTTCATCCAATCGGCCACGCCTCGTATAATTCAGCACCGCCACCAGTTGGCAGCCATATCCAAAGAGAAAATTTCTGTCCAGTTAATTTCAAGGACCACACATACATTGCTGCTGAACATTGAAAATTTTTGCTCGCTCGCAAATCGTAAAAAGCGAACGAGCATTGTTTACGATTATTGTAAGATTTGGTTGTGTTTCAGGGTCGAGATATTTGTCGACTCTTGCAATACCTGCGATAGCTTTCTCGAGTGCCGTCAAATAAATAAATAAACATAAATGGCGTCTCACCCCCGTATCGTTCAGCATCGCCACCAATTGGCAGCACGCCCGCCGCGTGATGTTCAGAGGACGCGCGCAGATGTGCATATCAAACCTGGAATACTCGTATGCTCGATTTGTAAATAGTCTAATCACATCGAAAAATGAGAGGGAACGGGACGGAAAAGGAGAAAAAAAAGTGAAACAATACAATAGTCATTTTTGTGAATGCGGCCGGCTCAAAATACGAAAAAAGATGAAAATTTGAAAATTGATCAATACGAATCCGAGAAAAGTTAGAGAACGGGGCAATCGAATGAGCAGCAGCAAGGGTCAATCGGATTCAGCAATCAGAACCGAGTTTCGGGAAACGGATTGGGGAAGCAGAGAAGATTGGGGTCGAATGTGGTATCTCGCAGAGAGATTTGATAAGAAGAACGCGATACCGAATTTGGGACATGAGGGACATGAAAGATTGGAAATCAGAGAACATCACGATTTGATGATCAGATCCGGAAGTAAAACAATCCTCTTTTTCTCTCATTTCGTACTCTTTATAACCGGTCAGATCAGACGATGTTTCAAATGGACAACGCATCTGGAAGAAAATACCGCGATTCAAGAGGATACTAAGAGGTGGCCAAACGGGTTCCTCCTTCCTTAGCTTCCCCCTCTCCTCCCCTTCCTTTCCCTGTCCCTCCCCGCTTCCGAGTCTACGCTCCAAATCAGTTTAGCCGCAAGGCCCCTTGTCCAAATTCTGTTCCCGTTCCTGTCTAACTCTCTCAATTCTACATGCTCTCTCATTTCATCTAACCAATGATGGAATAGAGGCGATTGAGATGCCGAAAGCAGTCGGATGAAGGGTTTGCAAATTATGTTAGATTAGCTAACAACCCTTCTCCTATCTACTTCCAAGCATTGCCCCGTTCCACCGTCTCTCAATTAGAGCTGGCAAATGAAGAATCGAAATGATGATTTAAGAATTTGCACGACCGCGTAATTCTTGAATAAGAGTTGAATGGGAGGGGGGGGGGGGAAATCGCCTCTTCATTCCCCCTTTTTTCTTCATTTACCAGCCCTACTCTCAATTCTACATGCTCTCTCGCATTGCCCTACTGATGATAGAGTAGGTTCTGTTGAGATACAGCAAGAAAACCGATGAAGATGTGGGACAGGTAGTCTTGCAAATTATGTCAGATTAGCCAACGACCACTCCCCTCCCCCAGTTCCCGTTCCAGCCTAGTTTCCTCAATGTGTGCAAAATGAAGAGACGGCTGCTAATTTCTCCAGCTCTATTCTACACGTATAGGCACAACCCTGACCACTTCCGGGCAGCCCTCACAAAAAACAAGCACAGAAAAGGTTCCCAGCTCGTCAGGGAACAAACTGAAACTCACACATATTCGGTTTTTTAGGTGGTTTATCACAAATTCTATGATTCATATAGGAACGCAAAATATGTTGCCGGCGAAAATGTATGATTCTAACAGGTTTCGTCAGTCCGCAAAAAAACAAGCGCAGAAAAGGTTCCCAGCTCGGACCATTATGTCCATGCGCCAAAAACAAAACAGAAATACAACGGAAATGCTTGTCTTTTCGATTCTCTATCCTTTCTCGTCAGATTGGCTAGTAGAGTTCGAAATACGGGTAATCGTCTCTTCATTTCCCACACTCTCTCACCGGTCAGAGAGGCGAGAGAGTGTCTGAAATGAATAGACGATTACCCGAATTTCGAACTCTATTGGCTAGGCATTTCACTCGCACAGTTCCCGAATTGCTGCTAGATTTGCTATTATTTCAATATGAAAAGAATAGGGAAACATAGACAATAGAGCTCGAAAAATGATAACGACGTCTCTTCATTTCACGTGCTCTCTCATCGGTCAGGGAGGCGAGAGAGAGTGTGAAATGAAGATATGTATCATTTCTCGAGCTCTAATAGAAAGTATGCAATATCAAGAGACGGATGACATGAGATGAATGAAGAAGGGAGGCAATGGAAGAGATGTGGCGCCGAGATTCATCCTCATAGCTCGAGATATCTTCCCTCCCCTCTTCCATCCGACCGCCTATTGTCCCTCATCTCTCTTTCTCTCCTCCCTCCCCTTGCGCGAGTCAATCTCAGCAATAGACCTAGACCAATCATGGAATATTATTTAACAAGCAGTTTTTTGTTGCAATTGACCCTTCATTACTGAACGTGCTTATGAATAGCATCGAAATCTCAGTGACAGGACTTAGATCGACAGTGAAAGAGACCCCATCTATTGTCCCTCCTCCTCCTTCTCTCTTTCTCCCTCATCCCCTCCCCTTGCGCTAGTCAATCTCAGCGCAATAGAAACCTACAAAGGAATAGAATCTGACTCTCTTGGACAAGTTGTCTTTGAAACGAGAGAAGTGATCATAGGCGAGCGATCTTACACGCATCTAGCAGCGAAACATCAGTGGCAATGAATGATATCCCCACTCTCAGCGCAATAGAGACCCCACTGCCCTTGTCGGAAATAGCGTCAGAGTGGGGTCGGGACATAAGTCAAACATGGAATTGCGTCCTACTCCCATAAGAACCCGAATATCCATGTCAGAAATAGTGGGGAGCGTACTCACATGGAAGATTGAGGACATCAATTGAAGACAAATAGAATCAAGTATAAGTCGCGTGTCCTTTTCCGGGGTTCCCTCACTGGTAGGAACCATAGGCTAATAACTGAGTGCATCATAACTTATATCTTGTAATCACATATGAATAACTGTCGAAGTGAAACATTATTATCGAAACAAACGGTTTGAAACAGGAAACGTGTAATAGTTGAATCGGAATGATCAGATTGGAACCCGACGTTTGGGAACCGACGATTTGCACGTAGCGTCTGAGAATGGTCTATGTAAAACGATCGGTCTGGAATGGAAGAATAGAAACGATCTTTTGAAACGAGATTATGGTAATGGATTATGGAAGGGAGTAGCCTGAGAGAAGAATGAAGCTTAATCGTCCTTCTCTCTTGCATGCAAATGCGACAAAATGAGACGAGATTCTCAGACGCTACGTGCAAATCATCGGTTCCCAAACGTCGGGTTCCAATCTGATCTTTTCGACTCGTCCATTACCATAATCTGGTTTCCAATTGTTCGTTTTCATTCTTCCCTTCCAGACCGATCGTTTTACATAGACCATTCTCAGACGCTACGTGCAAATCGACGGTTCCCAAACGTCGGGTTCCAATCTGATCATTCCGAATCAACGGTTGCAAAATTCCTGTTTCAAACTTGCGTGTTCTAAAAAAATTGTTCCTATTTGGAGGGGAACCCTTTTCCGGTAGTTCAGTTAGACAAGGCCGGGCCATATGTCAAAAATGGGATTGCGTACTTCTATCGCTTTTTTGACTAGGTGCGTTCACTTTTGAAATGTTGTCTGATAAGACCCAGCTCTTGTTGGAAATTCTCCTAGACCAAAGTCGGCGCGTGCTTTTCGGAATATTTGTGAAAAAAGGTCCAAGTTGGAGTCCTAGTTGGAAATAGGAGTAGATGATTGGGTCATTTGGAAAACTAGACTCGAACATAGGCATTGCGTGTGTTTTCCAAAGTTTTCGTGGAAAAGAACATTTGGAAATCGGAGTAGAATAATACATGACGCATGGAGAACAGAGCTGGAGGAAAACTAGAATAGAAGATTGGAGAGATTTTTTTCTGCTAGATCGCAACGAATCACATTCGCGGACTCTGAATCCTGAATGTAGTGCTAGACAACAGGTAGACTAACAAGTAGAGTGCGCAATACGGGTCGCCGTCTCTTCATTTCACACACTCTCTCGCCTCTCTGACCGGTGAGAGAGTGTGTGGAATGAAGAGACGGCGACCCGTATTGCGCACTCTACTAACAAGCGTTAAAAAGGTAAAGGTGTATCCACGTCAAGCGATTTTACAGTCGTAAGACAACGCTAGGTGGGGCCCACTGGTCAGGCCTAAATATTTAACGACTTTTGAGATACAGGAGTGTTCTTCAAATATCGTTCTATGTAAATGAATGTTCTATGTAAACGTTCTATGTAATTTATACGTGATTCCAGATGAATTATGTGAGTATTGAAAGGGGGGAAAAGGAGATATTGTTTAGATAAATGGTTCGGATGAACGTACAATGTACCCCAGGTGGGTGCGGATAAGGCGCTAAACGGAAAACGAGGAAATAGAGGGGCCCGGCAAAATATGCGCCCCTGGGGCTATCCTCACTGAATGAAGGAGAGGAGAGGGGGCAGGGGGCATATAGATAGCCGGGCGCGATATGGAGAAATATGGCATCTCTTCAGCTAAGGCATCCATTTTGGGGCGGAATAGACGAGATAGCATAGGCAATTGAGAGAGTATCGTCTCGCTATATCTTTCCCCGCTTCGGAGCGCGTCTGGGGAGCGATTCGTTATGAGAAGGAGAGGAGGCGAACGAAATCGCGGCGAAAATGGGCAGCGAATAAGGGAAAAATGGCTCTGATGGTGGGAGAGATTAGGGATGTCAAAGAGGATGAAGAGGTTTTGGGAAAAATAGATATTTTGTAAGAGAGTGTGAAGGAATGATCAAAGTTACGTTCGGTATCGAGACTAGATGAGTATGTAGAGTGAAACATAACTAATGAATAGGAAGCAGAAGGTTGGATCTGGAAGAAAATTGAGGCATTTTTTGTACAAGTTAACAGGTGCATTGAATTTTAGTTCAGTGCTGATTAATAATGTACAGATTGAAGCCAGATGAACACGATGACAATGACAGTGAAGGAGAAAGAAAAATCACTGCAGATGAAAATGGAGAATCGGTAGAGTTGCGGGTTTTTGTTCAAAGAATGAATCACGCGAAAATCGACGAAATATATTGGTGTTGCAAATAATAAGTAAGAGTGAAACGTAACCGCTGCGAATGGGTAGTGTTGAAAAGGATTGGAGTCAATCGAGAGCGAGTCAATTGAGAACATAATAGCAGGCAACGAGGAACACGCGGGCTTCTGACATGTAACGCTGCTGTTACACTGTTGTTGCCTTCCCGTGAGATGTCGATGGTATCAGCATGATCAGAGTATTGACAGGGTAGACAATTGAACACCAAGATCTTCCTCACGCCGTTTTCCGACGCTTGTTACACTCTTGTTTCCAGCTCGTTCGGATGCGACATGCTTCTGTTACAATGATTTCGTGATATTTGTATCACGCAGAATCAAGCATCGGAACGGCATAGCAATGCAGTGTGAAAAGGATGCTGAACACCACTCATTGATCTCCCGACGTTTGTTTCACAGTTATTTCCTTCTCGTGCTCAAGGCATCGGAACAACAGAGCTGTACGTGTATTCAACACGCTTCTCCAAGCAACATCTATGATGCGTATGTGATGAGAAATGGATTACCCGTATTTCGAACTCAAGTGAAGAGAGATGGGACGTTTTGCTATGCTTTCTCAACGGCGGCAGAGTTTCACTTGGTAAAAAGAGCAAGATAAATGATAAATCAAATCTTGCATGTCGAAAGAACCTCGGAACAAAGATCTGTTCACGAATCAACAAAATAAAAACCAATGAACACCCCGAGTTTCCACGCGCGTCGCTTTCCGACATCTTTTGTACCCACATTGCAATAGAGACTACTCCATTATTATTTAATTCGCTTTTTTCGAATCAACGGGGCAAAAACCAATGAACACCACACGCCGCTTTCCGACGTTTGTTACACTGCTGTTTCCTTCCCGTGAGAGAGAGACATCTAACTTTCATGTCATGACATTCGGAAAATGAAATGATCCTCGCAAAGAGCTCTAAGTTTGCACTACTTCCTTCCCCGGATAGTTTTTCCGACGTTTGGACGTTTGTTACACTGCTGTTTCCTTCCCGTGAAAGAGTCAGAGACAACTCAAATCTTGTTAGTGGGCGCTTGTTGTTGGCAGCAATGTCAGAAAGCGACTAGGCAGATAAATCAACACGATAACACACCAAAAGATTTGCCGGCTTTGAAGGCGTAAATCAAGTGCGTGAAATATCGGTAATGCTCAATATTATTCGACAAGACTTCACGGGAATGGAGGGGATTGGGGTTAGGGATTTCAGAAGTGGGATGGCGGGATGGCACATAATGGCGAAACGAAAATGCGTTCATTGCGACTTGTAATCGTTTAGATGCGAAATGAAACGTTTGCAATAAAGGTTGGCTCAGCTCTATGACCGATTCACTTTCCTTGCCTACTAGTTTGACGTGAAAAGTGTCCCTCGCGTTGAAAGAGAAGGTATAATCAACGAGATTTATATGCTAGGAGAAACGAAACAGAGCTCATAATACGGAGCTCATAATTTCTTGCGGAAATTAAAAGAGCGAGTGAGAAGACCAGCCTTTCTGCTTGAAACAGAGTAAAGCCACTGGACTTCTAAGCTGCAAGCAATCACTGAGCCTCTGCACTCTGTTAAACTCTAGAAGACCAAAAGAAGGCCAAAAAATATAGCATCAAGTGAAACCCAGAAACGAAAAAAGCTTAAAAGAGAGCATAAGTGCCACGAGACTTCTAAGCTGCGAGCAATCACTGATCATATGAGGCCGTTTGCGTAAGAATCGAGCAAATTCGGATGGGTCTGGCACAGGCCAAAAATGTCAATTCTCTGAAACTTTGTGATTTGGGGTTCTTGAGCGTGCTGATAACGATGGGAACATTCGTTTTTCACGTCGAGCCCCCGTTGGCTCCAGGCGACGTCACGTCGAAATCAGACTTTGCTCAATATCTCTGCACTTATTTTAGCTAAAATTAAGTGAGTGTGGCTCCCAGGGTAGAATTTCATGCTGATCACGCCTGTCTACTTTATTTTTCATATATTGTTAAAATAAATTGTAAAAATGTAACTTTTGATCCAGCCACGTGCAAATTGTGCAACTTACACAGATCGGACCGGAATGACGAGTTGATTCAGATCCCAAAATTTCATCCAATTTCCGCATTCCCTATTCGAGAAAATCAACATATAGTGAACCTGGCTTGTAAGTAAATCTAACGATACTTTCTCTTCCTGGCTTCCGATCTTTTGATCTACCCGAGTCTCTCTACCTTGACCTCTTCCCAGTCTCTGCGCTCTCTCAATTCCCCATGCTCTCTCGCCTCCATCGGGAGAGAGACTCCGATCGATACGAGGAAGGAAGTAAACAAGTGGAAGGATCGTTAGATTTACTTACAAGCCTGGTTCACTATAAGTTGATTTTCTCGAATAGGGAATGCGGAAATTGGATGAAATTTTGGGATCTGAATCAACTCGTCATTCCGGTCCGATCTGTGTAAGTTGCACAATTTGCAAGTGGCTGGATCAAAAGTTACATTTTTACAATTTATTTTAACAATATATGAAAAATAAAGTAGACAGGCATGATCAGCATGAAATTCTTCCCTGGGAGCCACACTCACTTAATTTTAGCTAAAATAAGTGCAGAGATATTGAGCAAAGTCTGATTTCGACGTGACGTCGCCTGGAGCCAACGGGGGCTCGACGTGAAAAACGAATGTTCCCATCGTTATCAGCACGCTCAAGAACCCCAAATCACAAAGTTTCAGAGAATTGACATTTTTGGCCTGTGCCGGACTCTGCTCGAGTCTTTCGCAAACGGCCTCATATGACACTGCTCCAAAATATGAGCTGCTTAACTCTAATAAGACGAAATGTACACTAAAATAGCGCAAAGGGAAATCCAGAAGGAGAATGGACTTGAAACAGAGCATCAGTGCCACGAGACTTCTAAGCTGCAATCACTCTTTACTCATCCTCTCGCTTCATCTTTTCTCTTATTGTTAGAGAGGGAAGAAAGCGAGAGGCTTTCTCTTTTTGAGAGGTTGGTAAGTGTGAAAAGTACTCTAATCCTTGGTTTTCTCTCAAAAACCGCAAGGCATCTCTTTTTGCCTTCCTCATGCATGTGCTTGAAGGATGAAGAAACAATCTATTCATCTAATTTTTCAGAATGTCTAACTCTCGTTATTTCTCATGCTCTCTTGCACCATCAAGCCCACGATTTATGACGTTGAGAAGAGTTCGAAATACGGGTCGCCGTCTCTTCATTTCACACACTATCTCGTCACTCTGAACTGTGAGAGAGTATGTGATGAGAAATGGATTACCCGTATTTCGAACTCAAGTGAAGAGAGATGGGACGTTTGCACTACTTTCCTCAACGGCGGCAGAGTTTCACTTGGTAAAAAGAGCAAGATAAATGATCTTGGAGGATGCTCTGAGATGAGCCTCCACTAATCTTGAGGGAATTCAAGGACAAAGTGGAGGCAAGTGGCAAGGGGGAAGTGAGATGAATGGTGGAAGATAGCAGGAGTGGGGAAAATATATCATAAAACATAGAGAAGATATGTAGAAATACCAGAAAAGAAGGGAAAGTGCACGTAGATAGATAAAGAATAGTGAAGATAGCATGAATGGTGGGAGATGGCAAGAATATGACTTGCTTGATAAAAATATATCATAAAATATAGAGAAGATATGTAGAACTACCACAGAATATGGGAAAGTGCACGTAGATAAGGAAGAGTGAGGATTTCTTGAGAGTTGGAAGTTCATCTTACAAGATGAATAGTGGAAGATGGCAAGGGGATGACTTGGTGGGTTAAATATATCACAAAAAATAGAGATGGGCACGTAGAAAAAGGCACAGAGTGAAGTGTATGGATCAAGGGGAAGTGACAATGAGACGATTGGAGGAAAGGTAGGATGGGATGGGAGATAATGAACAGTGGATGATGAGAGGTAGAGTTCGAAAATCGGGTAATCGTCTCTTCATTTCACACACTCTCTCACCGGTAAGAAAGGCGAGAGAGTGTGTGAAATGACCGAATTTCGAACTCTAATGAGAGGGCATCTGACATGGAGAAGCATACGATTTGAAGAAGGAAGGGGAGGTGAGAAGAAAAACGGAAGGAAGAAATGAGAATGAGATGAATCTTGAAAGGGAATTAAATGAATTGAAGCGTGACGCGTTAAATTAATGAAGGAAGAATGGAAGCGAAATTGGCAATCTGATGAATTTATCGAGAGCCCTGACGGAAATGAATAGGGATCTCTTCTTAGAATTAAATTGGATTTGGCATTCTCTCATCATTCCTCACTCTCTCTCGCATCCAGAGCGGCCAAAATGTATTGTCCTTCTGTTATTGTGTATTGTTATTGGAATTGCGGAATCAATTTCGTCAAGCATTGAAATAAATGGAAGATGTTGATGAGGAAGTGAAGGAATTTAGCGATAGATCTCTGGCAAGAATCTGATTGGCTTGTGCGACAATGGAGCATGCGGGCTCAGTAAGAATAGATTCTCTTGAATCATTCCGCAGGTATCAAGTGTCCCTTGTTCTCTCACACTCTTACATGCGGCGTATCGGATTACTCTACCAAGGCATAGCAGACGTTTGATTTATTAATGGAATGGAATCGCAGAAAGAAAACTATCTCGAAATGCCTTTGCATTATTACAAATGTATCAAGTGTCCCTTGTTCTCTCACACTCTTACACGCGGCGGATCGGATTACTCTACCAAGGCATAGCAGACTTTTGATTTATTGATGGAATGAAAATGCAGCGAGAAAACTTTCTAGACATGCCTTTGCATTATTACAAAGATATCAAGTGTCCCTTGTTCTCTCAAACTCTCACATGCCTCGATATCAACTTTCTCGCAAGCATAGTGGGGTTGGAAAACGAGTAGGTAAACTTCTTGGGAAATATAAATGAGGCTGGTACATAAAACATGCGCTCTAGATTCTAGTCAACACGATTCAATCATGTACATGACGAAATGTATCAGAGATGAACCTTGAGATTCGAATGGTCAATGATTCAGCACATTATAATCTCTAGGGGAGACTCGTAACAGATTTGGCTAGGAACACCACCGGCCTAGCAGCATTCTTTTGCAATACTCGAATACATAGAAAGTGGGATGATTGGGATGACTTATCCTCCTACTTTTTACTTAACTGACCTGAGAACGACCTTGTTTTATTACACCTCCGATAAAGAGGAAGAAAGAGGAAATTGTCGGGCTTGATGCGAAAACTCGCGAGGCAAGAGAGTGAGCGATGGGACTGGTGTAACGGAGAGGTGTCAGAGGGTGATGGAAGGATGTAGAGTCCGACTCTCTCCTTTCCTCACGCACTCTCCCTATGTCTGGTTGAATAGAGATTTGGCGGAAGTTGGAGAGTCCCAGCGATGGGATAGAGGTGAAAGGGATGGAAGAGTGGAAGAAAGATGATGGGAACGTTTGATTTGATCGTGTGAGTAAAATAAGAGTATTATAATAAAAATGGAGGAAGAGGTGATGGAGGGATGGGGAGGGAGAGAGGTGAAGGAAGGGATGAGAGGAGTGGATGAAGGATGAACGGTTGGTTTGATGAAGGGAAAATATAGGTGAGAATGAAGAATCTGTCTCTTCCTTTCGCATACTTTCTCACAGATTAGACCATTCAGAGCTGGCTGGTGTAACGGAGGAAGAGGTGTCAGGGCGAGAGGTGATGGAAGAGTGAAGGGTCCTGACTCTCTCCCTTTCTCACGCACACTCCCTCTCTCTGACTGATGAGAGATTGGAAAGAAGTGGAGGGTCACAGCGCTGGGATAAAGATGAAAGAGACGTTTGACATTGTGAATGCAATAAAATGATTAGGTCAATTTTTGTTTAGTTTTTTTCTTAATCTAAATAGAATAATAATGCTACCGATTGTTAGCAAAGGTGTGGAGGAGTGATGGGGAAAGAGATGAAAGGGAAGAGTGGAAGACGGATGATGGGAACGTTTGATCGAGCAAATGTAATAAAATGATTACGTCAATTATTGTTTATTTTTTTCTTAATCTAACTACAATAATAATGCAACCGACTGTTAGCAAAGGTGTGGAGGAGTGATGGAAGACTGGGGAAAGAGATGAAAGAGAAGAGTGGAAGACGGATGATGGGAACGTTTGATCGAGCGAATGCTCATCAAATATGATTTGAAAAAACAGTTCACGAACTTTAAAAAAATAGTATTGGTATAACACAATAAATTCAAAAAAAATAAAATGAGTTACAATTAGTCTCTCTTGTTAGTCTCCATATTTCCATACAATTTCTATATTTACAAGAAAATCTAATAGTAATGCAACTGATTATCTGCAGAGGTGTTAGAGGAGGGGTGATGGAAGGATGGAGGAAAAGAGAAGAGGGAAGAGTGGAAGATGGATGATGGGAACGTTTGATCGAGCGAATGCAAGAAGCTCTTCAATTTTGATTGAAAAACAGTTCAAAGATACCGGGAAAAAAGCTTAAGGGAAATATATTCAGAATCCGAGTGAAAGAGTTTCATGATGAAAAAAAGAACCTTGAAGTGCATAAACGAACAGGTAATTCAGGAACGGCCCAATTCAGTAGCATTTTTTGATCTGCGCTCATTTTTTCACTTGGAATAAGAAAATTTACGAAAACTACGACATAGATCATAGCGAGAATATTTTTGCCTATAGAAGAGAAGGAACGTCGCAATTTCCGGTCTGGGGCTCATTATTATTCGCCAGGCATTAGATAGAAGATCACCGCTGCCCCGGCCTAAGATTACACAGTATTCTGACCCCCTCTGTTCTCTCCAGAAAAGGGTGAACAAGGGGATTTCAATTTCAATTTCAATTTCAATTTTTTTATCCACCAGGGTGAGTAGGGAGAGAGAGTGTTACGTAGAATCTTCGACATAGTTCGGTGGAGGTCCGTCGTCTTGGTGGCGATTCGGTTTGGGGGGTGGGGCTTCGGGGAAAGCAGCAGGCCGGGTGTTTGCAAATTAGAGGCGCAAAAGAGAATCAGAAGAAAAAGATATAGAGGGAAGAGAGAGAAGATGGGTTCGGAAATTGAAAGGCGAGCTTACAGCATTTTCATTAGAAAGCACGTTCCATCTATCAATGACCCTAGTCACGAAACTTGAGTGAGACGTTGGCGGGACAAATGGCAAAGCGATGCGCAAGGAATGGGATCTACGAAGACTACGTGTAAGTGGGCACAGTTTAAAAAGTTTGGAGTGGTCATAGCAGTAGAAACCATGAATAGACTTATGTAGAAAAAGGAGATCCGAGATAAATCTCCTGTGCTCAAGAGTTTGTAGCGAAAGTTGAAAGATTCTATCAGGATAAAGTGAGTAAGGAATACGACAACGAGTGAATAACCGCAGAGAAAAGTTGCGTTGGACAGCTTCTATTTGGTTAGCAAGAGTAATCGTGTGAGGGGACCAAATAACGGAACCGTACTCGAGAAGAGGTCGAATGAAAGTGGTGTAGGCACGCGAATACAAATTAGGGTCTACAGAGAAGAAACATTTGAACATAAGGTTAATTTTCGCTCTAGCTTTAGAAGTCATCTTTGAAACATGGTCAGTGAATTTAAGAGAGGGCTGCATGATTACTCCTAGGTCTTTCATAAACGGAGAAACAGTCAAGGGTATTCCATTAATAAAGTACTGTTTACGTGGAGAGAGGGTACCATAATTAACAACAGTGCACTTATTTTCGTTGAGCGATAGGTTCCACTGTTGCGACCAATCAAAAACCGAGTTAATGGCAGATTGAAGCAGGTCTGAATGTAAAGGAACTTTAGCATAAATTTTGAGGTCATCTGCATAAATACCGTACTTAATTTCTGGGGGAAGAGTTTTAGACAGGTCGTTAACGAAAAGAATGAATAAGAGAGGACCTATGCAAGAACCTTGAGGTACCCCAGAGGTGACTGAAGAGGGAGTAGAAAGTGAATTACCAATGAGGACGTATTGAGATCTATTCGAAAGGTAATTCGCAATCCATGAGACAATACTAGAAGAAAACCCTAGTTTAGCGAGCTTATGCAAAAGAAGACGATGGTCTATACTGTCAAAAGCCTTCTTGAAGTCAAAGTAAATGGTGTCAAAAGAGGAGTTTTGAGACTTAAATAGAAGGTAGTCTGAGTGCGTTTGTACTAGCTGGGTACAGGTGGAGCGGTCGGTGCGGAATCCAGCTTGGTTTACGTCAAAGAGCCTATATTCGTCAAGATACGACGTGATTTCAGAGATCAGAATTTTTTCAAAAATCTTGGTCACAGAGCAGGTCAGACTAATAGGACGAAAAGAGTTAATAGAGTTAGAAGATGTTTTCGGGATAGGCTTCACCATAGCTATTTTCCAAATCTCGGGGATCAATTTAGAGTGCCAGGATCTGTTAAAAATTATCAAAAGCGGAGAGACTACAGAAAGCTTGCATTTACAGTAGAAGATATTAGGTAAACCATCAGGAGAAGAATTGCATTTAGGCACAAGGGAACGAATGGCAATAAGAATTAGCTCAGGGGTAATACAAGGAATGTCAAATTGTGGGGTCACGGGAGAGGGTTTAGTAAGAGGTCCGTGCAAAGGAGACGTAGAAACAGAAGAAAAATACCGAGAGAAAGCTTGGGCTTTATCATTATTCGACAGAAGATGAGTACCATCAAGGTCAACTATTCCTGGAGGTGCAGAGCTACTAGATTTAAGACGAGATTTGCAAAGGGCATAAAAGGCTTTGGGGCTTTTTGAATCTACTACGCGCGATTCGATTCTCACAGAATGCGCTCGTAATGCTCTCTCAAAACGTTTAACTAGATGTATCGCACGAACACTATTGGGTGCAGAAATAGAAGCTCTCTTAGATTTCCCATAGAGAATGCGCAAGTGTTTAGGATAGCGAGATAAAGGAGAAGAAGTAGTCTTGGGAACAAAAGTGTCAAGAACAGAATTTGCAAACTCGCTGAAGTAGCTAAACGCGTTGTCCGTATCAAGGGTGGAGAGGGCGAGAGTCCAATCATGAGATGACATCTGAGAACTGAGAACGAACAACTCAATGAATCCAATGCCTCCTCTATTCTGGGATCTATCTCGCCAATGCAAATGAAACCAACCGCTATTACTACGACCACAGCCAACGGTGCGGGGACCAAGGCCTAGGACAAAAGCAGCGGTCAGGTATTTGCCCCTCTCTCTACTATTGCGTCTGTCTCTCCTATTTCTGTCTACCCATCTTTTCCTTCCTTTTCCTCTCCTTCTCTCTCTCCAAAACCACTTCTTTCTGATACCAAAAATATCGAGCTTTTTTATACGAATGCACGATCTATCAAGCGCAAAACTCACCTTCTCTCTTTTGTGAAATATCTAGGCTATCATCTTATTCTTTTGACTGAGACTTGGCTAGCGAATGATGATAGTGATGCGTACTTAATGGGTTCTGCTGATGATTACGTTGTTTTTAGAAAGGATCGTACAGTTACTTCCGAGAAATCTCGAGGTGGTGGTGTAGCGATCCTAGTCTCTCCTCTTCTACATCCCATTCTTATAGACACCTTTTCTTGTGATGGAATTGAAACTCTTGTTATTGACATTCACCCTTCCCTTCCTACCCGTTCTACACGCATCTGCATAGTCTACCGTTCCCCTTCTTGTTCCTCCCCTTCCCTTCAGTCCTTTCTTTCGTTCATTGAACCCCTTATTGGCAACAAAAAAATGCTTGCACACTTGGTTAGAACACTTGAAACTTCAACTTTTCGGGCACCTAGACGAAAATTTTGCCCGACTTCGTCGGGCACCTCATGTTGATGTTGCCATACTTTTCGACCACTGTTTTAAAGACGGTACAAGAGATTAAATTCTCTCTTTATTTCTTGCAAAAATACACATTTTCACTTAAACAGTCTATTTCTCCCAGGGTAGGGAAGCAACAATAGAACATCAAAAAGTAAAAATAAGGAAAGCAATGAATCTATATCTCCCAGGATTGGTCTGCAACTATAGAAATATGAAAACATACATCTTCAATTTCACATGTTTTTCACATCCGTCTTTATTTTTATCAGTTCTTCATTCTTTATGCGTTTCATTTTTTGATAATTGTTCAGAATAATAAATAAATAAATCTTATCTTTAAAATATGCAAATGATAACGATCCTTTGCTTTAGTTTTCACTACAACGCCAATTCATTATGTTCGAAAAGTAGCCAGAAACTAGCTTAATCATCAGTAGTAAGAACTACCCTTATCTACTCTCGAATATTATTGCACCATTTCAGAAGAGACTATTGCAGATATTGCAGAAGAATTGCGAGATGAAATAGACAGCGATCGAGCGGGAATAGAGGGAAAGGGAGGGAGAGGGAGGGGAGGGAGGAGATGGGAAGAGGGTGTCAAATCCCGACAGAGATACCGACATAGTCGGTATTGCCGACTCCTCTTCCCTTCCTGTCGGTATTACCGACGATGGGAAGAGGGTCTCCCTCCCTCAATAGCTCGTGCTCGCGAAAGAAGGGAAGAGCCTCCGTTAGCTCGGGAGTGCCGATACCGAACGCGCAACCCTAGTAGGGGCAACATTTCTGACAATGTTTTTGTTACAAAGAATAAGGTCAAGAGTATTCTCTCCACGAGTTTTAAAGTTCACAAACTGGGTCAGACGATTGTCTGAAGCGAACGAGAGAAAATCGTTTTGAGTGGGTGAAGTTAAGCTTGTCCAATCTATGTACGGGAAGTTTAAATCACCACAGATAAGAAAAGGGAGATTGCCAATAAGGGGTTCAATGAACGAAAGAAAGGACTGAAGTGAAGGGGAGAACAAGAAAGAGAAATTGAGAAGAAATTGAAATTGAACTTATCTGGATTTCAACCATACAGAATGAGAATCGGGATAGTTTCAGAAACATTTAATATTTCAAGTTTACAGTTCGACTACTTCCCTTTTCTGTCGATGTAGAATGCTGTGATTAGAAATCAGTTCGAAAGATAAGATGAGAAAAGCATTAGAAAACGTTAGAAATAGTAGGAACGGCGCAATTTCCGGTCTGGGGCTCATTATTGTTCGTTAGCCATTGGGAAATGAACGTAAACAACGACGGTGCGCTTTCATTGGGCGCACTACGATTATTATTGCGGCCATTATTGTTGTGGCTGGAACCATTTTCAGACCGGGTCTGGTTCAATTTTAAGAGTAATTCCGGAACGTTCGAAAAGCTTAATGATAAATCCAAGAAGGCGCTTCTTTAGAGTTCATAGTCCCTTTTTTTCACAGGTCCGAGGTGCGAGCGCTCATTATTATTCGTTAGCCATTGGCCGGAATGAACGTAAACAACGAGGGTGCGCTTCCATTGAATGTGCGACTATTATTATTATTATTGGGGCGATCCGGGCATGTCATTTTATATAGTTTAATGAGGGCACGATGACCAGAAGTCTCTTTCCGAAGTCACGATAATGAGATTACAAGGAAGTAGCAATTGATTTCGATAAAATTATTGAAGAACGAGACTTACGTGGAATCGCAGTGGACGGTGCTGCGATTGCTGTACAACGATGGTGCGCTTCGATTCAGAGCGCGCTCGATTACTATTTTGGCCAACCGGGGCCTGCCATTGTATACCATCTTACAAAGAAGTAAGGTTCAATGAAATTATGGAACGATACCTATGTAAAATAGAAGTGGACCAGGAAACGGCCAATTCCTTTTTTATGCCAAACTGGCTGTCCATTGTGCTTGATACTGTCGTGAAAGATGAAAGTGGTTTCCAGAACCACGAACGTTTTACGACGAAAACAAGCGCATTGTAGGTCATGGTCTAATGAATTGGCAGTGCTCACTTTCTCCTCGTCACGTTGACTCGCATTGGCTGGATGATGTTAGAGAATACGTTGGTTGGAGAGATTCGACTATTTCCTGATTAGGGCTGTGAGGAGGAAGAAAACGTGTCTTTATTCCGCGTACTCTCTCGCAATTTTGACTGATGAGAGAAAACATGCGATAAAGAGACAGTGATAACTTGGTGGACTTGCTTCTGGGGTATGTTTCATACCGAAAGGAAATCAGCGGAGATCGATCAAGTCCCAATTTCGCTTTCCCTCTTGTTAGTTCTATTAGAAATGCAACTCATGAGAGAAACAAAGACAGAAAGATATTTGCAGGTGTATTGGTTGCGTTTCACGCGGAACATAAGACGGCGGAGAACTCTGATACTAGTAATTGGTTTGCATCAATTGGAAAATACAATAGTTTAAAAATCTGACGAACGTTGCGAGGAATGAAGAAAGAGACAAAGTTAGAACAAACGAGAAAGAACGAGAGGGTGGTTGTTCAGAAAATGAAGCAATTCGCAATTGCAGCAGCTCTCGAATGGCGCCCGACCCGTTTACTGTGCTAATTTGAGGTTCTCCTACACTTTTCGATCTATCTTCTTCACCCGTTTCCAGCACACTTTTTGTCGAGGATTTACCAATACTTCCGGATACGTTTCACATTCAATACAAATCGGAAAGGAATCAAGAGAATCTAGTACGGCGTAGGTAAGTAGGCGAAATATATAAAAAAAATGATTGAATGGATTTTACAGGATCACTGCGGAGCAAGAGAGTCCATTCGGGGAGTCGATCGGAGATCGAAACGTGATCGTTCTTTGAGCTCCCTCGGCGACATGGCATCACGCTGATAAGCCGACTCTCTAGTGTTAGTTTCTCCCTGTCCTCTTGATTCCCTGATCTATGTCTAAGTCCAGTCTTACCGTTCATTACAATTAGGCTAACAGAACGATCAGAAAGCGTCAATTGAATCTTATCATACTTATAACGTAAGACTGTGTCCGGGGAATAGCGATGGCATCAAAAAGGGGTGAAGGGATTGGAGTTCAATCCCTTTGCATGGTAGACCAACGCTGAGGAGCAGTGATGGTCCACTGTGACGAATCTCTGACTCACCCTAATCCCTAATGCTTGCCCGACGTTGATCAGCGATTTGGATAGCATCATCTTGATCATCTTACCAGATTACTGTTGAGAAAAGCACACACTCGGTACAATGCTGGAAATATCGGCAAAAGTTAGTTTCACCAGGTGATCTTCATTAAAAAATTATGAATTTGATAGTGAGTGTAGAATTGTATTCGTTGTAGTTGATCAGCAACTCGAAAGGCGGTATGCATGAGGGAAACAAAGTTCGATGGTATGATCTGTTGATCGTGCACAGTAGCGGAGTGTACGCAGAAGGGTTCATCTTGTCAACCTGAAATTAAGTGTGGAACTCTCTCCAGTGTAGGTGATAGACCGAGCGATGATGGAAAGCAACGTTTGAGATACGCGCGACACTCTCTTGCGCAGAGTCTATCGCTACTACAGCAAGGGGAGTGCAGAATAGGTCAAATCATAGCTAAGTCACACCTAGTGCAGAGATGCGACGTTGCCCGGTCGTCTTTCGGCACACGAATTGTGCCTTTTGAGGAGTTTCACTCTCCTAATTTCGCATGATATCTCGATTATCTGCCTCTTTGTCACCCTGGATCTCTTCATTCTTCACTCTATCCCGTTCTCTCTATCACTCTGTCTCTCTTCATTCTGCACACTATCTCGCTGCTCTGATAGGCAGAATAATTCCGCATTCTTGAGTCTCCTTATCACTCTAATCGCTCTGTGTCTAACCCCTTTCTCGCTAAGAAGGTTCGTCTCTTGATTCCACCCTTTCTTCTCGTTATCTATGTCGATTCCGCTAAATTCTTACAGCTTCTCTGAACTATTCTCGACCCACTCATGGCTGCGATTTCGCTTGCGATTACCCTATGCAGTCCACATCCAACAAGTCTTTCATCTTCCATTGATTCCACCCTTTCTTCTCGCTATCTTTCTTTCTCGATGCTGCGAATATTCTTTTTCTCTGTGCCCTCCTCGATAGACTCACAATCGCGGTCTTCACTTCGATTCGAAGGGTCAGTGTCTTGCGTAGCGGGGTCCATGACACGCGGCGGCACCATGTTTTCCTCATTGTATTCTACTTTTTACTGATCGTTCGTAGCGAGAACTTGTCTGCTCATCCCTATCTGTTCCTAATCTCTGGTATCTTGTCATAATCTTGAATAACCACATGCCCCTCTTGACATGTCTCCACGTTTCGTACTTTCTTGCCACTTCAGATTAAAGTCTTTAATCGGTGAAAGATCACATGAAAAGAAGAGATGATTTGAACTTCTAATTCCAGGCCCTCGCTAACAACCCGAGGTTCGTAGTCGCCTCTGTGAGAGTCGATGACACGCGGCACGACCATGCTGCTCAACTCATTCCGAATCGCCTGCAGACAACTGAGATCGCCCGGAGGTTGGATTTTATTCGAAACACTCTAATCGGTAGTTAGTCAAAAAAAGACGAGGAGTGCCTGTTTTTTTGTTAGTGATGAAAGAGGTCATGTAATTGTATTCGTGGCACGCTTGTTATGTTGTAGTGTGCTTGAAACCTGATGAGTTTATTCCAAGTTCAGCTTTCGCTTGAGGAGATTACTGAGATCGAATCAGCTCATAGGTTTCAGGTTCCCATCACATCAGCAAGTCTGAATGTTTGAACAATCAAGTGGCGATTGTCAATATTTAATATGAATCGAAATGTGAATTTTCAGTCACCAATGGCAGCTACGCTACTCTCGGGAGTCTCTCCCATCTTCCTCAAGGCTCCACTCCCTTCCCGCATTCATCCGTCGTGGACCATCTACTGAAGACGCCGTGAGTCATCCATTCATATTTATTGTTAGAATACGTTATTCTTCCTGGATCAGGAAATGAAGGGATTTGCGATTTGTAGTTTTTTATAAAGCCAACGATGAACGCATTGGTACGTTAATTAACCAGTCGAAGTTATGTGGCAACTGAAACACATTTTGATATCGTAATGTGAGGGAACAGAGGACGTTTTCATTAAAATCAACAGCAGATATCTACCCATTCCAGCCCACTCTTCCCCTCGCCCGCCTGGTCGCCCACATCCTCCGCATCGCCCGCCTCTCCCATCTCATCTCCCTGCCCCATCACTTCCCCTCATGCAGCAGCCACCCCGGAGCCATCACCCGTGCGTGTCTGGAAGGAGGAGAGCGGGGATGTGGAGAGGTTAGTCAAGGACATGTACAGATTTGGGGAGAGAGACAGTCGACGAAACTGCTGTAAGAAAAATTTTAAGCAGAAACCAATGGACATGTGGAGAGATTCGTTTGATATTTGTTGTCATGCAGGAAACCGAGATCATATTGTATTTGTTGCTCGCCTGCTAATTTGATGTGCGTTTGAAACGTATCTCGTAGGGATTTTAAGAAATTCACGATAACAAGCAATGTTCTGAGGAGTGCACATATTGAAACATAATTTTCAATTTAGAAGCTCCCTCGCTCTCTCGCCCGCCGTTGACGACGCTCAGAAAGATGAGGAGGTTGCCCAGCAGGTTTGTCTCTCTTCCACAAGTCTAAATACGAATTCTGCCGCAGTTGTGCAAAGTGGGCGGAGCTTTCGGTTTCAATGATATCTCTATCATTTGTCCATCAGTTTCAATGATATCTCATTCGTATCGTATCTCATATCGGTATCTCATATCTCATATCGGTTTCAATGATATCTCTATAATTTGTCCATCAGGGAGTCATCGACGAGCCCGTCGCCCTTCCCGACTTCCACGCGTACATCGACGACATCGTACTGAGTGTGAAGAAGGAGATACGAGCGGAGAACATCAAGGTATCATTGAGTATCGGCATGAGGGTAATAGTAGTACTGTCGAGAATATCGCGGGATCCTTGGTGGCTCACCATTTGAGAAAGAAAAAAAGGTTGTGAGTGTGAAGAAGGAGATCAGGGCGGAGAATATTAAGGTGGGAATTTTCGACACGATATGCACTAGAGTTCGAAAAACGGGTCATCTCTTCATTCCTCACACTATCTCACCGGTCAGAAAGGCGAAAGAGTGTGCGAAATGAAGATACGATTACTCGTATTTCAAATTCTACTAGTAGGCACTTGGCTTGCGTTTTGACGGCTAGAGATGACAAAGGTTGGAGATGAATGAGAAATAGCTGAGAATTACGATATCGTGCTTAGCGTGAAGAAGGAGATCAGGGCGGAAAACATCAAGGTGGGATTACGGCATCCATTTCTGAACTGGGCACCGGCAATTCATCGTATAAGTATGTTGATGTATTCCCCGTCATGCCGGTACCGATCCTAGCTGATAATGTAAAAAAAGGTAAAGGTGTATCGTGAGATTATTTTCCATTCCACACGTAGCTGACCTTTGACGAACGTTCGATGGGGCGGAGAAGGGAAGAGGCCGGGAGGAGGCGGTAGATCAACCGTCCTCATCCCCCCGTTCCCCCTCTTCCTCTCTCCCAGGCAATCAATAGCTCGCTAACCAGCACATCTCAATTGCTGAGCATTTAAAACGCACGATACCACACGCTAGGTGGGACCCACTGGTAGGGCCGGCTGTTAGATGGACCAGTTCATCCGAAGAAACTCCTAATTGAGCGTGTTTCCAGAAGAAACGAGTCGTCCGTCGTGCATCGAGGAAGCGGGAGGAAGTGGAGGCCGCTTCTGTCCCTCCATCAGCAGAAGCTGAGGAGGGCAAGGAGGAGGACGAGGATGGGTTCATGATCTGCTGTGGGAGGAGGGCGAAACCGATGTGAGCGCAAGTTGTTATCATTAAAGTCAGAGCTATGATAGATAGAAGAAAGAGGTAGTTAGGGAAGGCATAGGGGGAGAGGGATGTTACGAGCTCCTGGCCCTCCATCAGGAGAAGGAGAGGAGGGAAAGAAGGAGGATGAGGGAGGGAAGGCGACGCCGATGTGAATGCTGCGAAGTTATTATCATTGATTTCAGTCTAGGAGTGGCCCGAAAGCTATTTGGGAAAATACCGGATTTTGTGGGACAAGAGCAAAACCAATTCAAGTTTGATTTATTAGTTTTTCCAAACACACACCATGGATCAATTATTCACATAGCAAGACTTTCGAATATGATGGGCACGTGAAACCTATGAAAAATATCCGAACTAGGGAAGACTTGTTCTGAATTAACACTTTCGGATGTTTTCTCATCTCTCTGACTCTCTGATTAAGACTCCATCCTTAGTTTGAATGGGCATTTTTTCAGTGACATCTCCGCTCGCAAGAGGAAGCTACCCCTGAAGACGGAGACGAATGCTGCTGCGAAGAAAAATAAGGTATTAGATTAGAAACACGATCACAAGTCGTAAAACAACAAATAGGCATCGCATTTGGAAGAAGAAGGTATGATTGATTCATGCAAATTATGTTGTATTCTAGGTGTTGAGTATTATTAAGTACTATTTTTTGAAATTAAAATGTGAATAATTGCCATTTTAGGTCATGGACGCGGTAGAGATGGCCACTCGAATCCGCACGCAGAACCGAGCTGCGGCCAAGAAGTATCGGCAGAGAATGAAGGAGAGGAGAATGGAGATGGATGAAGAGGTAGGGACTTATGGTCTAGGTGTTTGAAACTACTCTGGTGGGGCTCCTCTAGGGTGGTAGTTAGAGTGAGGTCAAGAAGTACCGGCAGAGAATGAAGGAGAGGAGAATGGAGATGGATGAGGAAGTGAGATGGTGACATTTTGGTCCAGTGTAACCATTTTTTTGCCATCATACGTGAAAAATATTGTTATGCACCACTTCTCCAAGGAGTGTCAAAGTATGTTTCACAGCTCGCATTTGTAACCAACATTTCTGCCTATCGCGATTTTATTTAATTTGGCGGGAGAAACCTTGAAAATATAATGAAGTAGTCTTACAATTCGACCCTTGCAGACGGAACTCCTCGAGCAGGAGCAGGCCCGGCTGCTGCAACACGTGCAGCAGTTGACTGTTGAGGTGAATTATTAAGTTACTTTCAGTTTCAATTCATTCTCAAGGCGGTGTAATCGTGTATAATTACTAGGGTTGGCTAAACGATACTCTAAACGTGGTAGGTTTAGCTCCCTCTCCTCTAGCTCTTCCCTACTCTGGTTTCTCGTGACTAGTTGTAAATTAGTATGCTGACTAGTTGCTGGCGGATAGGGAAATCACTAGTCAGGGAACTAATTTACAACTAGTCAGCCACTAATTTACTACTAGTCGGGGATAGGCCCCGCCCACTTCTGAAATCGATGAGGTACTGTATTATTGATTGATACCGTATAAGTGATCCTCATACTGTAACTGATCCATGCATGGTAAGACCATGTACGGTAGTCACATTCAAAAGGCTTCCCTGTTGGGGATAGCAGTCGACGGTACCCACACTCGGGAGCCATCTGATGATCAGACCCTGATCTGAAGGGGGCTGAAAAATAGGCCCTTATAGGCAAGGCGCGTGCTAGTCACGACGGGTAGGCAAATAGCCTCCCAACTAGTTGCTGACTACTTGCTTACAACTAGTCAGCAGCCAACTGATCAGCAACTAGTCAGACTAATAATTTACTACTAGTCAGCTCAGACTCCGCCCACCCCAACTAATTTACTACTAGTCACGAGAAACCAGAGTAGTTGCGAGCGAGAGAGCATGCGGAATGAAGAGAGTGCTTCCGATCTCAGGGGGCATAGAGCGTAGGGGGAGCTAAACCTGCCACGTTTAGAGTATCGTTTAGCCAACCCTAATCCTTACCACATAGCTCTACATTTGGGTACACGTGTTTCTATTCAATTGGATTACAATTCAATGCGCAGTTCCAAAAGCATTTCAATTAAAAACACCAAGAAAACCCTTCTCTAAACTGAAATTCCTCATTCCAGGTCGAGGAATACAAGCAGAAACTGCTTCGCATGGATCTTCGATGTCCGTTTCCACAGGGCGACAATGGCTAACAGCGGATGATTGAAGAAATACTATAGTTTAGCTGATTATCGCCGTCTCCTTTTGAGGCGAAGTGTTGAATAAAGAAATGTCATCTAAGTTCTACAACGTCTATTTATTCCCATAATTCAGCAATGGCTAGCGAAGGATGATTGAAGAAACATCCATATGCAGAATCCTTTTGAGGCGAAGTGTTGAATAAACAATAACTTTTTTTCTGAATTATATGCAAAAATATTTATCGAAACGACAAATTGCAATTGATCATCCATGAAAGCCTCCGAACCGTCCGATGACCTCATTGAAGGCATTTCTGATACTATTCATCAGATTGGTCCACTGCCATCGGAAGTTGTCTTCTAGCCTAGCCGAGGGACTCTGTGTGGTCGGGCGGATGCAGGTAGGTGCTGCAATAAACTTTAATAATATATTTGTATTCCATACCTAACGGAATCTAGCATTCCAAGAAACAGGAGAATAAGTGAGATTCAATGAAAAAAACTAATAATTTCAGGCTTCTTAGCCTAGCCAAAAAGATTGATGTAACATATTATTACAGTTATGGAGCTCTGATGCAATTGGGCGATGCCAGAATCTTGGCCGATCATTGCGAAAAACTGATGCACCCACCAATTTTGATCACCGAGTCCTTCGCTTTTACCCAGTTCGCGTTGCACTTGTCCGTTGTACACACGACGTACTCGCGATCGATGAAGGTGAAGTAATCGGGCTGGAATCAAGATCTTAACTCTAAGAAGACCTTAACAGTCCTAAGAGCCTAAGACCCTGAGACCCTAAGTTCCCTAAGACCCTAAGACGTTAAGACAATAACATTGTGAGCGCAGAGATTAAAACGTGCGCACACGACATACTCGCGATCAATGGAGGTGAAGTAATCGGGCTGGAAGCAATTCAATGGCATTTAAAATCATTTCTTGTTGGGAAACAGTAATGAAAAGAAAAAATCATTTTTGTTTTATAAAAAAACTGCCGAAATTCAATGCATTTTTACTCGCACACCCTTCATGGATGCACTGTGAAACACATCTGAATACTCCATTAGATCATCATTTTTTACATCATGGAATAACTGGTTTAACCTTGTATAATCCCTTGTACAGCGTCTCATTGTTCGTAATGCAGCCCTTTTCCTCAACGTAGATGGAAACGGCCTTGGAGATGTAGCAAAAGTCACCCTAAAAAATTACGCTAGTTATGTTTCATTAATTCTATTAGTTCGCGGAGACTGAAGCTATTCGTTGAAGGTAGGGATTTCTAAAGGGAATGCGGAATTCCCACATTTTTCATTCCTCACTAGAGTTTGAAAGATAAAGAACTAGTTCCTTCATTCCTCAATTTTACAAGTTGTTTAGCGGCGAAGGAACTAGTTCCATTGCAAAACAACTAGTTCCTTCAATTTCATTCCGCTCTCGCTCTCACTTCAACTCGGCCGCTCGCTCTACTCGCTCACTCTCAAAAGGAACTAGTTCCTTTCAGTGCTCGAAGGAACTGATAAACAACGAGTGAACTAGTTCCTTCGAAGAGAAAGGAACTAGTTCCTAGTTGCATAACTCGTTGACTTTCAAAGTCTATTCCTCACTCTCATTTTTCCGCAACACGAGCCTCTTTCTAATTTGTTCGCCTGTCAAGTCGACTAATAATAAAGTGCATTCGAAATCAGAGACGCCCGCGCCAGCTTGCAATCACAAATGTGTTTCATCCCTGCTATGTACTATGAGAATTTCGGATGAAATCGATGGATTGGTATCGTTTGAAAAATTAATAACAAAATAAATCAAATCAAATCAAACCTTGCACGTCTCATTGCCGAACGTGCCCATAGCGCAGGTTACCTGAAATAAAATTAATAAAAAAATCAATAAATTAAATTTCTTAAATTATTTACCGTGGTCGAGGTGAGCTTCTGCTCCTTGACTAGAGCCCTATCGCAATGGTTAGCCTGAAATTGATTTCAGATTCGCGATAGCGTTTTTCAGAGCCATTATTTGGCGCAATCACTACTATGACGAAATATAAAAAAAATTGACTTACCGTATCACAGAGACACTCCACGTAGTTCTCCGTCGAGGAAGACTGGAAGCGCACACAGGACTGTGGTTGCATTATACTGAAATGTTGATCGGAGTGGTTTTCACTAGGGTTGATCGTTCGGAACGGAATGACGGAATTCCGAACTTTTGATCCAATTATCCCATCACTTCGGAACGGCCGAGAGTCGAACAATGGCCGTTCCGGAATGAGAAATCCAATTAGTTCATTGTCCGAACTCATTCCGAGCGCTAATTGAATCAATTCCGGAACGAGGCAATTTTGATCACTCTCATTCGGCCGTTCCGAACGATCAACCCTAGTTTTCACTCTCTGGCATTTGCCTATGTTCACATTCATTTGCTATGCACAGTTCTAACAAAACCAATTGGTTTGCGGCACTGTCATTTTCAACAAACAAAAATTCAGTTTCAAAGATGATAAGATGGGAAAAATACACGATGCCCTTAGTGCTCTCGTATCGACACTTTCTTTGTGAACTAGCCCTATCAATAGAAGCAGAAGCTAGTAGCAGCATCGTACTTGTGTTGTTTTCAAGGAAAGAACAGATGGGCGAAATATGGTGAATAATCGTGAAACCTGCATGTCGATGCCCTTTGTATCAGCAATATTTTAATATTCTTGAATTAGAATCCCATGGACTGAAGCGGCAAGTACCCCCCCCCCCTTGTTAAAGAACATGGTAAAATAACTCACACATCAATTCCCTTCGAGCTCTCGTATCGACATCCTCGATTCGTCTGCTTTGTGGTGAAAGCGATTTGCTCGCATGCGAAACAATCCTGCGAATTTGATAGTCTTTACTTTTGTAGTTCATTCACAACAACAACAACAACAACAACAACAACAAAACCATTCTAGAATCGATCTCACTTCTTGTGCCCAAAATGGCGACTCAGTACAGTTCAGCTTCGATTTGGGCCATTTTGACCCGCCCATCGACCCTTCTTGATAGGCGCCGTCGTCATTGCAGTAGTCAGTACTGAAAATTGAATTTGTTGGTATTTGTTCCCTTGATCACAATCAGACAGATTCACGATTAGCATGCACCGTCTCACCGTAGTCAGTGCTGAAACAGGAATTTTTTGATAGTTGTCCCCGTAATAAATATTACGATAAGTTGACGCAGTACTGTAAACCATTCGGGTGGGTAATTGTGAGGAGAATTTCCTTGTTATTGTTTTAGATTTCCGAAACGATTAGTAAAGAGATTTGCTTACTTGCAAATGGTATAACCGTCACTGGTGTCGCGCCAGCTCTTGTTCTTGAGCCCGACGTAGATCGAACCTTGGAGGCAACCCTAAATAAGCTGGGATTAAGAAACTACGGCTTGTCGAAATTACTTTGGATGGGCTACAGTTGGACTAAGAGTTCGAATGTGGTTCAGCATGGCAAGGAATGATTACTGCAATCTCACCGATCGCGACATGTACGACTCTCCTTCCGAGTCGGCTCTCCTGCGGGAATAGCAGAAATCACCACAACAGAAGTCACTGAAAGAAAAATAGTGATTTGGAACCTTTCAAATATTTGCGAAATACCACTAAGAAAATTCTTCCAAAGCCGCCGATTATTTACTATTTATTCAAACTGACTGTGATCGGGAATCATAGCATAGCACCGCAAGAGATGTTTTCACGAGGGCCAATAGATGGAAGCACTGGGCTAACTGCATTCCTTACAGGCCTTGAAGGGGGACGTGGATATGAAACAGTACCGTTATTGAATATTTACTGTATGATTAGGTCTAGAAAACGCATGTGCACAAGGACAAACAGGAGAAAGCACTGGGCTAACTGCATGATGGAATGGGAGAAAGAATGAGAAGAAAGATGAATGTGCCTGCTAAATCGCCCATCAAATCTACTCTAGTCGAAATCCGCAACACCGATAGATCTCGCGGAGTTTAGTGGATTATGGTTAGTAGAGTTTACAATTTAGTGGAACGCACTTGTTGAGCTCAATTTATGGTTGTTACTCGTCTTTAGTTCGTACATTCGATTCAGAAGTGTTTCAAAATTCGAATGCGTTCGGTTTTTGTAAGCGAAACGAGGAAACGATTAAAATCAACAAACGGTTCCGCTCCAGCTATCCTATTAGAGCGACTGGGATTATCCCCATGCTCAAAATGTTCGTTCATTTTGTTCCGATGAGTAATGCAGTTCATAGAATTCACATGTAATCAAATTTCAAATAATATTTAATTTTTATCCGCATTGCTCAAACAACAACAAATGTGATAAACGGCATAATAATGAATCAAATAATGTGCCTACGAATCATAAATAATAATAAGGATTCACAAGTTGGTATAAACCATTCCCGTGTTTCCATCCGCAATCGTGTTCCAATGCCCGCCTCTCTCCGTACCATCATAGCTATTCATGCAGATTTTTCACAATGATCAGAATTCAAATAATATTTTTATATGGTTTATTCACACTGTTCAAAAAACAACAATGTGACGAACAGTGTAATAATAGACGGAAAACAAGATAATAATAGCGGAAACTGCTATGGGGTGGTCTAACAATAAGAATCAATATGATAGGAATCACAAGTTGGTATAAACCATTCCCGTGTTCCCATCAGCAATAATGTTCCACCGGCCGCCCATCTCCATGCCATGATAGCTATTCATGCTCCATTCAGTAGGATAAGGCTCATACATGGCCGGTCCATAACCGTAACCATAGAGGTACTGGTCGGGCAGAGCGGTGTACGGGGTCAGGGGAGGTCTGACATGGTCAATAATGGTCTCGGCCTCTTTTTCGACGCCACTTCGTCGATTGTAGGCGCGTTTGGCCGACGATTCGTCAGTGGAGGTTCTCTGGAAAGCGAGATATTTGGTTGGGAAGTGACCAATTTTCAAAAAAAAAGAGAAATTGAGGAAAATTTGCTTACTTTCTTCGAATTGTTGACCAGGAATGGGAAGGCGGAGGGGTGCGGCAGAGTCTGGAATACATTTAATTAATATTATTTAATAAATTTATTATTGAAAATTGCTTAAGAATTTACCGATTTGACGGAGTGCGTCACGGCTGGTGCTGCCACTGGCGCTTCCCGAGGCTCCATCTTGACTGTCCTGCCGAATGTTCCTAGCTGCAAGGGAGCATCCATATCTTCCATCTTTACAGATCGGAAGGAGGAAATGTCGGGTAGGTTCTGGAATGAATTGTATTGATATTTTTAAATTTTTAATAAAAACTAATTTATATTAAAAATAAAATAAAAATAATTTACCTTATTAGCTCCCCTCGTTCTCGTATTGCAGTAATCATGGTCATTCTGATGCGAGTAGGTGACAGGCTCGACCTTTACTGAGCGATAGGCAGATGTGGCGGGGATCTGAAATGCATTGGATTAACATCACTGAAAAAACGTTTGAAAAGTGAAATGAAGAAAAAAAAGAATAGTTACCTCATTCTCGATCGAGCAATCCAGCAGTTCCCTCTTGACAATATCAAGAGGAGCCTTCTTCTCCTGTCTCGCGAGCCACGCATTGACCTACAAATAATATAGATAATTACTAAAATTGAAAAATTGAGAGAAGAATTTATGTAAATAAGAGATAAAAAATGCAATCTATACCTTCGCCATTCGCTCCGGTCGAATGTACCACAGTGCTTTCCTGTTGGCAGGCCCTTCTTCGTCATCTTCCTTAATAAAATAACATTTACAATGATTGCAGAATTGGTTCCGTGTAATAATTCCTCCCGCGCTGTGATCCGTCCAAATCTCTCACATCCGTCTCTCACAACAGGGATTTCCCGGTCCTGGAGCCCGGCTATATCATATCTCAGCTCTCCGATGAGCTAAAGACCTCCGGTTTGGCTTTAAAAAATTGAAAAAAATATGACGAATATTTATCTTTCGAAAACAAACCCAAAGGACAACAAACAAATATGACAAAAAATAAAATGAGATTTTTTTTAGTTTAAAAGAAATCTGTCCCTAACAAGAATGCAATTTGCAGGGAATGTTATTGCAGAATATGAAAGTGTATGTTCATAGATACAATATAAAAAAATAGTAAAAAAGGGATCTTGATCGCCCTTTCGTCCCTCTTTTTTGGGCTCGAACCCTGGCCATCCGTGCGATGCGACACTTCCGAGCCCAAAAAAGAGGGACGAAAGGGCGATCAAGTTCCCCATTTTTTTATACTGTATCTACGAACATACACTTTCACATTCTGCAATAATATTCCCTGCAAGTTGCATTTTTTTCTCCTTTTGGTTTGTTTTCGAAAGATAAATATTCGTCATATTTTTTTCAATTTTTTAAAGCCAAACCGGAGGTCTTTAGCTCATCGGAGAGCTGAGATATGATATAGCCGGGCTCCAGGACCGGGAAATCCCTAATTACCGGTTTTGGGACAAATACCCTATATTTTTCGAATACTGGTCCATAGTGGCTTCTCACATTACATTATGGTCGGAATCGGTTGAACTTTTTGCAAGTTGTTCCGGAGGGGGCAAATATTGCTACATTTTCTCGTGATACACGTGTTAATCACAGCTCTTGTCGCCCCTGCAGTTGAACACTGACCTATGTTTGCCGATCTAATATTTTTTCTGGACTGGTTCTCTTTGTTATGGAGTGTGGTTGTCGAATTACGAAGCAATTGAGTCCACACTATTCACCTATTTCCAAAAACAACTGCCATAATCAGCCGAAAAGGCTATTTCGACCCTCTGACTGAAGGCGAAAGTGGTCAGTGAGGGCCAATAGGCCACCAAACTATGCACATAGTATCGCTTGTTTGTTGAAAGTGAAATGACACTCAAATTGGAACTCTATTCCAACACTCGCGAGAAAGAGAAACAAAAGAAATTGGGTGAATTTACGTGAAATCTTGCGTTTGGCTCAATGGGAAACATGGTTATACTGATGAAACTTTTGAATAAAAATTTTTTCCTATAGTAAAAAAGTGCGTAGAATTCGAATCTGAAAAGATCTCATCGGAACGTGGGCATTTTTTTTTCGGAGACGGACGATTTTCATGTCAAAAAAATGATTTTTCGACTATTGAAAGTTCATTTTTTTCGTTCACCTAAATTTTCAAAAACACAGTTGTAGAGAATTTAAAAACCTATATTTTGCTTTTTTTCGCGAATCTCTATCTCAATTTTGAAGGAAGTTATGATTTTTCGAAAATCCGACCGCTCCGGAGCCGGATTTTTGGCAGGAATGAGTTTGTGGCCTATTCAAGTTAGGATATCATTCATGGTCCATGGATGCACGAACCCTGAAAATTTGGGCCGAATCGAAGCACTTTGAACATTTTGTAAATGGCCACCTGCGACCTCTCAGAAGACCTGTGATATAACTGACAAGAGAGCAGAGCATCTGACTTAATAGGTTTCATTTGTGTGTGTGCATAGAACACTGATTGAAAATTTCGATAAAGCTTGTTATGCTGTCGCACTTCTGTAACGAATCGCCTTCCCTTTTATAGCCTTTTATATTATGAAAAATAAAGATAAATAAAATATTGCAGGTGGAAGTGCGCGTTCCTAAGGGGAAATCAAAGTTGTTCGAGCTAAGAACACGACTCCTACATCATGGATCGAGTTCGATTCGAAATCTCTATCATATCACTGGGTCAAGGAAGCCAATGGTTGTAAGTACTTGTTCATTTACAAAATGCCTACAGAGTACATCAAAAAAACATCACGTTTAGAGCTATAAGTTAGCGTTCAAATCAATAGAAGATGACGAGCAAATCGTGGAAGAGCTGAAGAACAATTTGGGGCATCGAATAACTTCGTCTGCCGTGATATATACCAGGCGATATCAGCCAGTGAATTTTGCCTTTGCTGCAAAGCTACTCGAGGGAATCCGCGGAACGACCATCAAAATTGAGAGCAGAACGATTTTGAATGACGATGTGTAAGAAATGTTTTCTCTTAATCCAGCGAATCTAAATCTAAATCTAAATAAATCTAAATCCAACAAAAAAATCTAAATCTAAATAAATCTAAATCCAACAAAAAAATCTAAATCTAAATAAATCTAAATCCAACAAAAAAATCTAAATCTAAATAAATCTAAATCCAACAAAAAAATCTAAATCTAAATAAATCTAAATCCAACAAAAAAATCTAAATCTAAATAAATCTAAATCCAACAAAAAAATCTAAATCTAAATAAATCTAAATCCAACAAAAAAATCTAAATCTAAATAAATCTAAATCCAACAAAAAAATCTAAATCTAAATAAATCTAAATCCAACAAAAAAATCTAAATCTAAATAAATCTAAATCCAACAAAAAAATCTAAATCTAAATAAATCTAAATCCAACAAAAAAATCTAAATCTAAATAAATCTAAATCCAACAAAAAAATCTAAATCTAAATAAATCTAAATCCAACAAAAAAATCTAAATCTAAATAAATCTAAATCCAACAAAAAAATCTAAATCTAAATAAATCTAAATCCAACAAAAAAATCTAAATCTAAATAAATCTAAATCCAACAAAAAAATCTAAATCTAAATAAATCTAAATCCAACAAAAAAATCTAAATCTAAATAAATCTAAATCCAACAAAAAAATCTAAATCTAAATAAATCTAAATCCAACAAAAAAATCTAAATCTAAATAAATCTAAATCCAACAAAAAAATCTAAATCTAAATAAATCTAAATCCAACAAAAAAATCTAAATCTCCCCCCCCCCCCCACAATTATACCATCTGTGCGGATAAATATTATTATTATTATTATTAAATAGCGAGAACGCACAAGAGGTGAATTTTTGACAGTCTTACAGGAGAAGTAACTCAGGATATACGATAAATAATTACAGGACAAACAACTACAAGATAAATAACTGACCTTGGCGAAGCTCGGGTGATGAGACAGAGTGTGCCGGACGGAATTCTTCCAGTGCTCAGGGGCCGTACGGTAGAAGGGGAAGTGCTCACTGGAAAAAGCAAAGATCAGCAATAAATTTTACTCTTTAATAAATATCTACTGCATTTGGGTCGTGGTCAATGAATTTTCTAATGGTGTAAAATCACCACTGAAATCGCTTTGAAAAATTAAAAGCGTAGTGTAAAAGATCATTGTTTTCGTCTAGTTTTGCATTCTAAGTAAGTTGGAGGATTGAAGAAAAGGAAATGTCAATTCTAACTCACCAAATGAAATCGTAGATTTCGGACACTTGCAACTGCCCGTGCTCACTATTCTTCAACGCCAGTGCGATCATATTGGCGTACGCCCACTGCGGTTTGGCAGAGTACTCCGACTTCAATGCCGTCATGGACGATTGAACCATCTAAATCAGAAAATGTTGGGGCGAGGTTACAGTTACAGAAGGCACACAATAGGGTTGCAGGTTCGGGATCGGCACTCCCGAAAGTCGGGACTCTCGAACCCTCTTCCTCTTCTGTCTCTCTCACTTTCGCGTGCTATTTATCATCTCTAACCGTCTGGAGCGAGAGAGGGTCGGGAGTCCCGATCCCGAATCTGCAACCCTAGCACACAGGCTAACTCAGCCACTCTACTCTAACCATTAAAGAATTGATTGGAAGGTACAAAATAATAAATGTCTCACCTTCGCAGAGTACTCCGTTTTCATGGTCGTCATGGACGATTGGACCGTGGTCTTCTTGAAGGCCTTTCTGGGAGGAGGTGAGGGCGACTTGTAACGACGAGTGATGCTCTGAAATGGAGCAATCGTGATCATTTATCGAATTTCAATTAGATGCAATAGTTCTACGTGATGTCAATGAAGCAATATTGGAGCCGAATTGTAAAAAATTAAAAATTAATATTTGTAAATGTAAAAGAAAAAGGGGAAATGCCGCACCTTCCTGGGAGGAGGAGACGGGCTTTCGTAGTAGCGAGTCGTGATCTGAAATGATGCAATCATAATCATTTATCGAACATCTCGGCAAGGGTAGCAATACAATTGAAGCCGATTTGTAATAAATCTGGGAGAAATACTCGAAAATGTAGGGAAAAAAGAGAGATTTCTAATCTTAACTTAAGTGTTTCAGCGTTATTTCAAGGAGATAGCATAAAGACATTATTATTTAAAAATAACATTATAAATGCCTTACCTTCCTGGGAGGAGGAGGAGATGCCTTCCTCTTCATCGTTGACTGCATCACTGGTCTCATTGAAGTGCGAGCAATGGGAGTCGCAGCTGCGGGTTGGGCCGCGGTTCTCAGGGAGTAGCGGGTCTTCATCTGAAATGTTTTAACATTGTAAAAATGATCAGGAACAAATATCGGAATAAGTCACGCGGAAAAGATACGAGAATGCTGGTACGTAAAAATTGAAAATGCGTAGTTATTTTGTATTTCTAATACAATTTGGCTTGTATGAGAAAACATCATTCGGGATGAAGCGCAGATAAGTGAAAGCGGTTCAATGGAAGGATCAGGAGGGAAGGTCAAACACGCTCAAGAAAAATAAAAATATCAGGAAAATACAATTCAGACTGGCATCTGTAGGTGAAGAGGGAGTGAGTGAATGAACCGGGCGGTAATTTATACCTTATTTATAGGTTTCTCGGGTCCGATCTCGATTGGACGGATGTATACTTAGTCTGTCTAGTCAGGAAGGCACGCCAGAGGGTATGTTGGTGAACGATTATTGGGCATGAACTCTCGATATTGCTGGCTACTAAAACATCAAAGGTTCCGATCTAAGTGAACCCTCTGGATTTCTTTACTTTCACTGGGCCAGATCATGAAATCAAAGTTCGAAATTAGCAGTTGAGCATGAGCTGATTATGAACGATAATGGGCGATAAAAATGCATAAAAAAACTAATGAATGCAATTTGGCTTTCAATCAACTCAGGCTCAAGGCAGACTCCGAACGATGAACTAATCTGTATCATATTATTCGACTTGACGGAGAAGACATCTTACGCATCCCGAAAAAATCCCTGAATATTTCAATAGGGCTAACAATAAGTCCTGAATTAGATTCATAGTGCATTCAGTGATCGAAAATGAATGGTGATCAATTTGGACGAAAGAATTCAGAAACAGAAAAGATCAGCACAGACTAATCAGCAAGATCATACACCCTTCCCCAGTATGATTCTGACAAATATTATATTGTATCGTCCGATTTGTCCCAATTTCATGTTGTGGAAATCTTCAGATAAGTTTTTAAATAAATTTATTCGTAGGCAAGGGAACAAAAAAAATTTAAAAAGGTGGTGGGAACAGTTCACAACAATTCACCGCGCAAATAATCATAGTTTTCTTGCTCATTGCTTGAAGAAGGGCTTGCAGAGAACGAATTGTAGGAGCTCTCCCGCTCATACTTGACTGGCCTTTCAGTGGCACCAGAGTAGGCGGGTCTCTGAAAAAAATACTCATTTTCAAGCTATATTTTTTTAAAGTTTTTTTAAAGAAAATCATAATTAAATCACTAACCTTGGTAGCGGGTTGAGACAGGTTAGCGGGGCGGGTTCGCACAACGTTGATTGCGGATTCGGCAAGTCTCTGCTTCTGCAAATATTCAATATTAATTCTCGAACTATCTGTCGCCTCTCTTCATTTTACATGCTCACTCTCTCTCTCTCCCTCTCTTCAGTTCGAGAGTGTGCGGAATGAAGAGACGGTGTCCCGAATTTTGTAGGTCTAATATTGATTCCTAATAGCAGAATTCTATTTACCATTTCCTGCACCAATTCTTCATTGTCCTCTTCCTTCTCGAACGGGCTTGGGTCCTTCTCGAAATTCCTCCAGATGGCCACTTCGACCTGAGATGTGCAGATTACGAATATGATTGTCACTACGAAAAATCAGTAGCTTGAGCAGAGATTATCTTCTATCCTCTTGCTTACCGAAGAGATGATTTTTTTTAGAATGATAGGCAAAAGGCAAATCAAGTTGATTACTCTATACTAAAGATCAAAGACCACTCGTACCTTCCACAGTTGTTCCGGGCGAATCCGCCACAGGCACTTGGGCCGTCCGCTGAAGTCATCGTTGAGAATGATCTTAAATTTTGATGTTAGTCCATTGAAACAACGGTAAACGACAACCATTTTATGAAAAGTAAGGCAAAAATTATACTATTCTACTCGGGGAAACTGATTAGAGAACTAATAATATGTGTTTTGTTGAGTTAACAATTAGATATTCTGATGCTGGTCTCCGATCTGTACCTACCTTCTCGAAGGCGTCTCCATGAGAAAGCGTGTGACGAACGGAGTTCTTCCAGTTGTCCGGAGCAGTTTTGTAGTAGGGAAAGGCCATGCTGTAATGTATCGAAGGTCAATATGGCTCAGAATGCCCAAAAGGAAAGGTTTGCCGTGATTTTTGTGAATCCTCTTAAGAAATTTTTTTCACTGAATTGACTCAAAATGTGTACACTTTAAAAACGATTGCTTACCAAATGAAATCGTATATTTCCGCAACAACGAGTTGCGGGCCGTGATTCGTCAGTGCGAGCGCGACCATATTGGGAATGGACCAGTCCGGCTTCGGGAGGAGATAGCGATGCATGACCGGAAGTTTAAAAATTACAAGAGTTTGCAAAAATAAAGAAAAAATCGCAAAGTTTCAAAATAAAACAATTATTAGCAATCATCACGAACAAGAAATACGGCAGCAGGACAGCTTTCGCTGAGGATCAGATTGAATTGCCGGAGATGTGAGGTTAAAGTACTCATGAGATCGGACCCATCCAATTTGAAATGCTGATTGGAATGATACGATCAGTGATTAGTAGGTCGAGTCGAGATACGAACCCTCTGGCGTAGCTGGTAGATGGTAGACAAGTTTATACGATAGAACGAAATAGAGGAATGAAAGTGGGAGCGTTCAGCCTTCTGTTTAGAAAATCTTCGAAAGAATCGATACTATCAACGTAAAAGAGAGAACAATCTTGTCAAATTCAGAGACGTTTGTCATTGGTGAAGCGAAGTATAGCCAGATTGAGGCTCTTTTCGCAACAAAAATGCTGACAACCTGACAATGAGCACGACCAGAGGCTACGACGCCATTTTAACAACAGTTGAAAGTTCTTTCTTTATTCCTTCATTCAGATTGGTTTCAACCGCAATGGCCTGGATGGTTCTTATCTGTTTTCTACAGTTTCTCGTTGAGTTTCCCTCCAATCACTCACAATCCACAATCTCCTTCCTTCATTTTTAAGAGCTGTTGTTGCTTGGGCCAAAAACAACAAAGACGTTTCACCATGCTCAATCAACTGCCGCACGACCTCGCATGGAAGATAATCGATGAGGTGCCGACCGAGTCCGTATTCGCCCTCAGATTGGTGAGTAGATTACGTCTGATAATAGACTGATCTCACAGGGAAATAGGTCCAATATCGTAGACTTTATGATCATCTGGGCAGACTTCATAATTCTATCAGGTTGAGTCATAAGTCTTGCTCGTTTTTGACTTTTGCTATTCACACCTATGAAATATTTAGACTCTATTTTCAATTCCTTTTGTTATTGCTATTCTATGGGGACGTGGTCTCGCTTCCAAACGCACACTGAACCGAATCGGTTCGATCCCTGTGGTAGCCACAGTGGCCGATCAAAGTTTCGGTATCCGGTTTTAGTGGTCCATGCGTCTTGGTCCGGCTCTCGATGGATAAGAGTAATACGGTTAACTCCGCCACACGGTTGAAAAGTATGATAATAATACTTTAAAAATTAACTATTGTATCGGACAAGCATCAGTCAGCATTTCCAGGAAATTCACTTAACCCAAACTATGAAATTCCGATGGTATGCAATTTTATGGTTTATTGTTCTATTTTCGAACCGACAGGAATGTAGATAATTGGAGTATATAAATTTTCAGTAACTACCCACTAGATTCTAACATATTTATATGGAGTGATATAACGACCCCGTTTCAGAGATAGATTTTTCAGAAGACACGTGCAGAAATTGATCGTCGAAAACAGTCTATTTTCTAGTACTCCGATGCTAGCGCAGCTTGAAGAAATGTTCTAATGCCACCAAAATGAAGAGTATCCCTTACCTAATCATTGCTGTATTGAACATATTTTTAGGATTCATAACTATAGAGAGACATAATTAAATCTAAGACGCTTGCTTTTCCGATTTTTTGCAGTTCTTCATTGAAAATCAAAATTTCAGAAATTAAGTTTAAATTTATATAGGAATAGAAGCAGCAGAATTTTTTCATGTGATATCATAGCCAAATAGCGTATGAAAAAAATCCACTTGAGTTCATATATCTCCGCTTGATTTGCACGTGATGAGAGCTGGTCTCATACATAGCATTTTATGCTGAAGCCTCACGCTAGATCGCCTGTAGCTGGGATGATTCTGACTCTAGCCCCATTTCGGTTGCAGAGGAAGTTAGAAAATGAAAAGGGCTTCTCATTTTACTGTCAGCTATTTTACAGAAAAAATCTATGGAGAAATACCAGGGGTCCAAAGAAAGTTGAGATTTTCGTGAAAAATTCCACTTTGGTTTTGATTTTTTTTCCTCAAGTTATGAGAAGGCTGGAGTCAAATCAGACTTATGGCAGCAATGCTAGAGTGTACCACCAAACAATGATACGAGGACAGGACGTCAAATTTTAGAACAAGGGAGTAGTGGAAATTCAAAGTTGGTGCACAAAAACGAGCAGGACTTATGACTCAGCCCAATAATAGGTCTATCTCCCTCGCGTAATAGATTTCGAAATCTTCCCAGGTGATCTTAGACTTATGAGGTCGTTGACATATATAGATAATAGGTGATATCGTGAGAATATTTTCCAATCCACTCGTATCTGACCTTTGACGAACGTTCGAGGAGCGGAGAAGGGAAGAGGCCGGGAGGAGGCGGTAGATCAAGTGACCTCCTCCCCCCTTCCTTCCCCTTTCCTCTCTCCCAGACAATCAATAACTCGCTAACCAGCAGATTGTGTTTGCTGAGCATTTCAAACGCACGATAATAGGCGATAATACGTGGGCCCTTCTATTCATGCAAACCACAACTTGACAATAATTTTAATCGTTTTTCACATTTTTGGAGCTTCATCAGAAACTATCTTTAACTATCCAGGCTTCTCGGGCTCTTCGAACGCGAGTCGACGAGTTTGCGGTGCAATCGAGAAACCGCGTAGACATCGTCGAATGCAGGATGCGGTTCGCATGGGTGAGCCCAATTCGAAACTTTCAATATTCAAAAAAGAGTTATTTATCTACACTCTTACGAGCCGCGTTCTTCTCTCAGCCAGTTTAGGCCAGCTTTTCTCGCAGAGTATTCTCTTCAGATCAATCTCTTACAACCATGCATTCTGCGCGTCTGTTGATAATAGAGTCCGAGAAGTTGAATTATTCAGAAACGCACCGAAATTTCGATCGGAATTCGCAAACACCTCGCAAGACAGTTCAAACTGCGCCTAAATGCGCTGTTTGGATACCAAAGAGTAGACTCGAGCTTGCAATTCGACATCTCCACAGACTCAACACATGTGAGTTTGAGGCCACTGTGGGCAGTAGGGTTGGCATTTCGGTGTTTGCAACGTTGCAGTAGCGCTACTAGCGCTTCCATTGGCAGCAACGTTGCAACGAGAGAAGGGAAGACCTTCTCATTTTCCCACGCTCTCTCGCCTATCTCTGTCCTTCCCTCAAAAGGTAGCAACGTTGCTACGAGTCCCTTGATAGATTGCAACGGTGCTACACCCACCCCTATCGTTGCAACGTTGCAATGTCGCAATCGTGTAGCCAACCCCACTGGGGAGGGTCTTGCCCACAAAATGTGCATGGTGAAATTATACTTCTTGCACAGATCCATATTTTTGCAGGGATACCACTTGCAATTTTTCCGACTGAAATTTCACAACTTGCTCCAGGATCCTGAAAATTTGGAGTATCTCAAAAATTGCATTGGCGACAGAATGCGGAAGGTATTTTTTCATGCTCCTAAGATATCTTAGGGGGATCCAAAATAAACGAAGAAGGTCTAGGTGACATTGGACCGGTTTGGTGACTGGCGTTCGATGTCTACTTTCTCGATGATTTTGGGAGAAACGAAGTTTAACGTGCTCAAAGTTAACATCGATCACTTGAACGATAGAATTGCGTAAGTAATTAAATAAATTATTAAATATAAAATCTAAAAATTCTAGAAATCATCTTCTCAAGACCATCGAAACTTACAAAATTGATCAACTTGCGTTAATAGTGCGACAGATTTCCGTCTTGAATCCAGGTATCTCATTTCCAACACTACTACAACGGAGAAACCCATACGCACGACGGACAGGCAGACTTCTCTGATTTCAAAACCAGACGGGGCCGCGCGCCTACGGCGCCCTCTTAATTTCGGACATTCAAGAACCTTCTGGAACTTGGATTTGGGGGGATGGGGTGGTGAGGGGGTGAAGCCCGACGTGTTTACACTTGTTTGAGACTTGTTTACGTGCCCATGTGACTTTTGGAAGCGAACAAACACGCAGAGATCTGTGCTTTATATAGAGGTATGATAATGATTCTTCCAGTGAACCTTCTACTCGATTTGTCTACGTTAATACAATCACTACACATTTACCAGAGTCACAACACCGCGATCAGTAATAACAGGTAATTGTAAGCATGGTGATTCGGCATCAGTATTAAAGAAGGCGTCCCACGAATATCTGGCTAACTGAGTTCTCGATGTGAGGTGATGGGTCGCTGTTACCCGATAACACTTTCGAAACTCCTAAGTCACCATTTTTCGTTTAAACTGAGTTATGATCGATTGGCTGCGTTCCAAGTGACCCTGAAATGCAGGCGACGAGCGAGAGAGCGTGCGGAATGAGGAGAGCGCCTCTCTCATTCCTCACTTTGCATAGTCGCCCGCGCGGTTCGTGGGACGCCTTCTTTAATGCCCTCGTAGCGACGGAACTAATTCTCATAACGAATGAAGTAATGGCGACCCCCCTCCCCAATAAAAAAAACCTTCAGCGCCGTGCCCCCCATTTTTACGGGGGGATCGCTTGTAGTATTAAAATCATTCTTTGCGAAAGACAAGTAAACGTTAAACTAGTACACTTGCAGCATATATTTCTTCGGTATCTACAATCGTGTCTGGTCTCAGATGATTCTTGATATGCTCTCAAGAAGACTCGACAAACTCGCCATCTCTAATCGGCACTATCCGTTGCATCTGGACGGTGCCAGTAAGCATAATCTGACTTCAGTCAGTTATTTCCATTTCCATCACAATTTCTCCATTTTTCAAATATTGTTAACTCATTCATTCTAACTCTTTTCCATAAAAATACAACGAATTTCTTAAATTTAAATTACCGTACTATTTTCAGAAATTGCTCCTGATCAAGAAACGCGTTTGGTTCTCGGTCACGTGGAATGCCTTTTCAGATGCATTTAAGTTGAATGAACAATACTTCCTTCAATGTGCGCTTGATTCAAGAGTATTTCTTTAACATTTTAACATTTTTCTGTTAGATCGAGACATCGTCCAATCGCATAGTTTCCGATAGTTAAAGGAGGCGACCGACGAATATCTGACCAGCTGAGTTCTCGATGTCAGATGGTGGGTCGTGGGTACCCGATAACACTTTCGAAACTTTCATGTTTTCATTTTTTGTTTGAACTGAGATATGCGCTGTTGGCTGCGTTCCAAGTGACCCTGAAACGCAGGCCACGAGCTAGAGAGCGTGCGAAATGAGGAGAGCGCGCCCTCTCAATGTCAGTCCTCACTTTGCATAGTCGCTCGCGCGATTCGTGGGACGCCTTCTTTAATCAATTGTGTCGTTTTCGCACTGATCACGACTGGAGAGGAGATGAAGAATCCATCTCTTCATAACCCGCTAGGGTTGCACGATCGGTATCGGTAATCCCGCATTCCCGACAAATTCGGTACTACCGCTTCTTTTTTCTCTAGACTCTCTCACTCGCGCGCGCGCTATTTCTTGTCTCTAACCGTCTGGCGCGAGGGATTTCAGTAGTACCGATACCGAACGTGCAACCCTCTTGCCCGCCTTGTCTGATCCGTTAGAATGACGAGAGAGGCTGCGGAACAAAGAGATGCATTCTTCATTCTGGAGTAGAGTTCTCTTATTCACAGCGTGTCAGCGAGAAAAAAATCCTTTGTTCTCAGCGGCAAACCACTGTGCGTGACAATGGTTAAATAAAATCTGTGAAACCTATCCCGTATCTCACTGATAAGACCGAAATGTAAGATTTTGATATAAAGGGGTTATTTATCTGGGAGATAAGAGGGCATTCTACCGGTTGTGTACTGATCAGTTGAATTTGAATATTTTTAAAAATATTTTAGTAAAATCATCTTCACTACAACTTTTCCAGGAGCTCGTAAATGGAAACCCCCACACCCGCATTATTTTCGGAATCCTGAGAAGATTATCGAAAAAATAGAGCACTCGGAATTTTAACGACAGTGGACTTTTTCGAGAATTTTAAGATTATAGGTTAAGATCGCAAAATTCTCGAAAAAAAATCCCATTATCGTTAAAAATCCGAGCGCTCTATTTTTTAGATGTTCTTCTCAGGATTCCGAAAATAATGCGAGTGTGGGGGTTTCCATTAACGAGCTCTTGGAAAAGTTGTAGTGTGCACGAACAACTTTTCGAAAAATTTTTGAAATTTGTTTGGGTAAATCGAATATGTTTCACGGAAACATATAAAACATATTCGATTTCACTAGATATTATTTCAATTTTTTGAACTCTCTCTTTGAACAGACCGCTCTGCTCACTCCAGAAGAGGACGAATAAGAGAGCCGAAAATATGAAACGAGATCCTTCGTTTGCCGCAATTTTCTTTCTCTGACACGCTGTGTTATTGGAAAAATTTCCGGATTTCCAATAAGCCGAACAAGGGGAATAACCGCACTCTAGACGAGAGAGTGTGAAGAATGAGGATACTATTGGAAATCCATTAGTGTTATTGGAAAATCATTTTCCAATAAGAGAACTCTATTCTGGAGTAGTAAGGGTCGGTAACTATTCGTAACCGAAAATCTGAAGCCCAGTTACGCATCTATGAATCACGCGTCTCATTCCCCGATATGGCTGAGCTACATGGGATCATTTGCGAGAACTATTCGAGATACTTGCTCATCCATTCGGAACCTATCTATTTTTTGGCGCAGGCTACTGAATGCGGAGGGGCGGAGAACGCCAACTATATTGAGGAAATACTCTGCGAGATAAATTTGAAAAATGCCATCTATTCTTCATCCTCACAGCCCTAATAATCATTGCAGGCACTGCCCGTGAAAATTACACAGGGGCAGTGATGATCCGACACACATCACGACTGGACGAACCCTTGCACATTTCGTAATAATATTATTGTATTCATGCCAGACAGAAAAGAATGGGTCTGTATTCTTCATAGGTTGCATTAGTGTCGCCGATAGCACATTTCGTAAATTACTCGCGAATACTGTTCAATAATTCGTACAAATTCTGGCTGAGTTCTGAATGGAAATGATAAATCGTTGCTACCGTTGAATCTTACAAAAGTATTGTTAGCTACAACAACAGACGCTTGCAAGCCACTAATCACTAATCTCCGCATTTGGTTATGCCCATCACCTACTCGATTCTTCACTTTTTTTGTTTTCAACTAGGGACCACCATCACTTTTCATAATTGTGCGCGCGCGCGATGTCCATTTATGCAAAGGGGAGGAAAAGGCCGCAGGTTCTGATTTCACAGGTGTTTAGTACAGCATGTGAAGTAACTTTGTTGAGAAAATTAGCAAATTCTGTTGGCGTCCACGCTTTTTATAAACAAAAATATCCAAAAAAATGACGTCACGAAATGTAAATACATTGTTAGAACCGCTCTAATTTCGTTAAATGGAGAGGGCCGCGACTTTTGACATTTTCCAGTGATAGTCTAAGGTTAGGGGCACACCATATCCAAAAATTAGACAATTCTGTAGGCGTCCACGAAATTTACATAGTGTCAAAATTTGAGTCGGGGAGTGATCTTTGATCTCTTATGAAACTTGTGGACGCCTACAGAATTGGCTCATTTTTGGATATGGTTTGTCCATAACCTTAGTCTATCACTGGAAAGTGTCAAAAGTCGCGGCCCTCTCCAAGTTCTCAATCTAGATCGCTTTGAACTTTGTTGTCTCTTGTTTTTGAAAAACGGGTTTTGGAAAAATTGTGATTATCTCGAAACCCGTTAAATTAAACTAGGTCTTATCTTCACAAAAAATGATTCCATACGTCAGTTTAATAACCTAAAATAGAAATTAGGTCATGATTCTTTGATTTGCATAATCGATGGTGGTCCCTAGTTTTCAACTCAAATTTGCAAGTAAATTCCTCGATTTGCTTATCCTCAGTCGACTATAAAACCCCTTCCCATCCCTTTCACCCCTTCATTCCTTCATCTCTCGGTTGGATCGTCTCTTCGATGAATCTTCTTCTCCTCCTCTCGCTCGCCCTTTTCGAGTCCGTTCCTAATACATACCGTACAATGTCTCACACTCATTCCTACCGTATCCTACAGTACTCCAGTACCATACACTAATCGTAGCCTACAGTACTCTTACCGTACTACCCTCTACCGTATCCTACAGTAACTACCTCATTCCAGGGTCACGCTCGCTTCGCAGCAGCGCTACTTCGATGGCTGCAACTGGTGTGTCGGAAACATGTGCACACTAAGTATGATCTCGTACCGTAACCCGCCTATCGTATTGAGATTGCAATACTATTTTCTGGCCATACATGCTGTGAAACGATTTTTGTCGAAATAGAGCAACTTCTGTGGTGAATATGCCTAATATACCACCCAAAAATTTGAACTACCGTACCATCTTTTTACAGAGTGGTGCCCTCCCGATCTGGCCAAAGACTGCCAAAAGTGCCACGGAAATGAATGCAGAAAGGGTACGGTATTTATCATCAATCGCACCATGCCTACCGTAACCTGAAGACTACGGCGAATCCTACCATACCCGAAACCATCCACAATACAATAACCTAAAACAACAGGTTGCTTGCAAGCACCAGGCTGACCATATTCGGTGACCATATACGGTGTTCCGATGCTACAGTACTCTCCCCCTCTTACCACCGTATCTGACTTGCTCTACCGTATCTCTTTCCAGTTCCCTGCCTCAAGAGGCGGCCGGTCATCTCGGGCGAGCTCGTTCACCGCAGCAACAGAAGCTACGTGAAGAGAGCCGCCGGCGAGGAGGAGCAAGTCCGGGTAGGGAAGATCAAAGATCAAAGATCACTTCCCCGAGCTACCGTATCCATCCTTATTAAAAACCCTGATTACTGGATCTTGCAATATCGAATTCACACTACCGAACCCGTCATCCTCTCCATTGTACCGTGCTCTGTGTTTTACTATATTGAGCTTTCCAAACTTCGGAATACCGTACCCCGTGCTACCGTATCCTGACTACCGTACTCTTCCGTACTTGAATCTTCGTTGCAGCCCGGCTGTCACTGCTACGGCAACGGGTGCTTCTGGTGCAGTCCGACGGGCTGGCCGCAGAAGTGCTCGCCATGCGTGAGTTATCGTAACCGGATCTACCGCAATTCATCACCACACCGGGGTTACTACAGTAATCCTTACCCTTCATAATCGATCAAGCGTATCACTTTTTGCTAGCATATTGTGATGATACTGTCGTATCCCAATCTGTTCAAGTACCTCTGCAGTGCACGCCATGTGTTAGATATTAGTGTACTCGCATGTACCGAATCCTGATCTACCGTAGAATAGCGTTTCCCGTGATCCTACCATATTCCGATAAGCATGGAGTAACTCAAGGTGATACTGGGACATGTACAGAGCTAGATTGACCAGACCACCGAATCTTTATGGGTGACAGACCACAGCTACCGTAACCCTCATAATTTACAGTAACACACCGTGGCGATTCGTGCACTGAGCAGCATCGGGCGCTCGTGGCGACGTTTCCCTATCTCCCCCATCGCTTTGATTTGCCATGTGTTTGATAAAGATTGATGGAGTATGGGATTGTTTCACAAGCCATCAAATAATCTCCACTAGGGTTGACCGTTCGGAATGACGGAATCGATTCGGAAATCACGTAGTTTCACTCTTTTTCCGGAAAAACGTGATTTTCGATACGGAATCGATACGGAATTGGCCTTGTTCGACTCTCATTCCGGAATGGATGCAAATTGCCTCCTTTGTTCTCACTCCCTCTCTCCTCCCCCACTCTTTCTCGTCGAGAGGAGTGAAACATATGAGGCCGTTTGCGATAGAGTCGAGCAAGGGTTGGCACAGCTCAAAAATGTCGATTCTCTGAAAGTGTGTTATTTGGGGTTCTTAAGGGTGCTGATGACGATGAGCATAGTGATTTTTTAGTTCTCATTGTTAGTATGGTTGTCTAAACGATAACGGGATAACGGGCCCATTTAGGGAGGGAAAGCTAAACGTGGCACGTTTAGCTCCCTCTCTCCTACCTCTTCCCTAGAGGCGAGCGAGAGATCATGCGTAATGAAGAGAACGCTTCCCATCTCAGGCGCCGAGAGGTGAGGGGGAGCTAAACGTGGTACGTTTAGCTCCCCCTCCCCTCGTATTTTCTAAACGGGCCCGTAATGGAGAGAGGCGCCATTACGTGCCCGTTTAGCCCGTATTGCCAACTCTGTTAGACATAGTATCCAATGAAGTTTTATCCTTCTGTTTGATTTTTTTATGTAATTGTTACATTGGTAGTTATGTAAGCACTAATTCTCGTTAAGAATAAAAGCCATCCGCGAAAAATTGTTAGTTCTCATTGAAATCAAATAAGGTAATCACTTGAAACACAACTGGAATATCAGAATTGACCTCGAAACCCCCAAGCAGGCCGATCTTTGCGGAATCGATTCGAGGAATGAGAGCGATCCGGAATCGATACGGAATTGGGGGAGAATCACTCTCATTCCGGAATGGGCTCATTGTTCGCTCGCCCATTCCGGAATTGATGCAAATTGATCTCTCCGATTCGGAATTTTCCGATTCCGATTCCGATTCGTTAACCCTAATCTCCACATTTGATTATTCCTGTCATTTTCTCAGCTCATTTATTTTTGTTGTTTTTGTCACTCAAATTTGCAAGTAGATCCTCTATTTCCCTATCCTCAGTCCACTATAAAGTCTCCTCCCACCCCTTTCCCTCCTTCATTCCTTCATCTCTCGGTTGGATCGTCTCTTCGATGAATCTTCTTCTCTTCCTCTCGCTCGCTCTTCTCGGGTTCGTATCGTAAACCTACCGTACAATGTCTCACACTCATGCCTACCGTATCCTACAGTACTGCAGTACCATACACTAATCGTGGCCTACGGAACTTCTACTGTACCTTCGTGTTCTACCGTATCCTACAGTACTGCAGTACCATACACTAATCGTGGCCTACGGAACTTCTACTGTACCTTCGTGTTCTACCGTATCCTACAGTACTGCAGTACCATACACTAATCGTGGCCTACGGAACTTCTACTGTACCTTCGTGTTCTACCGTATCCTACAGTACTGCAGTACCATACACTAATCGTGGCCTACGGAACTTCTACTGTACCTTCGTGTTCTACCGTATCCTACAGTACTGCAGTACCATACACTAATCGTGGCCTACGGAACTTCTACTGTACCTTCGTGTTCTACCGTATCCTACAGTACTGCAGTACCATACACTAATCGTGGCCTACGGAACTTCTACTGTACCTTCGTGTTCTACCGTATCCTACAGTACTGCAGTACCATACACTAATCGTGGCCTACGGAACTTCTACTGTACCTTCGTGTTCTACCGTATCCTACAGTACTGCAGTACCATACACTAATCGTGGCCTACAGTACCCCTACCGTACTACCCTCTACCGTATCCTACCATATCTTCTTCCTTCCAGGGTCACACTCGCTTCGCAGACACGCTACTTCGATGGCTGCAACTGGTGTGTTGGACACAGATGCACGCTAAGTATGATCTCGTACCGTAACCCGCCTATCGTAGGAGACTAGATACAATACAATCAATTTGTAGTGTTACTGTTTTCTGTTCATGCTGTGGGGCTAGTATAGTCAAAAAGGTCAACCTCTATGGTGAATATGCCTGGGTACACCCGTATAGTTGAACTACCGTAACCTCATCTTTTACAGAGTGGTGCCCTCCCTCTCTGGACAGAGAGTGCCAACAGTGCGACGGAAATGAATGCAGAAAGGGTACGGTATCATCAATCGCACCATGACTACCGTAACCGCTACAGTGTTCCGAAGCTACAGTACTCTCCCCCTCTGACCACCGTATATGACTTGCTTTACCGTATCTATTTCCAGTTCCCTGCGCCAAGCGTCCGGTCTTCCCGGGAGAGCTCGTTCACCGCCGCAACAGGAGCTACGTGAAGAGAGCCGCCGGCGAGGAGGAGCAAGTCCGGGTGAGGGAGATCAAAGATCAAAGATCACTTCCCCGAGCTACCGTATCCATCCTGATTGAAACCCTGAGCTGTATCCACCCTGCAACATGTGTCTGTATCCTGCAAACTACCCGTACTACCGCACCATTTCAAACTCCGGACTACCGTATCCTGACTACCGTATCCTGACTACCGTACTCTTCCGTACTTGAATCTTCGTTGCAGCCCGGCTGTCACTGCTACGGCAACGGGTGCTTCTGGTGCAGTCCGACGGGCTGGCCGCAGAAGTGCTCGCCATGCGTGAGTTATCGTAACCGGATCTACCGTAATTCATCACCATACCGGAGTTACTACAGTAATCCTTGCCTATTCGAACAAACTACCAGTGCACGCCATGTGTTAGATATTGGTGTACTCGCATGTACCGTATCCTGATCTACCGTTACCTACCGTTTCCCGTGATCCTACCATATTCCGATAAGCATGGAGTAACGCAAGGTGCTACTGAGATATTTATGGATAACAGACCATCGCTACCGTAACCCTCATAATTTACAGTAACACGCCGTGGCGATTCGTGCACTGAGCAGCATCGGGCGCTCGTGGCGACGTTTCCCTATCTCCCCCATCGCTTTAAAGGGACCTGGCACTCGAAATGATGTAATTTTTAGAAAAAAGTAGATTTTTTTCTAAGAATAATGGAAAAATTCCCATATTTTTACGATTTTTTTAAAGGCGGTTATGATTTTTCAAACATTCTGTACCCAGCAAAAAACCCAGCTATACTGTGTTTAGCGGCGCTAAACAGAGTATAGCTGGGTTTTTGGCCAGAATTTGCAACTTTGAAAAATCATAACTTCTTACAAAAAAATCGTAAAAATATGCGGTTTTTTCAGTTATTCTTAGAAAATTTTGCTCTTTTTTCTGAAATTCACTTCATTTTGAGTGCCAGGTCCCTTTAATTTGCCATGTGTTTGATAAAGATTGATGGAGTATGGGATTGTTTCACAAAACACTAATATAATAATCTCCAAATTTGGCTATTTTCGTCATTTTCTTTGCTCACGTATTTTGATTGATTTCATCTCAAATTTGCAAGTAGATACAACCATTTGCCTATCCTCAGTCGACTATAAAACCCCTTCCCACCCCTTTCCCTCCTTCATTCCTTCATCTCTCGGTTGGATCGTCTCTTCGATGAATCTTCTTCTCCTCCTCTCGCTCGCCCTTCTCGGGTTCGTTCCGAATACCTACCGTACTCAAATCTATGATCAACCCTAATCTCACGCGTACTGTAATATACCGTAACACTCATACCGTGGCCTACAAAACTTCTACCATATCTCCACTGTATATATTTTATTGTATCTATGTTTCCTACAGTATCTAGATACTTTACGCTATTCAGTTGTGACCCAAACCGCTTCTTCATCCACCGTATCCTCCAATACTCCCGAACCAAACACTTATCGTAGCCTACTGAACTCCTACCGTACCTTCTTCCTCTACCGTATCCTACAGTAACTACCTCCTTGCAGGGTCACGCTCGCTTCGCAGAACTCTTCGCCGGAACGCTACTTCGATGGCTGCAACTGGTGTATCGGGAAAGCATGCACCAAAAGTACGATCACATACCGTAACCCGCCTATCGTAGGAGATCACAATACTTTTTTCTGCTCATACTGTGGGAATAGTGATAAAGGGCAACTTCTATGTCCGAATATACCGTACCCTCGAATAGTTGATCTACCGTAACCTCATCTGTTTACAGTGTGGTGCCCTCCCGCTCTGGCCAAAGACTGCCAACGGTGCGACGGAAAAGAATGCAGAAATGGTACAATCAGTTCCCGTAACTGACTTTCGGAACCAAACCGAAACGACAGTACTTTGTTCACCGTAGATACAGTGCCCTGTACAATGCCTTTCCTTACTTGCCCTTTCAGTTGATTATCAAAATCGTGTTCAATTGCAGTTCCCTGCTCCGGTGTGAACAACGGGCTCGTCGGCAAGAGAGACGCTGAGGAGAAGGCAGTTGAGGTCTTGCCCAAAGATCAATGACCAATGACCAAAGATCAAAGATCAATTCTTTTCAGACGCACGCGCACCTACGCGCCAAACGCTTCGGTTGCGGCTGTTCGGAGGCAGCCTACTGCTTGAACTGTTATCGCGTGAAGGACATGAAAACCGGCAAAGTATCGTATACATGCGATCGCGGTACGGTTTCCTTATTTTTTATTCATTTTATTTATAATTATTGCAATAACAAAAGTAAAACAATAACAAAAGTGTAACAGTTGGCAGACTCTGAAGACAGTACACTGATCCTTAATTACGGGTTAGCCCAATAATATTCCATTCCATTAAATGGAGTTCGCTCAATTACGAAAAGCATTTTCAACAAAGTAACTGTATTCTGTAAATTCACGAGTGTTGCAGTGGTCAATTGCTGGAAGAAGGAGAAGTGTCTGGACGAGAAGGGCAAATACTCGGTCGTCCGCTGCGTGAACCGCGGTTGAGTGTGAGTGAAGAGTAATGAATAGGGTTGCTCGTTCGACTTTCTTAACGGCCGAATGAGAGTGATCAAAATTGCCTCGTTCCGGAATTGATTCAATTAGTTCTCGGAATGAGTTCGGACAATGAACTAATTGGATTTCTCATTCCGGAACGGCCATTGTTCGACTCTCGGCCGTTCCGAAGTGAGGGGATAATTGGATAAAAAGTTCGGAATTCCGTCATTCCGTTCCGAACGATCAACCCTAGTAATGAAGAAAAAATGAAGAATCCCCTCAATCCCCTCTCTACCTTCTCGTTTATCTTCCTTGTGGGATAGATCAGAAAGTATTGCTACCGTATCCTTGCAATCCTGTTTGAAAATACTTGAAGAAGAGAACATCATTTTAAGTACTAGCAAAGACTACAAAACCGTCTCTACCTTCTACAGTAAGCTCCATTCCAGAATCGTTTGCTCACTGTGACTTCGCCCCAATCTCCCCCGTCGACTTTATTTTGTATACGATTGATAAAGATTGGTGGAGAATCGATGATGATGATATGATGAACAATACATTATCATCAAAATAGAAATTGATTATCGGAGGACTCATGAACTGAACAACAAAGAAATGTGAAATTAGCTGGGTAAAACCTTTTTCGATTTCACGGAGAAATATCATTCTCTTTTTAATCTCTCATTGTCACGTTGTTATTCGCTTTCTTCTCAAATTTGCAAAGAAGCCCTCCGATTTCCCTATTCTCAGCCGCCTATAAAACCCCTTTCACCCCTTCATTCCTTCATTCCTTCATCTCTCGGTTGGATCGTCTCTTCGATGAATCTTCTTCTCCTCCTCTCGCTCGCTCTTCTCGGGTTCGTTCCGAATACCTACCTTAATCGATCCTACTACCATCAATACTACCGCATTCTACCGTACACTCGCCTACAAAACCTCTACCGTATCAATCCATCTATCAAGCGTACCCTACAGTATCTACTTCACGCATACCATGGCATTCAGTGACCAAATCATCCACCGTATCCTCCAGTACTCCCGAACCATACACTTATCGTAGCCTACATTACTCCTTCCTCTGGTGTGCGTACCCAACTTGGATCCAAGCAAAAATCCAAGTTGCGTCCAGGCCTGGGGGCAACTTGGATTTTTGCTTGGATCCAAGTTGGGTACGCACACCAGAGGAAGGAGTAATGTAGGCTACGATAAGTGTATGGTTCGGGAGTACTGGAGGATACGGTGGATGATTTGGTCACTGAATGCCATGGTATGCGTGAAGTAGATACTGTAGGGTACGCTTGATAGATGGATTGATACGGTAGAGGTTTTGTAGGCGAGTGTACGGTAGAATGCGGTAGTATTGATGGTAGTAGGATCGATTAAGGTTGGGACCTTATAGGCAGAGTGCGTGCTAGACTCGACGGGTAGGATCAGCTTGAATCCAAGTTGGAATTCTACTTGGATCCAAGTTGGATTCTCGAGGCTTGGATACAAGATGAAATTCTACTTGGATCCAACTTGGAAACCCCATTTTACTTGGATCCAAGTTGGGTACGCACACCAGAGTCCGTACCTTCATGCACTACCGCATTCTACAGTATCTTCTTCCTTGCAGGGTCACGCTCGCTTCGCAGAACTCTTCGCCGGAACGCTACTACGATGGCTGCAACTGGTGTATCGGGAAAGCATGCACCAAAAGTACGATCAAGTAACGATCAACGATCAAGTACCGTAACCCACATATCGTAGGAGATTACAATACTGTTTTCTGTTTGTGGAAATAGTGAAGAAGGGCAACTTCTATGACCGAATATACCGTAACCTCATCTGTTTACAGTGTGGTGCCCTCCCGCTCTGGCCAAAGACTGCCAACGGTGCGACGGCAATGGATGCAGAAGAGGTAAAACCTTACTGTGATACCGTATCCTGGCTATCATATTCAAAATATTTTCAGTACCCTGCTCCGGTGTGAAGAACGGGCTCGTCGGCAAGAGAGACGCTGAGAAGAAGGCAGTTGAGGTACTGTAGCTGCGATATAACTACCGTACCACTGCCTAACCGAACCCATCGCAGGAACGCTACTTCAATGGCTGCAACTGGTGTATCGGAAACAGATGCACCAAAAGTACGATGAATTTCCGTAACTCGCCTATCGTAGGAGATTGCAATAAGGTTTTCTGCTCATGCTGGGAACCGAATTTTGTCAAAATAGAGCAACCGAAAGGTGAATGTGCATGATATACCGCACTCTCGAATAGTTGATCTACCGTAACCACGTTTATGTTCAGGGGGATGCCCTCCCGCTCTGGCCAAAGACTGCAAGCACTGCGACGAAAATGGATGCAGAAAGGGTACGATATCAATAGACTACAGTAATCCTTAGGGAACGAGCCGGGTTACTGTAGCCTCCCTTTGGTCCTAACCAACGCATATCTTGAATACAATGCCAAACCGCAACATGGTACGGTGACTACCGTACCCTGACTATCATGCTCTAAATATCTGATTGAATCGCTATGAATTTCAGTTGCCTGCTCTAAAGTGACGAACAGAGTCGTCCGCAAGACAACCGTTGGCGAGAAACCAGAGGATGTACTGTATCGTAAACTATTAAACCTTTTCGCAGTATTCATATTCCTATCGATCATTGAAAAATTTGTCTGAAGGCTATAGCTGATGTTACCAATCGTTTCCTAGAAGCCCTAGTAGCACATACAGAGGAAATTAGAATTTTAGAAATAACCAATAGTGCGCTAGGGAATATAATGTTCCGTATTATGCGCTAAACACCGTAGCGTCTCCGCTGAGCAAATGAATTTTACGATAGCCATTATACTCCAACCGCAGTCCTACCATACTCCTATGATGCTCCTACCGTACTTCCTGGTAGGGAACATCAGATAGCGCTATAACCATGTACTGTAGCTACACTGTATACTTTGCATGCATTATGCGATTGCTTCAGGCAGAAGTGGTTACAGTAGAGTTTTTGAACCCTTTGTCCTTGCTCAGGCGACGAAAATGGAAGGATACCAATTTGAACACTGCTATTGCTCGGGAGACGTGTGCCTCCACTACTACAAGTACAGATACACCGCATTCATCAAGCTCAGCACATCCGATTTCGGTGAGAATCCATATTAAAGAAGGTGTCCCACGAATATCTGGCTAACTGAGTTCTCGATGTGAGCTTGTGGGTCGTGGCTACCCGATAACACTTTCGAAACTCCCATGTTTTCAATTTTCGTTTGAACTGAGATATGAGCAGTTGGCTGCGTTCCAAGTGACCCTGAAATGCAGGCAACGAGCGAGAGAGCGTGCGGAATGAGGAGAGCGTCCCTCTCATTCCTCACTTTGCATAGTCACCCGCGCTGTTCGTGGGACGCCTTCTTTAAAGTGAAGTAAAGTAGTGAATCGGTGACTAACGCGTAACGCGTCATCGACGACCCACTGTCTACGCTGCAACTGGGGCCTAATCCGTCAGAAAAGTGGCCTGTTGTGAGACTAAACTATTATCGTGAGATTATTTTCCATTCCACTCGTATCTGACCTTTGACGAACAATCGAGGGGGCGGAGAAGGGAAGAGGCCGAGAGGAGGCGGTAGATCAAGCGTCCTCCTCCCCCCCTTCCTCTGCCCTTCCTCTCTCCCAGACAATCAATAGCTCGCTAACCAGCAGATTGAGTTTTCTGAGCATTTCAAACACACGATATCATGTAAACTCAAATTGTATTGTTCAGTAACCGATTGCCGATCGAAGGAACCGTGCGTGGACGAGAAAGGACTATATTCACCCCGTTGCGTGAACAGGAAAGGATGAATGTGAGTAGATTGGTGCGAACAACCGTTCCGTAACCAATTCATTTAGTTGATAACGAATGTCTATTTCTATCCACTACCAGCTGTAGTTTTCACACGTAATGACAGTATACTGTAGTCTTTATGTACTGTAGTCATCTTTCTTTCTCATGCCGTAATCAATTACAGTACTCTATTACAGAATCGGGCGATCGCTGCGACGTCGCCCCGTGACTCCCCATCAATTTTACCCACACACTTTCTAAGCTATTGATAAAGATTGGCGGAGTATTCATGATTTTGACCTGATACATAAGACAACATTCAATACTGAGTAATTGAAAAATATATTGTCTGTCTATCTGCCTGTCGATTGTCTGTTTTTCCTTTTCCGCATTTCCAAAGTCGTGATCTTGGCCTACTTTCCAATTAAATTGCTGTTAGAGGAATCTTGCTTTTCTAGTCACTTCTAAAAGTTGTATGATCTTTCTATTTCGAAAGTATGGGCAGAAAGAGACTTTCGAAACAGTTGACTGTAACATTTTTTCGCTAAATGAATGAGTCAGAGAGTTGCCACAAAGAAGACCGGGGAAAGACGGATGGAAGGGAGGAGGAGGGGAGACGGCGTCGAAATATCGGTTGCACTGTCCCTGTTACATGTTCATTTCCTCCATAAAGTAGTATTATTTTCGGGCGCCGGAACATCATCTGAGTAAAGTTTCATTGCCAGCGGGTATTTCTCACCCGTTTTCCTTTCTCTCCTCTATCTCTAGGGAGGAGAACGGAAAGAACTGCTGCCTGACTCTCTTCATTTCGTTCGCTCTCTCACTGTCTCTAACACGTTGTTTCCATCAGGGGAAGCGGGAAGCGATTGGAAGCGAGGTGTGAAGTGCTCCTTTCCGTCAACGCTCTGTTTCCCTCAAGCCCTTCAAAAAGGCGCGGTAGAACTGGTAGTGCCAGTATCAGTCTAAATCTTCATCAAGTGCACATTTCCAAATTTATTAACTTTTCATTGCACATTCCTCATTTCAGCATTTTTTGCAATTCTGAGCATTTGCTTTGCAGATGAAGACTCGTGCTGTGAAGAAGAGAGAAGCGGAAGATGCGATTGCTGAGTCGAAGCGCGTTAAGACCGTTGATGATCTAACGTCGATCGAACGACTGCCTAATGAGCTGTTCTGGAAAGTGCTCGACTGTGTGCCGGAAGCCGTTCCTAACATGCTTCAGGTTAGTCGCGTTAGCTACTTCTTCGCGTAGGATTGCAACTAGAGTTCTCTTGATGGAATTGATTCCGGAATTCCAATAATAGGAACAAAGGGATTTGACTGCACTGGTTGCGAGAGAGTGTGGTGAATGATGAGATAATGGAACTCTATTGGAATTCTATTCCATTAAGAGAACCCTAATTGCAACCCGACCAGGGCTGTGCGAAAATAATTTCCCGCACTCCTCATGCGCAGGTCAGACAGAGCGAGATACTCTGGTATTGCCCGCCCACCTAATAGCGCTGCCCCATCTAATAGGCCACCTAATAACCTACCTAATTGTGTACTAATTCGTGGCCTATTAGGTGAGCAATACCAGAGTAGCATGCAAAAAGAGGAGAGCGGGAAAGTTTTCGCACACCATTGCAACCCGAGCGTGGAGAGATCACTTCTTCTCGTTTCGATCACTTCGTTTGCCCTCGTATCTCGTCGGTCAGAGAAACGAGATAGTATTGCACATTCCTACTCTTTGTTTATTTTGCAGGTCTCTCGTGGCATGCGAATCCGCGTCGAAAACTATGCAAAGGACGCAATGCGAATTCCGCTTGCTGACAAGCTGCGGCTCCACTGGGAGACAAGAAAAGTACGCAATATTTCACGTTTTGCAGTTTCTTCCAAAAAAAATTCGATTTGACATTTTTTCCTGTGATTTTTTTTATGAACAGTTCTCATTTATATTGTTTATGACAGTGGTTTTGCAGCTGATTCCGCATGGTCTACTGCTCATAAAAATTGACGTACCCAATGAGAGATCGAAGCTATTCGAGTTGAGAATGCGACTCCTTCATGGCTCTACTTCACTTCCCAATCTCTCAAAGATTGTTAAGAGCAATTGGCTTAAGACATCTGTCGTAAGTGTTTTCTTTAGTAATCCTAAAAATGTGTCGAATATATAAGGGAGGGTGAATACAAGGGTTCGAAACCACCAACTGGTTGAGCGTTGCAAAAGTTGAAAACCGGTTCAACTTTTGCATTTAACGTTAGTTTTCTTATAATTGAACCACTTCAATCGACAAAAAAACGCTCAACTAGTTGGTGGTTCCGAACGTTTTGTATTCACCCTCCCTTATATCGTGCGTTTAAAATGCTCAGCAAATGAGATGTATTGGTTAACGAGCTATTGATTTTCTGGGAGAGAGGAAGGGGAAGAGGTAGGGGAGAGGAGAGCAAGTAGATCACTAGCGCCCCCCCCCCCTAAAACGGTGGAATGGAAAATAATCTCACGATAACTCAGTACTACAAGTTCACATTCGAAACTATGGAGAAGGATGCTGCTATCCTGGATTTCGTGAATGGAATACTGGGCAAGTGCATATCGACCTCGGTGGAGCTTTGTGAAGAGTCCGACAACCCACCTCCCTTCCCATTCGCGGCTGCTGCGTTAATCGTCAATGCAATTCATTCACCTCTATTGAAAATTCAAGCCAAAATGGAAAACTCCGCGTACGTATTTTCCGTTTCTTAGTTAAGCAGTGGCGTAAAAATTTTATGTGCTCTCACTTTCGAAAAAAACAAGAATTTCTTCAAAACAGTGTGTAACTTCTCAATATTCGCACATCTTTTGAAATAAATACTGCTCTGTGAAAATCAAACTAATTACAGATTGTGTCTTCTGAATGCGGCATTCGTAAGCAACATCGGCGAAATTGAACTAAATATCAATAGAAACCACGCAATCTCTGATCCGAGTGAGATAATATTTGATTATAAGTCTTGCTAACACCTTGTCTTCCAGAGGCACTTCTCAAACTCTTATCTACTCACGTTCAAAGCATGATCATTCATCAGTCTATTTGGAACAACCGTGATACTAGAACATTTGGAATTCCCAGCTTCGAGTGGCCTCCGCTTGTTCTGGAACTATTCTCGAACAAGATGGACAAGTTGAAGATTATCAATACTGACAACACTGGCTATCTCAATCAGCACGAGACAGACTTCTTGAGAGAGGTATAACAATTTATTCATAGTCGTATTTTAAAGAAGAAATATCATACGATTTGTCACTGATTTACTGGCGTATCAATCAAGAAAATAAAATTTCAGTGTCTCCCGAAACTCAACAAGAAAATCTTCTTCAAAACATCGACAAATGCATACCCAACTGAATTGGATTACACTCTCAATGAATACTCTGTGAAAAGTCAGTTTTTTTCTGCTGAATTGACCTCGTTTTTTTAATTAATCTACTTCAGCTTCCGTGGACTACGGGTGTCTATTCATCAATCACACATCGAGAACGAACGAGAGAGATTTTAGCGTTTATAACTGATTATTTACTCTCGGACCCCTGCTGCTCGACTATTAATTCACTTCTATCTGAAGCCTAAATTATCAATTATGTTTCCACTTTTTTTAAACTTCATTATGTGTGTTATCTTGTGTTTTTGCACTTTTAACTATTCATCAGTTTGTTTTCGAATTTCCATATGAATAAAGATTGGCGGAGTATTACTTGTTAATGGACAAATCAACCATATTCATTATTGATTATGCTTTATTCATGGATGTTTCGCAATGAGGTTTCACAAATTCACGATATTTCACAATACGAGACTCAGGATTCTATTTCCAATACTGATGGCTCGTCATTTTCGTCGATGAACGATACTCTTAGCCATAACTTCTTTCCGAGGTGGGGTAGATGCTAAAAAAATTTGATGTTGCAATAATCAAAGATCGCTTCCAGTCTAAGTGCCGATTGATCTGTGTTATCGTTTCAAAAAGAAATTCGAAATACGAGATTTTGTCAGGGATCATAGATGATCCCTGGTATCTCATCTCTTGCCTACGATCCCCTTCTCCCTATGAATCATCCCCTGATCGCTCATCATTGGGCGTGGCCAATCCCCTGCTCCAGCAAGCCGAGAATCGACGGGAGTTCGCCCAGAGACCCGACACCGACCGGTTGTCCCCATTCCCCTCTAGTATCCTTCCCTCTCCGTTTGCGCTATGTAACTTGGCCCGATTGGCTTCTGTATGTCTCATAAAGTATTATCTATCGCTACGTATGTCCCTAATACACCCAAAGTGACCTAAACCTTGACTATTTTCCCAAAGTTCGAAACCCGATAATTGCAATGTCTTGCTTACCTGTTTGAGTGCATTCACACAATTGCTGCAGAAGCCTTCTTGATTACTGTCGATTTGCAATTTGTTCATTCTTCTCGTAAACATTTCGAAAATTATCGGCGTCCAACCACATCCGGTCATTCCGATCGAATGGCTTTCCTCGCTTTTCCATACGAACGGTCGCTTGATGTGAATGGAGAAGACATGCGATGAGAGGTAGAGGAGGAAGCCCACTGAAATTACAGTTTATTTTTATTTAAAATTTAATTTTTGACGCTCATTCACATTCCGCCGAGCACTTGAGTGAGATTACATTAATTTCAGTATCCTCGTCGGAAATTTGCTGGAGTACGAAAATTTAGCCTCACTTGGATTGGGAATAGTAATTTCGATGGCATCCAGAATAAAATGGTCAATTTTATCAGATTTGATAGGATCGAGAAGAAATCTTCTAAAATAAAATATTTAAGGTAATTTAAAAAAAATAAAGTTATGGCAAGTCTCACACTGCTTCATCGGATAATCGATTCGTGAAAATTTCCATTTTAGAAAACTGAAGTCCTTCCAACACTTTCTCTAGCACATCCATCTCAATCTTGTATCCGTTCTCGATAATGATGTTGACTTTGCCAGCTCTCTTTCCCATTAGGCTTTTGAAGTATTCAATCACGTTTTCATCATCTTTCCAAGCGTTGAAATCTGCTTGGTAATCCTGCAACTTTCATTTGTGTATTTTCTCAACAGCGTGACACTCACCACCCACTTTACGTAGCTGCATTCATCATCTTTCATTATCAAATTTACGCGTCTTACTTGCTTCTTAAAATCTGCTGGTAGTTTGAGGAGAGCCAAACGGCGTGTGAATAAGTCTGCAGTGCACTCAGGCACGGAGATGGATAGCATTATCGAGCCAAGTGATTTGCGCTTGAAAGAAGAATTTAGGGCCTGCTTAAGACGTCTGTTATAGCGCCACAGGCTAGGATCAAGACTAAGGCATACAGGATGACGAATAAGTCTCTTCATTCCATGAGTTATTTCTCATTTCAAAATTATGTGAATGATGAACCGTGCTCTTCACACAGAACGCCCTAGCCATGATGAAGCCTAATTTTACATAACTTTGCTCACAGCAGGTATCAATTCGGTGCAGCCGAGGAATCTCAGCTCCCCGAAAGAAAAATTGGTGGTTGCTAGAGCGAATTCATCGACTCGTAAGCGAAGCATTTTGGAAGTCTGAATTTGGCTGATTATTCATCTGGATAATACCATGTTTTCTTACCAATCTCAGATTGTTGCAACATTCCGGTACGTGCTCGATGATTTTCCAGATCAGTTCCCGGGGTATTCGCTCCATTTGAGATGACATCTCTTCTGAGCAGAAAAGTTGTTAGAATTGATTGGATGGCGGTCGATGGATCTAAATATTGAATGGAAGCGATTCACCCGAGAACCTTTCAGAATGATGGAATCTGATCATGTGAGAGCAAATGCCAAGCTGATTCATTTCAATCACTACTTGATTTAGAGATGTGATGTCAGTTGATGTTTTTTAAATGTGATCCCATGATTTTCTCAGCTGACAGCACAATGATGGGAATAATGCAGTTGAGCTGCAACATGGTAAATAATCACTGTGCGAATTATCCATGATATCTGTCTATGAATTTTCGAATTTCAAAACACGGAGCGGGTGCTGATGAATCGAATGATCCATTGTTATCCACCTATCAAATTCTTCAGGGAAATGACAACAATGTGCGTAGACAGATCATTGACAAGATAAACAATCACTAAATTTTATCGTCCACGTTTCCCCAACCTGAATGGGTGTTACTGCATCGAAATCGTCTCTTCATCGCTCTCTTTTCACTCTCACCGGGAATGCATCCACAACATAATTCACGCATGTTTTTAGGTTTCCGGGCAAAATATATTTGCCACACGTATTTCCGACTTTGCCTATACACCCTCACATGATTTTTTGATAACACTCCAAACATTACATCCATTTTTGCAAGGATGTAGATAAATAATAGGCAAAATACGATTTCTGATCATATTCTTCTGCACGTATCTTCATCATTTTCCCATTGTGCATCACTTGTCCGCGACACTGTCGAACGTATACTAACAATTAGTGTGATACGGGTCGTCGTCTCTTCATTTCACAGAGTCTCTCGGCCGGTCGAGTGGTGAGAGAGTACGTGAAATGAAGAGACGGAATTGCGCACATACACTAACAAACACACGTGTGATGATCGGTTGAAGAGTTAGTCTCTTCAATCCTCTACATTTCTCTTCAACTCTCTTCAATCCTCTTCACTTCTCTTCAACTCTCTTCAATCCTCTTCAATCCTCTACATTTCTCTTCAACTCTCTTCAATCCTCTTCATTTCTCTTCAACTCTCTTCAATCCTCTTCAATCCTCTTCATTTCTCTTCAACTCTCTTCATTCCTCTTTTTCTCTATCAGATCATAAAAAGCAGGTGAAATGGCGAGTGCGAGATATGATCGGGTGAAAACACGTTGTAGACGAATGCATGGAATAAATGCTCTCCTTCTCTCTCGTGTTCTCTCACCGGACATAACAATGGGATAGGATGTGAAATGAAGAAGCGAATTTTTCAACCGGTCACCCCTAGTGAACACGTTGTAGCCGGTTGAGGTACGGTGCAGAAATGGGCGAATACACTCCTCGATATCTATGATCTATAGTCTATTAGAGAAGCGAGAGATCATTAGAAATATCCGACGAATAAGGTGCAGTGCAGGAATATAAATACTCTCCACGATTGCCACACTCTATCACCTCGTTGACCAGTCGCCAGTACCAGTGTCCATTCGAGTGCGAGATGGATCTCTGGAGGACGAGAGATCACGGGGAATGAGGAGAGTTCTCTTCAGTAAGAAAAGTCAGAGAAACGAGAGATCATGGGAAAAGAAGGGAGACCTCTGCGACCGCTCGCCGACCAATCTAAGATCGCTCTTTCGTGCATGGGACAGTGTTGATTACGATTAGGAAAAGCTAGAGAGTGTGGAAATCGAGGAGAGTTTGGTCAGAGAAAGCGAGAGAGCACGGTGAATTGAGAGAGCAAGGACAATTTTCGATCTCTCCTACGCAGTGATTGGAAGAGATCACGCTCACACTATCAAGCTAGTTGGTTCCTTGTTTCGCTGATGCGGCAATTACCCTAACGCTAAGCTACCCTAAATATAACTCGAAAGTATGTAATGATCTGCATTATGGAAATTGAGCATAACATGTAACAAGTTAACAATGAATATCACAACTGAACGTGTAGATGATGAATAGGTGTTTTACCAACGATGCGTTGGATCCTTCCCTGTTTCGGTGATGTTGCAGTTACCCTGCGCTGATCGCGCCATGGTTTGCGTGGTTTGTTATGAAGCAGGATAAATTACTTTCAAAGGAGTCAAAGTTTCTAAAGGCGAATGCTTCTCGAATACAACCTCCCATATAAAATCTCACAATCTCACAAGAATATCATTAGAGACATTGTCATTGGAATGTCGGAAATAAAAAAAGGAGCTTATTGTTAGTTTGAAATCCACTATCAATTTCTTGTCAGATCAATCTCTCTAGACAGTTCCTCGGTTCGCTGGTCACTTCCACCCACGCCTCGCATGATCTGATTGGAGATGAATAACACCCGCAATCGGCCGACTATTTAGCGCCAGCGTTCGTCAATCGAATAATAGCCGATATCGCTATATCTGATATCCCTCCAACCCTATAACACAAGCGAATTCACTTCCTGCCCTCCATTATCTCCACTTTACATACATTAATTACTCTGATTACCCCTGGTTCCATGCCACATCCGGTCAATGCAACTGTAAAATCCCAATTCCGAAACGTCACAATAGTGTTTACACTTTGCGGGCCGATTTTTGCTCCTTTTGACGCAATAGATCGTTGTTGCTTGTTAGGGAGGCGAGGGTGGAGGTCGGGTCGCAGTCTCTTCATTTCACACACTCTCTCGCCGGTCAGAGAAGCGAGAGAGTGTGCGAAATGGAGAGATGGCGAGCCGAATTGCGCACTGTATGGAGGGAGGCGAGGGTGGAGGTCGAATTTCGGCCGCGGTATTTATGCAACAACATCATGTGAATGAGCGATTGTGCATGGCGATCTACGAATCAGATGTCGCGCGTTTGAAATAATTCTCAGCAAACGAAAGGTGCTGGTTAGCGAGCAGGCTAGTCCCAGGGAGTTAGGAAGGGGGAGGCAGGATAGAAAACACTATTATTCAACCGATATTTTGCTCGAGAGATGCTGTTTTCTTCATTTCGAATTTCATATGGGAAAAGTAAGTAACCTTCTGGTAACCGAGAGCCTGCCGGTGTTGGTTTAATTGCCCAAGTTTTAGGCTTGAATTGTATTGAAGAGATGGTAGGTATTCCAAACTCTTGTTCGGGCGATCCCTCCTCTGCTCCTTCTCATCTATTTCGAGCTGCGCGAAAACATCGAGTAAACAATGGAGGCAGTTTTCGAACCCGGATGAGTCAGCACTATCGCTTCCTTTGAACCATCTCTAGTGTTTTACTGTTGTCATGATCTTCGTGCAACGTATAATCGTTGCCCTTTCAGCTATTTTTGCAGTTGTCGCAATATCGAATGCCTCTAGTAAGAAACTCTTCGGCGGCGTGCTTCCATGTAAATATTTTGATCCCGCTCAATATTTGGCGCTAGACAGTTTCTCGGTTCGGGGAACGCCATTCCTTACTTAGTTTCCGAGCCTGAATAACATCGAGTCCGTCTGCGAACTCGGATGAGTCAATTGCACCAATGGATGGCTTGTCTCTCTCATTTCATAACACTATCTCTTCTCTCTGACTGTCGAGAGACAATGCAAGGTGAAGAGACGAGACAAACGCACCACGCACTCCATAAATAGAGCTAGAGTTGGCCAATTCCCCCCATTTTCGTCGCCATAGTGAAGCAAACATCCGGCGAAAAGTTCTAGTTTAATATTAGGGGATGTCAGGGTGAAGTATCTGTCTCCCCACGTACTCAATCGCAACACTTTCCGGTGAGCAATCACGGAGAATGAAGGGACGGATTCTTCACCTTGACGGATCCATATCTAAATAGGATCTTCTCGAGTTGGCCAATTCCCCCCATTTCCGTCGCCATAGCCGGATGCAAACATCCGACGGAAATCGCCTAGAATACTTCTGTCTCGGACACCTTTTTGTTGTTTTGGGTGCTCGATTGTTTTGCCCAAGGAATTCCTTCAGGGTATTCCCTATCATTCCCGTTTCTCGCCCCGCGCTTCTCCGTTGGAATTCGATTTCAAGAGGCAAATAATGAGTAGTCACTGTTTAGTCTTGCTGTTGTTGAGGATTGATCATGAGATCTCACTAACTTCCCCTATTGCTAATCACTTCCTCATCTGATGATCTATTTAGCCTGTTGTTCTTGTCCTTTCTCATTCCTACCTCCTTTTTTTGCTAGAGTTTAGTTCGAAATTTTGATTCTCAGATCTTTGACCTCACTAGCAGCAAATTATCATGATCAAACACTTCGTAGAGAGCTCCTTGAGTTGATCTCTATTCGTAATTGGTTCCTTATTCACGTGATCTCTGCTACAACCTCCACTTTATTATTCCCCATGCTTCACTCTTATTATCTGATACGTGATTGCTTGAGCCCACTAGACAGTTCTTTGTGTTGATCTCTACTCGTAATCGGTTCCTCATCTGCTTGATCTCTGTTCAGGCCTAGTAGCCACTCCCCAAAAATTAAATCCCTAAACTTCGGTCGCGATGCATGATTGCATGAGGCAACGCTCACGAGCTCACCAGACAGTTCCTTGAGTTGATCTCTCTTCGTAATCGGTTCATCATCTGCTTGATCTCTGTTCTGGCCTAGTAGCCACTAGGGTTGAAAGTTCGGGATCGGCAATCCCGAAAGTCGGTATATCCGACCCTCTTCACTAGCTGTCTCTCTCACTTTCGCACGCTATTTCTCTTCTCTAACCGTCTGGCGCGAGAGAGTGTCGATATTACCGATACCGAACCTGCAACCCTAGTAGCCACTCCCCAAAAAATAAATCTCTAAACTTCGGTCGCGATGCATGATTGCATGAGACTAAGCTCACGAGCTCCGCAAGACAGTTCCATGAGAATCATGTTCCTATTCATGATGATCTCTGGCCTAGTAGCCACTCCCTAATCATCCTTCTCCGACATGACGACCTTTCCAGTGCTACTTGAGTGCTTGAGATCACGTGCATGCCCTCACTAGTCTTACTTGGATCTGCATCCCAGTTCCCCTTTCGAATGATCTCTGCTTCCTTCCTCCATTGCCGAAATGTTGACTTCACTTGATTGTTTGAGACGAGCTCACGAGCTTCGCTAGACAATTCCTTGTTTGGATGTTCAATCTCCAATCAGTTCTCCATCATGCGATTTCTTTTTCAGCATCATCTTACCCATGTATCGAGTGTAGACTTTCAAAGATAAACAACTAGTTGTTTAAAAATCTAAACAACTAGTTGTTTAACGAGTAAACAACTAGTTGTTTATCACATAACTAGTTGTCTTGCATTTCATCCTCTCATTCTCTCTATTTCGAACGGGGCGAGCGGGCGCAGCCGGGTCGAATTCGCAAATAGTTGAAAATGAGATTTCTAAACAACTAGTTATGTGATAAACAACTAGTTGTTTACCACGAAAGCAACTAGTTGTTTAGTTGTTTACTAGTTGACTTTGAAAGTCTAATCGAGTGTCCTATTTAAAATCCTTTCTATCTTTTTTTACCATCGAAGTTGCGTACCGATTTTTGTACCAGAATCTAGCACGCCTGACCCATCTTCTTTTAATTACTAAATCGGTTCCACGCTCCTTTGAGCAACCCTCCCCGCATCTCCTTTGATCTCCGGCAAAATATCGAGATAGACAGTTATCCGGTTCAGAATCTAAAACTGTTCTGTCACTCTTTCTTCCCAATCAGTGTCTCCTAAGAAGGGAAAACTCGAACTCCTTTTCAGTACCCTTCCATTGATCTCCGAAATCAAGACGTTACCCGGTTCAGATATCGAGAATTGTTCTCCCACTCTTTCAGTGTTCCTGCAATGTAGAAGAAACTCGAACTCCCACGTCCTAGTCTGCACTCCCTTTCCATTGACCTCCGTCATCATTTGAATACATCGTTACCCAGTACAGATATCGCGAACTGGTACTGGATTGTTGTTTCACTAGCACGGTTCTCCTTCCTAGGCAGTGTTCCTTCTCCCTTCTCTTGGCAAAAACTTCGAGAACTCCTGCGATCTTGTCACAATACGCGTTTCTTCTCTAACTTTCTAAGAACTAAGAACTTTCTAAGGAAACAAGTGAAGAACCGAACAATTACCAGAATCCAGAACATTTCTGTTTATCCGTTTCCGTTTCTATACAGTCTTTTTTAGTTTGCGTCCTGTAAAAAAAGCTGTAGAAGCCCTTCAATTTCGCTCTTCTCAAGTAAGGAGAAACTTCGAGAACCTAGCCGGCGCACAGTTAGAGATTGGAGATAAGCGATCAGTGTATCTCTTTGGAATGATAAGATTGCTGAAAAATAAAAATACATAGGGTTAAGATATCATTCTTTGCTACTTCATCATGCAGAGCATTCCACCACTAAGGTAATCTCCTTTCTCGAACTTATTATGACTAGACTTCTCTTATTGGAAAATGATTTTCCAATAATCATTTTCACACTAACAGATAGCTGCGCTTCGATCACTTCCCCTTTTGGTTGCAGAACATTCCATCACTCGCTAGTCTCCTCTATCTCTTATCACTTCTCCATCTAGCTCAACCCACTTCCGGTCTTTTCGTTCCAGCTCCTCAAGTGATACGCCGATTATCGAACCAGAGTAGGTAATCGATCTGACATGATCGATTGGCGACTATACCGTACAATATCTATACGGGTGCGAGAGATTAGGAATACAGAAGGTTCCACACCATTCTCGGCATGCTGTTCACAGTGTCTCAATAGTGCTACATCCTGGAATCCAGCTGTAGACATAGATATTTTGGGATACTGTAGTTGGCGGATTACTGAATCGTTCGAGGGCATTCATAGATTACACTTGACTACTGTGGAGCTACGATAGCAATTACAGAAGATGGATCCACCACGACTCCCCATGGATTATCCTGCTATGCTACGTTGATCCAGCTCGGGCAAAAAACGGCTCACGGCTAAAATCCATGAGAGATCTCAGTGATTAGAGAGGCATCCAGAGAAGTCAGAGTAGCGAGAGAGCAGGCAAACTCTAGAGAGCGCAGAGAAGCTGAGCAAGCGATGTAGTGAACTGGCTAGGGAGAGCCTAGATAGGTAGACGAAGAGGGATAGGGAGACGAGCTAGAAAGGGCGAGAGACAGTGTGCATTGAAGAGGAGCAGACACTGGGTGATCGTTCATTTTCCTCCTCCCACTACCGCTATCATTTCACCCCCTTCTCCCTTCTCCCTTTCCTTCCTTCCCCCAATCTTTCCTTCTTTCTTCGATTGGAAATCGACCCTGCTAGCTAGCTGCAGAGCTAACGTTCACCCATTTCATCATTAGCACTTTGGCTGTCGCTTTTGACTCTGCTTATTTTGCAAGATATCGTGGCGAGATGATCAGTGAAAGAATGCTTTGTGATCAATGTGCTGTCGAGATCCTTGCAATGAGATTGAAAGTGATACCATTCATTGGTTCACACCCCTTAGAGGTCTGATAGCAAAGCTGCCAGGATTAGGAATCCGTTTCTTCAGTTCGCAAACGCTCATCACTCTTACCTGCGATAGAGTATGAGGAATGACGAGCATTAACATCTCTATGGACCATGATGTTGCAACGTCCGTAGCTGCAGTGGGAAGTGCCGTTCGGTTCCACTCCGCAACCGTTCCTAAGGTGTTACAATAGCGTTCCTGATGTGCTTGTTCCCTATCACACAAGAATAACTTCGCTTGAACCATTTCCTTCTTTGTATTCCACTCATATCAGTTAATGCTTGATCTCACGATCGATTCATGTACATTGTCGAGCTCTCTGAAGAAATCGATCATTCATCGAGCTAATCGATAATTACAGTAACCATTTCGCTCCAAAACCTGCTCGTCGAGGTGGCGCAGGCCGGCCCGGAACAGCTGATCGCTGCGGTAAGTGGAGGGAGGGGTACGGTAGGGTACGGTAGGGCACTGTATGGTAATGGGATGGGGGTTCTGTAGAAAGTTGTAGAGAAGTGTGGTAGTGGCAGTGGTATCCATGATGCTTCATCAGATATATATGAAACTGAGATACGTTTCCAGCTCGCATTAGAAAGAAGAGTTGTCAGTGGCTATTAATACTGCCCGGATTCGTCGTAAATTCATAAAAAAAACCAAATCGATCAATAAATACCGTAACATACCGTAATCCTTCTTCAGACATGCGCGCTGGTCGGAATCGTACTGTTGATAGCGGCCGCGATCATTATCGATTACTACCGTAGCATTCGACCGGTGAGTTATCGATTTTTTCTTCCAAAATACACATACAGTTCACAACATCAGCTAACTTTCACGCGTTGTAGATGATACCGAATGCAATTTATTATTCCGGCCAAAGAGTTCGAATAATAACAACTAAAATCGATCAGTTGTCGCATTCCCTCTCGTATTGCACGCAACTTCCCTATTCACTGCTGCTCAAAGTACTACTTACTTTATTGGATAGTGTTCGAGAATGGATGGGCACTTGATCAAGGTTTTCATAGAAAAGTACAGAAACTAAGAATCAGTTGAGTTTCACGGATTCTCGAAGGTGTGATGCGAGTCAAATAGTTAAAGTTGATCTTATGACACGCACACCAAGTCAAAAGGCCGAAGAAATCTCATTTGCGTGGCACAGAATGGCCGAGTCATTCTGCGCGGCGAGACAGAGAATGGCGGTGTGAAATGAGAGGTTTTTAGCTGTTTTTACGCGCTTTTGCTCATGCCGCTCATGAACTAGGTCGAAATTTGAAATTCTGCCGTGGATCATTTGTGGGCAAGGGGTTTGCCAAATGATCTGTGAAAATGCGAATTTGCTATATTATCTTAGAATGGAGATCATTGCCGTGACGTGCGGAAAATAGTCGTTTTAGCTATTTTGGGGGATTTTGAGCATCCGTAGCTAAATTTGAACTCGGTATCTCAACTCTAAGTAAGTTAGTATTCGTAGAGAGCTGATAACAGTCGTTTTTGGGCAAAAACAAAATTGAATTTAACTATGTTTCACTCAGTATAGAAGTCATTCCTTGGTCTGCGTAATTCGTCAGTCGGTAGAAGCAGGTTTCATAATGTGTTTCACCATTCGAATGAGAGAAATGGAGAATAATTTTGGTAATTTCAAGATATTCTCCACCGACCGACTCGGTGTCTCGAGAGTCGCCAAAGTGAGAGGGTGGATTTGAGTCGAAAATGTCCGTGCCACGCAAATGAGCTTTCTTCGCCACTTTGACTTGGTGTGACACGCACAAGTACCTTCATCATGCTCGCAATTCGAAGATTCAACATTATCTAATTGAGCTTAAAGAAAAAGCAGGCGCTTTATTTCATACACATCGAGGAGTAGATTGGCTTGCAATCAAGAATCAGTTGAGTTTTACGAATTCTTGAAGAGGTGATGGAAGATACCATTTGCGATTTGATTGCTGCATTGGACTTCACACAAAAACACAAAAACTAAAAACAATTTTTTTTTCGTCACATTCCCTCACGCATCGCACGCAACTTCCTCTTTCCCTCAGTTCAAAGAACCACTATCATTAGAGATTGATAGTTTGATAGTTTGAGTCGCTCACTTTTTCCCACGTGACCCTTCTCTGATTGATGAAAGATCATCATTCCAAAAAAAAGAACTGGTCAGAAGTGACATCGTTTTCCGTAGTATTAGAACTGAATGAACCGACAGAAATTTTCATCGAATATTTGTGCCACACCGGCTTTGTTCTACTCTTTCGTTTTATCGAACCATGAGCAGGTCATAGTAAGCCATTACCAATCACTATTTCGAACTATCTCCTTACCGCTCAATAGAGTAAAGAAATAGTGTGCTAACCGAAGAAACAGTGAAACGCACAGCGCACTCTATCTCCGAACTGGTAGCTCGGAGCGCTTTCGTATGTCACTGCTCCCTCTTCTCCATTAGCCCTTGTCGAGTTTTCACTCTATTCCCGGCCATTTACGCAATCGAATTACCGCACCCCGAAAGGTTCTCAATAGAGTTCTCCGCTTTGTTTCTCAACCACGAAAGTTGACGAAACGGGGATAAAATTGATCTCGCTATGGGTTAGATTGATTCAACGCACCCCGAAAGGTTCCCAATAGAGTTCTCCACTTTTTGTCACGTTGTTTCAAGAGTTATCGAAACGGCGATATTATTAATGATCAATAGTTTCTGGGTTCTCAATCTAGGTAGAATTTCTCTAGCAATTCTAATCGGTGTTTCCAATATACCAATATAAACGTTTGCGCATTAGGTTTCCAGCTGATCTTTCACATTGTTTGTTTCGGTGCGTATTTTTCCGATTAGATACTTACCACCGCGTGATATCAACGGATATCATCACCCAGATCTCGCGCGGTACTCGGTTAGAAAAGTTAGCGATAACTGAAATTTGAGAGAGTTAGAAAAAATGGGAATGTGCGCACCCGGCTCACACTCGATTTGGTAGGTGCTCAATCACGTTGGAAGGAAGGAAAAGGAAAGGGATAGGGGAGAGATCGATGGAACACATAGAATGATTGTGTAGTGAATGCAAGTGGAAGTTCGCTATAGTGGCCCCTAAGTTGATAATCTGCAATTGTTAGGACTATACACTCAGTCACGTGTATTATAAAGATAGTTCACATTGAAGGAACAGATTGAATGATTGTGGATTTAAATCAATGTTGACTTCTGCTATGAGCTGAAACGGATGTTATTTCTGCAATTATTAGAACTGTGCACTCTCGTTCAGTAAGCTCTCGCAAAAGCAAGAATGAAACAGGGAGAGCTTAGACGGATGAAGATAACGAACCATGCTTAGTTTGAGCTATCAAGGTCAACGGAAGTGACATAGCACGATTGTGCAATATTGAGAAATCTTGCTCGGAAATTCTACCGTAATCATAATTTTCCTTTCAGGACCGAGTCGTGGCTCACGTGCCTGAGATTACGGTATGCAACGGGCGGACGGGCAGTCAGAAGGCGATACAGGACAGGAGTTACGCCGATAAGTATGTCGAGGTCTAGCTACCGTACCCGGCAGCTACAGTATCACACGGGTTCGCCATGATCTGGACGATAACATCAATTGATGTTGGAAGGAGCAATAAAGCTGCTGATGAAGCCTCCGATTAGGAATTATTTACTTGTGAATAAAGCATGACATGATTGTGAATTATTCGGAATAGAAACATATCGCAAAACAAAAAAATAATAATTAAAAATAGCAAAAAACGATAAATGAAATAAAGTCTGACCTGGCACAAATATTTGAGTTTCGGTATACGGTAGTCAGACAATGTATCGATTGATGATGTACGTTAATGAAAATTTGCATTTCACAAAGGAACTTCCGATTTGTTCACTGTTTCCGCTCCCTTTTTTATTTATCTTGTTCGTTTTCCGTCGCCCGTCAAGCAATTCATCTCATCGCATGTTATTTTGCTCTTGACATCTCGCTTTTCGCTCGCAATGTGCCCTCAAAGTATGCCTTGCTTTTATCGTCGATCATTTCCATTGGCCTTTTGACTGAAATGCACTCCATTTCCACCGCCAGAAATGACACAATTCATCACTGCGCTTGTACTTTCCACTCTTCGCAAGGGGCAACCGCTTCATTTCTCTTTCTTGGATTCCTGACTTTCTCCCCGCTTTCTCGCCGCCACTGTGTCGTTTCGAAACAGCAATCCGCTCGTGTCTCTCGAATTTACACGCTCTCTAGCCTTCTCTAACCACCTAAACATCGCATAAAACCAAGAAGCCGGCGGGTAGCGACAAAAAAACGGATGCGATGCGCCTCGGGAGTCACTGCCCGCTCACATTTATCTCTGCCCGCGCCCGATCGTCAGGTTCTCTTCGTTTCGCACGCTCTCTAGCTCACTCTGACGTTTGAAATAGCACGTAAAGCCAAGAGCTTCGACTATTACCCCCGCCGCAGCGCCTCACTTCGCGTTTGTGCTTCGAGCAGAATACTGAAAGTGCAGACAAATTGCTCCCGGCTTTCGGCTTTCTCTGCTAGCCGGTTTAGCGAAGAGCGGGTTCAGTGGCTTGCAGCCAAGCTAATTGGATAGGCCTAGCGTTCCGAGAAGCTATTTTAGGATGGTGTTATCCTTTGTTGCTGCATTTTGACTTGCACTACTATTTTTACAATTGACTCGTATGAATTGCTATGTGCGTCATAAATAGGTGCAGTTAGTATCGCCTAGTGTGGGCAATAATAAGCTCAATACCTCCGCTAGCCGTCAGAACTTTTTGCCTTCGTACAACTTCTTCGAAAAGCCGAATCTGCAGTATTTGATGCAGTTTTCGTCTATTATTGGCATGTGTTGATCTCATGAAAGTGAGATCCTCTTTCACCTGTGCGAATTAGAAGTACACCCACCTCCTTGCCCACTAATTGTAAGCCCCGGACTCTACACATTTGCAGTCGTCCGGGGATACAATATTTTGTACCGTGCTTGACAACCGGATCTCGCCCCTTGTTTCCTTGTTTGGTGTGGAATAGTGACGCTGAACGGCTCTGCATTTTTAGAACGCTTCTGTGGTTACTTGTGAATATTCTTCCTTGTAACTTGGTGTGTCTACGAATACCCTCGATCCTTATTTCCTGGTAGACGCCTAGTTGCCATGCCCGAATTTCGCACTCGGCGGGCCATGATGGATTGTCCGGAATCCGGGAGCCGGGAAACGTCCCCCCCCCCCCGTCCCTCCAGATTCATGATGGCCAATGAGTAGCGTACTCTCCTCGTTCCGCACACTCTCTCGCCGCTTTCTGACCTTCAGGCGCCGCGCCGTTATTCATTCGACCATTTGTCATTTCGCCATCTTGTCGAACGGGGGCTGTCGAGTCAGGTGCTCTCTCATTTCGACGTGCTATCTCGCTGCTCTGACTGGTCAGAGATGGCGTAGAATAAGGATACGAGAACATTAATCCTCGTCAGGAGGGTGGAAGACGCCTATAAGATCCGAGGCTACAACTGTTCGAGGGTTTCGGGGTCTGGGATTGGAGATACTTGAATAGTTCGCACTGACATTTCGTCGTATTTCGATGGTTCTTGCATCGTTCAACCCTGGTTCTTTAGGTCTCTACAGGTGGATTCACCAATGTATATGTTTTCTATAATTATGATTATTAATCAATTTTTTTTAATCGAGGGTTGTTGTTGTTGTTGTTATGTGCGCATAGCTATTTATCTGCTCTGGAAGGAAGTTTATTTCCCTTATGCGCGTGTTTTTCTGCCTGCTCAAATATTCGCATATCGAATTTCCTCCCGGCTGCCCTCTGGCCCGTATTACTAATAGCCGCCGACTGTTTCGTTTTATAACACACTAAATATGGGCAATTATCTTCTAGATCGGACGGTGCTCTCCAGATTTTTCGTTATTTCTCTTCTGCGCCATCTCATTGTCAGAATTGTTAGATTGCTTCGCAATTATTATCTCGTCTCGTTAATTTGTCTCGCGTGGTGGTAGGAAGTTTATTATTCACACAAGCGGGTATTTTTCTGCGAACGATAACTGGAATTATCGCTGGCACGCATGCTAATACATCGCTTTCGCAATGTGTTGATTAATAATTGCTCCGGGTGTTCTAGGTTCTGGATAATCCAGACTGGATTTCTATTTAGGTAATTTAGACAATTATCATGACATGAGTCGAGTATGCATAGAAGTTCTGATACATCCTCCCATTTGTTCGTCACAGGCTCCCTTTTGAAGCGAGTGTGTAACCGAAATTCCGCGGGGAGCTCTAGCAAGTCAGCGAGTAATCCTGGCAGTGTGTGACATTTCAACACACGATTTCTCCCTCCTCGGCTGCTCACTTTTCCCCTCCTCGCCCCTTTTGAGTAAGGATCTCGTCCCTTTGTGCGGCTCTCTTGCTGGTTAGAGATGGTTAGAGAGCAGGGAGAATCGAGAGAGTCAGACGGCAAGAGGCTGTGAAGCGCAGAGAACGCTGGCCCCGAGCGAGCGGAAAAACGAGGATGGAGCGGGGAACCGGGCGCCCTCTCGCTTTTGCGTGCTATCTCGCCTGCTTCTCTCCATCTCTGCACCCTCCTCGCTTCGCCTGATCTCTAAGGCACTGAGTTTCGGCGGCTATACGCTGCGCCTCTCCAGCTGGCATTGTCTCTGGCACTGTCTGGCCTGCGAGAGAGTGTAAGGAGGAAAGAGGGTGTCTGTTGCTCGCTCCCAGACCTTCCAATGTTCCGAGAGACTGCTCCCTTCTGCACAACCTCAACTGTCTCTTGGTTCCGAGCGCGTCCAAAGAATTCGAAATTCGAGTCGCCGACTCTTCATTTCACACACTCTCTCGCCTCTCTGACTGCTGAGAGAGTGTGGGAAATGAAGAGACGAAGAGATGCGATTAGTATTTTTTTGCATTGCTCCCGTTGACTCCGCGTTTCACTTCCGCTTCGAGAGTAGGTTTCCCGTCCTATTGTGTGTTGGAGTGCGTGTCTGACTTTGCGTGCTACTTTTGCGTTGTATGTCCTTAAAAAGGCAAAAAAGTATCGTGCGTTTGAAATGCTCAGCAAATGAGATGTGCTGGTTAGCGAGCTATTGATTGTCTGGGAGAGAGGAAGGGAAGAGGAAGGGGGGAGGAGGACGCTTGATCTACCGCCTCCTCCCGGCCTCTTCCCTTCTCCGCCCCCTCGAACGTTCGTCAAAGGTCAGATACGAGTGGAATGGAAAATATTCTGACGATAGCATGCTTTAATGGTCGGGCAGTCAAGTCGAGACGCGCGAGACTTGCTAGAAATTCTCACGTAAGCTCGAAGCAGGGCTGTGCAAATATTTCTCTGATCTCTTACCAGCCGATTTCGCCCCCGCCTTCGGCGGGGTCTTATCGTCTGGCCTCTTCAATGTGCGTTGCGCTTTCCATCCATTTCGCAATATAGAAAGCGCGCGTAAAACGTTTGACCTTGTTTACAGTTTCGTGACCTGCCTACGTGACTTTCGCAATAATGGACAAACATACACGCACAGGGAGACATCTCTCCTTTATTAAGGAGTATGATGCTCTCCATGTGTTCGGAACACATCGGTTCAGTCACAGGCAGATTTTGCAATAGGTGTGGCAGGCTGCAATAGGACCTCGCCCTGGCCGGGGGTCGAACCCCCGACCTCGCGATCCACAATGAAAAAACTTACCTCTACACCACGCGGGCTTCGATCACAATGCCTCTATAGCCCTTCCCATCCCCAGGGAAACCACCCCTCAGGAAATTGGGAAAAGGCGGCGGGATTGGGACAAGTCGGCGTAGTGTTGTGTAGTGAGCAAATTCTTTTTGACGGACCTGGCGCCACACCAATTGCTGCCTTTGAATTTACGTGGGAAATGTATCATAAGAGCATTTGAATGGAAAGCGTTTATATTTGCATAGTTTTTGCATAATCCAGGTATCTTGTAAAAGTTGCTAAAAAAATATATCCGAGAGAGCATTTCGAAATTTGAGGTTGGAATTTGTTTGTTGCTCAGCCCGGGTCTAGAAAGAACATCTGCCGTTGTGTGAGCAATGTTTAGTTGCCAGAGCGAGAGAAATCCGGAGATGAAGCAATTAGGAATTCCCCGCTCCCTCCAGAGAGAGTTTTTATAGAGAAAATGCTTGTTCTCGGCCGATTGCGAATGTGTTGGACCTTATGCTCCAAGGAGATTCGAAATTTCTGACGTCAACAGTCGTACGTGAATTCTCTTGCGAATGTGCAAAATAGTGAAAGTTTGGGTTGGTTTTCGAGTCTTTGAGTTGTAATTTTTATCTCTAAATTTATGGACGATTCTTGTAGTTCTTATAAGTAACTTGTATGTAGTAAACGTCCCTGGCGGTTTGTGCCTAGATTCGAAGTTTTCTAGTTGTGAGAATTTTCTGCACTTTGCGCGACTTTTGGTGCAAGTTTAGAGCTTCGAGCTATTCTTACTCACAAAGGCAGCACAGATTAGAAAATGGTTGTCGGCATGTAGGATTTTTTTCAGTTTCTGACATTTAACGATTGTTAGGGATTTCGAAATTTTCCTGCAAATACATTTTTTGCATGGCATCACAGAGTGCGGTTGAATGGATGGTATAGTGCATTAGTTCGTTTCGAGCGAGCATACGCAAAAAAGCATCGAGTTCCGTCTCCGACTCCGCCGGGTCTCTTCATTTTGCACGCACTCTTTTTCCTCTGATTGCAAGAGTGCATGAAAAGTTACTAGTCTATTTTCGAATTACCTCCTCGCTCTACCCTCTTTGTCGCTAGAGAATGTGAATAGTGAACGAGGCCTATTAGCTCACTGACCCCGTTAGAGCATATTGAGTTATTGGCTATGTGTGAGAAAAACTGATTGCACGTAGCGATAGGGCAAGTAAGGTGTGACCTAGAATCGACATCGTTGAAAAAAATCGTTGTAAACTTGGTAGGTTTTCGAAATGTTTGCAACCTAAGTTTTTAATGTGCATTTTCGTAATTTGGATAATTGATCTAGAATGAGGAAAAAAAATCTCCAACTCTCATTTCCCAATGCTTCCTCAGTCTTTCTCGCGGGCAATAGATGTCAGTCAATCGCAGGGTATAGTTTGGGTTTATGACTTTGTTGAGTGGCCCCGAGAAGGGAGAGGAATAGGGACAGGTAGGATAAACTAGTGATATCATTTAATTTGATGAATTTGTTTAATGCGTTTTTATGGCAGCCGTTTTTATTGCTAACTCCACGAAGCGAGAGGAATAAGGGATATTTTGAAAGGGAACGGGGATTCGAACCGTGAGGTGATGTGTCACACGAATGGAGAGGAAATGGCAGACCAGAAATGGTCGCAACCTTTTCCCTATTGGTTCTTGGGTACCAGACACGATGAGAGAGCGTGCGAAGTGGGGAGAGTGCTGGAGAGTCAGAGGCACAGAAAGAAGAAGAAGGAGAGAAACAAAGGATTGCAGGGAGGGAAAGGGAGGGAGACTCGCTAGGGAGAGAGAATGGCAAAGGTCGCTGTGTTGCACGAAATTCTACTGGATTTTGCTTCCTTTTTTGAACTTTTGAATCTGGGATCCTCAAAAATTTAACCTGTAAGAAAGCCGAGATACTTCCATTGCACCGCGTGAACCCAGTTTTGTACCTCGTTGCCCTATTTTGAGTGCTTGGTGCATAACTATAATTGGACTTTTTTTCTCTCGACAATACAAATGACGCAGCTTGATTCTGACAAGGCGCTAGTGACCAAAGTAGAGTTCCACGCTGTGTTTTAGCTATACCCATGCTACAAAAAGCCGTGTATTTTTGTCTTAGACCTGGCCGTAGGTGCACGACTATAATTGGACTTTTTATCCTCCCTGAGACAGCAATATACGCATGACGCTGCTTGCTCTCCTTTTCGTTTCCGTCCATTCGTAGGTATCTCACTTTCCCTTGATCTTTCGCTTCTCTGACCGACGAGAGAGCGCTGCGAAATGAGAGAGCGTTAGACGCGCTTGTTCATTCTTAGTCATTTCTCTCGCCTTCTTCTCCGTTTTTTTCGCTCGCCTCCCAACGCGGCCGCCGCTTGTTGGAGAGAGATTGAATCTGTCCCCAGAGTGAATGCAAAAGGGGCGAACGGCCCCCTATTGTTTGACAGGGTTCTTTCTTTGTCGCTTTGGCACCTTCGTTGTTGGTCGCAGCTTTGCTCATCCTATTATTGAAGAGTGCATCGAAATAAGCTAAACACTTTTTGGTTAGCCTTGCTTTTACTCTTAAAAAGGTGAGAGCTAACAATTATGCGCCTTCTTTGTTGATTATTTTTATCGCCATTTTCCGAGTGACTATTCATGATCATTTTCTAGTTGGCATTTATGAGCAAGAACCTGGGAGATGTAAATTACCCGAATGTGAGCCATATGGCACGGGGTGAAGGTGACTGACGAGGGATGGAACTGTTGATAGTATGGCATGTTGTGCTAGCCTTCGCGTTATTGGTATATCTATGCGTTTGACTGAGAATATGCAACTCGTGAAACTATGATCGACCTGGTTCTTGGGACTTGCACCAGGGAGATTCCAATTACCCAAATGCTGACCATATGACACGGGATGAGGGTGACTGACGAGGGATGGAACTGTTTAGACATTATTACTGTTCGCTAGCAAAATGAAAAGAATCTATCGCCTTTTCTCAAATAGTCTCTAGATTAAGATTTAGTGACGCGTTGATCCACCGGGTGTTTCTCGTTCAGACTAGATCGCGTATTTTGAAATATTAGGGTGTCCCATAAGTTTCCGGACTACTTTTCGATATACTTTTTCAAGAGAACCATCTCAGATTAATAGAAAATTTAAATTACATATAGTACAGGTACCGTAGAAGAAAATTTTGCGGCACTAAAAATATAAAGATGTTGGCTAGGAATGACGTAATTAGCGGAAAACGTGATTTTTTTATATTTATTAGAAAAAATTCTTTCTTTGCGTGGAAAGGTCATTGGATCCCCTGATTTTTCTGACAAATATGAACGACCATCGACTATTTTTTGAAAGTCTAAAACCTTATTTTTATCGAAAGATAAACGTGAAAAAAAAAAAAATATCAAGAACATGTCTGCGGTTGAGGGTCATTTTAAACATTTTGGAATTTTTTCGGGCGCATAATGATAAGATCTAGCCCAAATAGTTTTAATAATATAGTATTAGGAGTACCGAAACTTATTCCCATTTTTTATCGCCTTTTGTAAACCGAGTATTCTCAGAAATAGTCAAAAACTTCTGATTTCGTAATTATGACGTAATACTGTTTCGATGCTCGGGGTTGCGGTCAAACAAATTCTTAGCATCTCCTATACTGTTACAGACGTCAACCGTTTTTGGACCTCACCCCATTCGTGAAATACGGAAAAAATCCATTTCTCTCAAGTTATACGAAACGATGTATATTTTTCAAACTTCGGTGATTTCTCTACCTCACAAATGGAAATGAACAAACAACATACTCTCTATAATGTTCTCTTAAAAGTACATCGAAACTCTTTGTAGAAATAGGGGAAAAAATTCAGTCCGGGAACTTATGGGACACCCCAATATTTCTCGTTTATCGTGTACTGATTGACCTTTTGCTCATTTCGATAACTTGAATAAGTCGTGAAGCATCAATTAACTTGTCTGCCACATTTCAGTAGTTCTGCCATCAATTTGTTTATTGCGATAATAATTGGTTGCATTGGTCTGCACCCTCATCAGTAGTGCTCCGTTTGCCCTGTTTCCGAATTCCATGAAACATCGAACACCATGATTCTTCCATCACTTTCTCTGCTGACTTTATTGAATACGTCTATGACTTCTTTATTGATCATGCAATTATTCGCTCCTCAAAGTCTGCAAGTGAAAACCCGATTAACTTGTTTCTTGCATTTAATGGTTCTAGCGCGGGGCGAACCCCCTCTGTCCTATCTTGCATAGTGATGCCGACGTCTCCTCATTGTGTATGCTCTCTCGCCTGCCTGACCGCCGAGAAAGCATTCGAAATGAGTATGGGCCGTCACTGCTCTGTCCTATCTATGAGTCGCATCTCCTTTGCTTGTGACTCTCTCAAGGAGATGGAATGTGTGGAAAGTGCACTGACATGAGTATTTACTTGCATCGAAACTGGCGATAATAGGCCTCGATGATCTACCTGAATGAATTGTTGCCATTGATATTCGTGTTTCGCGGTATCCTTATTTTGTGATCCTTGCTTCGTTCATTAATGATAGTCTGATGAATTGTTCACTCGATATTTAAGTATCCTCACGTAGCTAGCTTTGCGAAGACTTCTGACAATGAATGCATAATCGATGTTTTTGGAATACGGTAGTCCAATCAATCGATAATTCAGATCACGCGGTTTCCCGGCACGACATCGGGTCCCCGGCCCACTAGAGTACGGTAGCCGGACGCTGCGCGATGGCCACCAGAGCGGGCCGGATGGAGCAGGAGATACGCAGGACGGTGAAGGAGGAGCAGGTACGGTAGCTGGTATTGAGTGGGAGACGGTACTTATTGATTGGGGCACTGCTGGGTTACGGTATTGGGATGGATATTAATTGGGGTACGGCAGTGAGCGGTGGCTGGATTACCGAATTCTAATTGACAACGTTCATGGTAATGTAATACATTACTAATGTATTGACAATGAACTATACTTGGTTTACGGTAGTTAATGGATAATTGATTAGGGTAATGCTATGGATTACGGTATGAATCGGCAATCACTGAACTGCCGTAATCACCCATAAAATTGCAGCACAACGAGGCGTCGCTGCGGAAGCAGCTGGCATGCGCGGGCAAGGACAGGGATGAGGTGGACAGGGCCATTGGCAAGGTGAGTGTTTTTTTTTTGAATTGCGAAACAAAATTCGGATAAATGCCCTTGTCATATTGCCATCATTAGTTTATTTTTTCAATCATTAATTGTGTTCTGGGGAGAGTCAACCACGCAGCGCTAGTGTTCTTGTGTCCGTAGGTTCTTGTTGTGGTTGCGAAACGTGGAAGTGGGTGGATCGACACTGGATATTTTTTGTTATCATATTATCCACACGCCCAACATCGACTGCGATTGAACCGTCTATTAGCTCGGAGGCGAAACTTGAATTAGATAAGAAGCGAGCAAAGTTTCATTGAAAACTGGGGAATTTACGGGGTAATTACAATTAATTATATTAATTAAACTAATTACAGATGCTCACATCGGGCGAGCTGATCGCGGACCACTACTGCAAGGCGCCCAAGGGCCGATTGTGGTTCACGGAGGAACTGAGGAAAATGTGAGTACGGTAGTCCGACTGATCGACAACTAGTTTTATATAGTGATACGGTAGTTGGGTCGATATTCTGGGATGATACGGTAGGGGTGCTAATTGCTGATCACTACTGCAAAGCCACCAAGGGACGGTTGTGGTTCGCGGTGGAACTGAGGAAAGTGTGAGTTGGGAAGATACGGAAGTAAGGTGGATTACAGTGACAATGAAACTGTGGTTGAATTATTTATAGCCTGTGAATCATAACCGAATTAATGAAAATGTGAGCTTGAATTTATCTTATTACTATTTAGATTGTGCTTTTTCTAATGACTACCACGCGGTTTCAATTTTTTTCACCCGTCGCCTGCCCGTTACATTGATCCTATGCAATGAATTTTACACCATTCTGGATTCGTGCTTGTTCCTTTCCTAAATATTAGGGTTAACGAAACGGAAACGGAATCGGAAAATTCCGAATCCGAGAGATCAATTTGCATCCATTCCGGAATGAGCGAGCGAACAATGAACCCATTCCGGAATGAGAGTGATTCTCCCCCATTCCGAATCGATTCCGGATCACTTTCATTCCTCGAATGGCGGCAAAAAAAGGATCGGTCGCCTTGGGTGTTCTGGCATTTCTGTTATGTTTCAGCAAATACCATTAAACGATTTTGACAATAATCAAAGAAATATAAATTTTTGGATGACCTATCTAGGATTGGTTTATCTAAAGTCGGCAGGGAGTTTAGCAGACCGTTACGAAAAGAGGTCACGTAGATACTCTAGCATTGAATTTTCACAATGCAAAGTAAATGGCCCTCTCGATTCGATTCCGACAAGGCAACCTACAAAACTGAAGCTCCATCGTCCTAGAAGGCCGTCTGTTCCTTTCAGAATTGACACATACAATACACACATACAGCTGACACATACAGTAGGTTTCTACAAGTGCGCGGGAATCACTATTCGGCTGTATGTGCTCCGAATATTTTGAAGCCCAGCTATTATTTTGAAAATTTCATTTCTTTTTCCTCGTATTTCAAATTTTCTAAATATGTTTCACTGTTTTTCTCGAGAAAGAAAGGAAAGAAGTGGAGATGGAGAACAAGGGAGGCAATTTGCATCCATTCCGGAATGAGAGTCGAACAAAGCTCATTCCGTATCGATTCCGTATCGAAAATCACATAGATTCCGGAAAAAGAGTGAATCTACGTGATTTCCGTATCGTTTCCGTCATTCGGTCAACCCTACTAAATATTATGGGAAACATGATAACTGCTGAGGATAATGATAAATGGCCCACTACTTTCCCGTTGCACCGAAACTAGTTGACCAATGGGTTTTGTATTTCATTCAATAGCACAGACTTCGCATTGGCGTGAAATAGAATGTGTATTTAAAATTGAAAGTTATTTTGCAATTTTTCAGTAATCCTCTGATCGTGTTGCGGCCCCGACTCGACATGTCCGGGCGCATCCGACACGCTCTGCTGAGCTACAGGAAGGAAAAGGTGGCTCATTTTTTCGGGGAGGGGGGGGGGCTAGGTGAATGCTAGACGCGCCGGGTTGCTGAGCTGCAGGAAGGAAAAGATGAGAGCAGTTCAGAATAGAGTGGGTGCTAGACGCGCGGGGTTAGATATTTATTCAAATTATTTACTAAGTAGAATCTCCGTTTTTAAGATAAATGAGCAGGAAGCTGCTCCGTGTAGCAAGAAATGTCAATAAATTTTCCGGACGGAAGGACTAGGTGGTTCCGTGCACCATGTTTATGGCAAAGCAATGTGAGATATCGATGCACTGATACGAATCAGATCAATGGGTGCTAAAAAATAGAAATAATAATAATTAATTAGAATCTAGGTGATTTGGTGCTCCATGCTTGTCTCAAATGGATTTGAGGTGCCGGCGGATCAATGTGACTCGCAGGACCTTTCTAATAACTAATTAAAATTGCAGACCGAGGTGACGCGAGACGCGCTGAAGGCACTCTGCAAGCAGGTGTATAATATCGAGGTACGGTATTGATTGATGATGGGTACGGTAACACGGGCTACGTGATGAGGTGTTCAAAAATAATTTTAAAATTTCTGAAAAGCGATGCATGATCTCAGTATTGATTTGGTAAAGTCAAAGTTTCTCCCGCAAGAAATAAGTTTCGCCAAGTTGTGAATTGTGAAAACAAGATGTGCGAACGATCGTAGGCTACCAACTGATTTAAAACATGAAATACTGTTTGTTACACTAGAAATTAGTCTGTTTCAGAATTTCACCGCCGACGATTACGCCAAATTCTTCGACTACGGTCTGCGGCGAGCCGTCGAGGAGGGATTGATCGAGCAGGTGGAGGAAGGGAGGGAAAGGATGTATCGATCGGGAGAGAGGAAGAGCAAGGTACGGTACGGAGTAGGTACGGTAGTATCGATCGGGAGGAATGCTTTTGTAGTGTTTTGGAGATGTACGATAGGGCAATGAGTTCGTATTATTGTGGAAAGACGGCGTTATACTGTAGGCAGAGAACAATGGATTTTTGATTCATTGTCAGTGACAAGGTGATTCGGTGCAACTCACATCTTGTAAAGTCACGCGCTGTGGTGTCGAGTAATTGTTTCTTGAGAGTCTTTGAAATATTCCGACAGTTTCTTCACAATCAGATAATTGTCTAAATAAAGATAATTGTTATATAATAATGATAATAATAATAATAATAATAATTAATATTCCAGATCCTCGTCTGCGTGCTGTGCGCGAACACGAAGAGCAACGTGCACGAGCGCATCCTGAAGTGCACCAACTGCCTGTGGCAGAGTACGGTATTCATAGGGTTACGGTAATCGATTGGAGAGAGTACGGTAGCTTTGGTATTGGGCGTCTATAAGCATCCTGAAGTGCACCAATTGCCTGTGGCAGAGTACGGTATTCATGGGGTTACGGTAATCGATTGGCAAAGATTACGGTAGCTAGCGGTGACTGTCTGTGGCAGAGTACGGTAGCTTTGAGGATATGATATTGATTGGAAAGATAACGGTAGCTTTGGGGAACGATCCTGAAGTGCACCAATTGCCTGTGGCAGAGTACGGTATTCATGGGGTTACGGTAGTTTAAAGATACGGTAGTTTTGGGGTTACGGTAGCTTCGGTATTGGGCGTCGGTAAGCATCGTGGAGTGCACCAACTGTCTGTTGCAGAGTACGGTAGCTTTGAGGATACGGTATTTATTGGAAAAATAACGGTAATTTTTGGGGTTACGGTAGCTTTGGTGATCGGTATTCATCCTGAAGTGCACCAACTGTCTGTCGCAGAGTACGGAATTCGGGGTTACGGTTGCTAGCACCAACTGGATGTGCCGTAGTTTTGGGGAGACGATACTCGATTGCTTGGGATTACGGAAATCAATGGGGACGGTATTACTCTACGAAGGTACTTCAAAGCGGGTTCGTTGCATTATTAACTGCTCTGTGGTTCGATGCAACAGACGATATATAAATTCCAGTCACCGGGGAGGTTGTGATGGCATAACGCTTTGCACTTGTTCAAAAAATATAAAACCCGTCTCCTACCGTGAGCACTTTCTCTGCATGACACGCGTCGTGCATTAAAATTCTTAGTTATAAAAACAGCGCCCAATCAATAATCGTCCCATACCGTATCCTACCGTAATTACCCATCTTCCTTCCAGGACACGCCTCGTGCATGGGCCTGCGCAAGCACAAGATCACGGGCGAGTTCGAGTGCGAGAAGTGCGCGCGCTGCAGGGACTGCGGGAAGGAGGTTAGTATCGAATTTTTAATTATTTATTGTATCGAATAGACTACTGTAGTGTTGCGGAAAGGAGGTAGGTGATTATAGATTTATTGATTGATTGTTACGGTATGAAAATAGAAAATGTGTTGTGGAAGTGTGAAGTTGTGCACGAAGTGTAATGAGCGTAGATTGTCAATGTATCAAAAAAATAGGTGCATGGTGTCTCTATGCTTCACAGGGAGCTCATGTGTCTAAGCAGAACGCGATTTGCTAATAGTATACCGACTTAAGGCATAACAAATAGTAGTATTGACAAATAGTAGTATTGACAAATAGTAGTATTGACTGCTAGCTTTACTTGGTGAATCTGTGAGTTCCTGTCTCTGGTATTGAGTTCCTACTAGGCCACCTAGTGAATGGCGTGCTTGTATCATATGGGTTGGAGAGGGGTATGCGATATCAGTGTTAGAAGCTCGTCAAAAGAATTTTCTTCTTTGTTATGCATTCTAGCGTTTTGTAGTTGCATTTCGTTCCTAACCTTTCTATGGCGAGCATCCGCACTAACATCTGGTCACATTTCCTATCCTATTTGTGTCGCAAGGCTTGGACTGCTTGAAAGAGGATCCTGTGAGTAAGAAAATAGAAAATGTCGCGGAGTTATAGGCCGATATTAGGCGAATATTTACGAATGAAGCATGTTCAATCAGTTGATTGGATGCCAGTGGATTATGTGCTTCCCCTACTTTATGAACTAGAGCGGATGGTTGATGGCTAATAGCTGTCTAGCTGGCACTCAAAGAAAACAAAACACTGCTGGTTTTGAGAATATTGTTTGCGAAGGAATTTGAGAGCTAGAAATTCTGCATTCTGCCCATCTGTAATGTTTCACCTGTCGACTCTGCGTTTCGCGGATATTTGATGAACGGTTTTATGGACCGTGGCTAATTGCTTTCTCATGGCAATGTTCAATTACTAGCTGTTGTTGTTTGGGGTTTCGCCCACTCGATTATGCGCTCGGGGAGTTTGCCGATTGTGAGGATGGTCTGAGTCTGTTCTTCTCATGATCCTTTCCCTAATCGACGAGAGAGCACCGCCAAATGAGAGAGGCGAATCGCTTAGGATGGGCCCGTGCTATTTCTCAATACTTGTTTACAAGTTTAGGGAGTGGGGCGGAGGAGTGAAAGAAAGGGTATGAGAGGAGAAATGGAAGGAGTGGAGTAGCCCACCAGTTGGGCCCGGGTTGTTTTGCGCCACACTGTCGCTCTTTGAATTCATTGTCCCCGTTTGGAATCTGTGCGAAATAATAGTTACCACACCTACTGATTGGCGATTCACATTCTGTATAAGACCCTGTAGCCCGCGCGCTGCTTAATATACAGTCATTTCGGCATTTACTCATGCTAGAGAAGCTGATTTTGGGCTATACGATTATGCTATTACTTTGTTGTTGGGGATTGTCTCGATTATTCGCCGCAATGGTTAAATATTGCCCAAAAAAAAACCGCGCCGCGTGTCTGTGTTTCACGGTCACTTTGTGTGTGTGGGTGATCAAGGATTGCTTCAATGGACATTTCGGATAGACTAATCCAACAATTTCTTTGGCATTCGCACACGTGCATTCGACGACCACTCCCTTGCATTATGGTCCGTTGATTTCGCACTGCGCAGTTATGAGTTAGCTCGGTTATCCCTGGCCGCACCGTTGGCATTGACGTTACTCCTCGACATCAACTATTCATTCACCCGTTTGTCATGTGTTTCACATGATCTATGAGAATATGTGGCCAGCAATTGTTTCCATGAGATCGAGGTTCCCTGTTTAATTATTATCACATGTTACTTCACGCGCATTTTCTTGCGTTCGACTATTCCCGATGCATTATGCGGCACACAAAGACGAGCAGCTGATTTTGTGCTGCACAATTATGATATTACTTGAATGTCCATCTAACGAAATGATAAACAGCACGTAATAGACTATTACTAATAGTTAAAAAAAACGAACTTCCTATTCTCATCAACCCTTCCTATCCAGTTACTATGCGTGTACGTGATCAGCAAGTGTTTCAATAACACTTTGAAATCGCAGTTTAACTAAATTCAACTATTTCTGTGGCATTTGCTCTCGTGTGTGGCCCGCTGATTTCGCGCTGCGCAGTTATGATATCGCTTGAATGATACTAGTGACACAGATGGAATCACCACTGCGCCCGTACAATAACCGTACACCCGAATGCTAACATTGCTCGACTGTTCCCTCATGATGATAGCTTACAACAATAAAATTCAAACACCCGTACGCCTTGTGTTTCACTTGCTCGGTGAGAGCATGTGTCCAGCGTTCGTTGCAATGTGACTCGAAAATTTTGTGTTTAGAAAAAAACAACTATTTTTTGCGAGTATTTCCAACATTTGTGCACCCATTTTGCCCGCAGGACATCCCAATGGTGGCGTTTCTCGATCATACATGATCTCCCAAGTCAGAGATATAAAAGATCAGGAGGAAATGAGAGAGATGATGGTTCTCGACTTCTTGTTTTTATGTGGTCCGCAGACACTAGAAAGGGAACATTCCTAGAAACACGAGATATATTTTTTCTCGTTTTTGTTGACTAAGTCTCTGATTTATTCGTCGGCTAGACTAAAAGATATCGCACTGACGCATATTAACAGTTTCTCCGATGTACTTTGGACACTCTCAGTTCTTAATGCGAGATCTTCTCAATCCGCCTTATGTTAGTCGGTCAGACAAGGGAAAACGAGAGAGATTGCTCCGTTTCTGGGATATTCTTTCCGTTTCTATTTCCTGGCTCCCGGTCCCAGACGAGTTTCCTATTGCAACATGTGTGAATTCTTCCGAGAAGAATTTCGGGAAGGGAAGAGGTGGAGATGAGTCACTCTCGTCGGGATGGGTGAGATGGGGAAATGTTGTGGAAGATCAAAGATCATGGCATACCGCGGAATTTATTTGATATTCAAGAAAGAGAATAGGTTCGATTGTGATGAATCGAAGTGGCAATACCACTTGGTGCATTCTACATGCAATTTTGTAGACCTGGAATTTTCGTGTTGCAACGGGGTGATGATACTAGGGAGCGGCAGGGAGCATTGAATCTTCAACCTACCATGCACATTCAATTGTTTATGGTAAGTGGAAGATTCGACTTTTGTTTCGGGCTCTTTCCATTTCTTGTTAGTTAGTTGCTTATTTATTTTCATCTATCATTCCCACTCACATTGCCAAAGCGCAAACCTATCGTGCTTATGTGAGTGATGCAACTCGCAAGTGGCGGGTCAAGGGAAAGCGGAAACAGACCAAATAAAAAAAAATTGTGTTAGATAGAAGCGGAGGAGATATTTTTGTGGAAATGCAATTCAAGAAGATCTCGAGTTTCATTGGTAGCTTATGACTAGGAAGAATCGATGTGCTTTGAATCTTCAACTTACCAAACACATTCATTTGTTTATGGTAAGTGGAAGATTCGACAAATACTTCAAGTGCTTTCCACAATAAGTTTGATCATTTATCATTTCTTTTTACCGACCGATACACCCGTCGTACTAACATTGACCGCAAATCTATCATCATTATGTGTTTGGTGCAACTTGAATATGGCTGGTCCGCAGGAGTGAGAGACGCATAATTACACCTTGCTGATGTGCCACATGATGGGAATTTTTGCCGTCTCTCTTTTTTACATGAGTTACCATTTTGTCTATACTAGAGTTCCTAATATCCTTGGGATGGGAGAAAGACGCTTGCGTTTCTCCTTTTTGTTTAGTAGGTGTTTCTCTCTTTTCTCTATTTTTTTGCTCTGTTTCTCTGAGAAAAATCTGAATTGTTCTTTGGCACGATTCTCGGGAAATTCATATTGATAGCAGCCTATATTTCTTATGAGCAGATTGTTTTTGGCGACGTCGAGTTTGCGGCGGCTAAAGATACAAAGGCGCTGGCGATATTGCATGGAACACGCTTCGCATTGTTCGATTCTTGAGCAATGGTCGCTCGATTTTCCATTATCTTGGCTGTCAGAAAGGCCCCGAAAGAGCATCGTGAACTTCAAAAGGACATAATTCATCCTTCCCCCTGATTTCTACTCTGCTTCATGTTTTCTTCATCTCTTTCATCTCATTCTCATCCTATTGCTGCCTCTTGACAGCGACTCTCTCAATCTAGCACACTATCTCGCCTTCTCTGACCACTGAAAGATCATTTGGAATGAAGAGAGCGCAGCTTCTCATTTGTCCCATTTATGGGCCCCACAGTCTCCAATTTCAACAAGGCAAGAAGAAGGATTCTGAAGGAAGGAGTAAAGTGACGCTTTAGGAAGAAATTGGATGCGTGTATGACTTGGCAATGAAGTATATGTCGCAGTCACCGATTAGATCGTTGGACAATTCAGATGAGAATGAATAGGGCATGTCAGCGATTAATGTGAATATTACACAGGCGTTTGTTTTGTTTTCTCGCACAATCAGTGTGCTCATTATAAATGATTAGCCTGCTGCATTTGCTACGCCTCAAATCACTCCTGTAGAAATATCACGTATGCGCTCATTAGATATTCCACTGTAGTTTATTTTTTGTCGGCTTATTTCAAGCGATTACAAAGATATTTTTTGACATCTCCGATCACGTCCTTCAACCTCTGCTCGCGCCCACGTTAGATATTCCACCACGATAACTGTTGTTTATTTATTCCCGACGAATAGCAAGCGATTACAAAGATATGTTGTAATTATATTAGGCTAACTTCACATGGTGGCTTCTAGGAACTTGCGCTTAGGTACGTTCAAATATTTCACTTTTCAAGGGTTCCTAAACGTGGAATCACCCTTCACATTGACTGTTCTACTGTTACATCTCACAGCATTCCTTGCAACATCTGCACGCGCCCACGTTAGATATTCCACCGCGATAACTGCTGTTTATTTCCTGCTCCTAGTGAGGTGAAAATAAATTCCCCTCCTCTCCCCTTCAGCGGTCGAAATTCGTCACTTACTCTCGTCTCACTGTTCAAATTCGTCCATTGAGAGGAGAAGAGAGGAAAACACGGTCCCTCTTCTTCTTCTTCTTTCCCTTCTTTTACTCTTCTTATTGTGGGCTTTCTAATATCGCGCGAACTATTGCACTAACTATCGTCTATAGAATACTATCCAAAATGGACTAAATGGTCTCCAGTTACAAAATCCTCGATTTTTGAGTCCTTTAATGACAGAAAATACGAGAAACTACTAGTTGACTTGTGTAGGCCGTTTGTATAAGCTGCGAGTATATTCTAATTTGAAGCATCTTGTAGTCGAAATATTCAACACCTGAATGTTCCAAAGTGATGAAACAGTCAGTCCCCCAGTCTCCTTCACACATCATTCCCTTTCAAAATTCATTCATTCGCTCCTTTCCCCTGTTTTCCGGGCACCATTCGCGTCGCACTCGCCATAGAAAGTGCATTCCCTTTCTTCTTCTTTTTCTTCTCCCTTCTTTTTTCCTCCCCTCTTCCCAATACCATCGAGAGAAGTCGCCAGATTCAGCGAACAATAAGAGGAAAGAGAAAGGAGGGGAAAATAATGTGCCCAAAATAGGACTGTTCCGCGATATTTTGGGATTGCATGCAGGTGGGCTGGCGTCATGCGCTTTCAGTCATTTGTTCTTGTTTATCTGCTGGTGAAGCGATTAATTAGCAAGCAATTAGAAGATATTAGTGAGCTCGAAATAAGCGGGTAATTGCGATTAGCAGGCTTGGTTTTATTCTCACAGCTGTAGTTTCTTTCCCTCTAACTATCTAACCGTCTGTCTGTCTTTCTGACTTGGGATAGTTTTCATGCCACGCCACTCCGGTCACTTTTATTGACGATGGCGTCATACAGACTGCCGACGATCTTTTCTCACTTTGCTTTCACGCAACTGTTTTTAGCAATATTTCATCACATTGCACTTTTGCGGTTTCTGACTGGATCTCGTGCAGGTCTTGAGTTTCACGAATATGTGAAGAACATTTGGTCATTCACTATTTCGATAGTCGAGGTGTTCTTCGAATAAAATATTAATAATATCCGGAATATTCGCGCATTATGCTCGTGCATAATTTCATAGCACACCATCTTCCTCGTGCTTTTTCTGCTCGAATGGCCCGCTTGAGAGCGAATCTTCGGTTCAACCCACCCAGTCAAACATGACAGAGTTGCGCGGGCCCGACTCGACATGAGACAAGGGGGTAACTATCCCCCCATCATTCCCACACTGTCCATCATGCCCATTCTAGTCGACATTTCATCATCTAGAGTTTCGAAAATGCACGAACCGCCGTCGAGCATCCAATGTGCATGTTGCTGCTCCTAAACTTGTAATTACGAATACCATTCGGTATCCGAGTGCCCATAGATGATGGGAATACCATTTGTATCTTCCGCTATAGCCTCGCGTAACATGCTACTATTCAAGTTGCGCGGGGCCAGACTCGACATGAGACAAGGGGGGTAACTATCCCCCCATCATTCCCACACTGTCCATCATGCCCATTCCAGTAACCATTTCACAGAGGGACTCGCGTGACCTTGAATCTGTCCCTTACCTTCCCGGACTCTCTCCATCCCGCATGATCTCTAGCTCTGTCGGACTGTCGAAATAGCAAGAGGGATCGGGAGACGGGCCCTTCGCATCCCTCATAGTTGGAAGGTCTCCCTATTCGCAATACTCCCTAGTTTCACTGGCCGATGAAAGATGAGACAGGGTGAAGAGACGAGAAGATTTCCCCGTTGGCCGAGGGAAGCGGTGGGGTAAAAACTGTGAGGGTGAAAAGTGATCGCAAGGGACGCACAAAGAAAATGGGGAAGGAAGGAAGAGTCTGACTCTCTCTCTCTTTGCCCTGATCTCTCGCCCTTCTCTGATCGACGATTGAGCAGTGCGAAATGAGAGGACCAGAAGAGGGGAAGGAAGGGGTGAATAAGAGGTGCTCTCTCGATTGAGAGTGATCTCTAAGTGGCTAGATGAGATCGGAGGGCGTGAAGGGAGGGGAATCAGAGTGAGATGGGGTAGCGATGCACCTTCTTTTCTCTTCTCGTGTGAGGAAATTGATTGAGTGAGGATTGGCGTTTCGAGTTGTGCTTGAAGGAACTGTTGGATACTTGTAAGCGTGATTTCTCTTGCATCTTGATTTTTATAATCCAACTGTACGCAAGTATTATTTGTGGATGCTGTTGGGAATATTCGTGTGCGGATTGGCGCTTCACGTGGCGCTTGATGTAGCGGTTGGAGGTTCCCTATGATTTGTTGTTACTTGCGGATGTTAATATAATATTTACTGTTTATTTTTTGCGCTTGTATCTTGTTGCCTTGAGGGAGTGATGAAGAAGGTCTCCTCTAATTGCTCAATCTGGGATGTTGCCTCGGGATATTGTTTATCGGAATTTTAAAGAGCAAGAGTCGGATCGATTGGAAAAGCCAAGTGCGAGTGAGTTCATAGGGAGAGTGAAGCGCGAATCTGTCTGTCATTTGGATCTGTGGGGAATCTTCCATTGATCATATTTCAAGACCCGTATTCGAACGCTCTATCACATACGATAGCAGTTACTTTAATTCATGCGAACTACGTAACACCAAACACCCGAGGGTACTTTGGCGGCGAAATTTACGATTAGAAATGCGCTTGGCTTGCGTAACTCAAATGATTGCGATTTCTAAGAAATTGCGGAGCTGTCGGTCCATTTCAAGTTTCTCTGTCCTTCGATCGCTCTCCCTTTCCAAAGACTTCCGCTCTCCTTTTCTCCCCTTCCTCGGAAAAATCGCCATCGGCAACGGTTGCTGGGAGGAAAAAGGGCGAGAAATAGTTTCCATGTTGGAGGCGGATAGGAAGTAGACCTCCTGCTTGTTTTTCTCATTGATCGTGCAAACTTAGCAGAAATTTTGATACAATTGTGCTAGGTTTTGGCATTTGGAGTAGACCTCCCAGTTGGTTGCTCTTCAAAGCTGACAATCATCGGTATTTGATAGAAGTTAGCGCGGATTTGTAGTAGAGAATGTACTAGAGCTTGTGTGGCCTATAGTCGTGCCAATTCGCTGTTCTTATGCATTTTTACGTATTTTCAATCTTTTTACTATTAAATTTTTGCTCTTTCCTGCAGTTCCTGTCCCGTCTCTGACGCATGTTCGTTGCTGTGCTTCGATCAACTATGCACGATAGATCTTGCATCTATCCTTTCGAGCACCCTCCTCATTCTGCACACTATCTCTCCTGTCAGACAGCGTTAGAGAACATGGGGAATCTCATCTCTGTCCTATCGTTTCTCATCGTCTCATTATTCTGCCTGCTCTCTCGCTGGTCAGAGAAAGCGAGGGAGCGTGCGGAATGAAGAGACGAGACGGCCATCCATCGGTCTTGCTTCCCTCTTCGGCATTTATAAATCATCAGCGAGCACTTGGGCCACAGAAGGTCGGCGAGCAATGTTCTCGTCTCTTCATTTCGGGTGATCTCTAGGTGATGAGAGAAAGCGAGAGAGTGTGTGAAAAGAGGAGAGTCAGACCATTATGCAGTCTCTTCATTTCGCTTGATCTCTCGCTGGTTAGAGAAGGCTAGAGAGCGTGTGAAAAGAGGAGAGCACAGACGGATGTCTGGAGCGACGAGAACTAGACTGCCGCGCGCTCTCATTTGTGCAGCACTGGGAATTTTCCGAGCGAGGAATTATTGAGGTGATGGGAACTAGTCGTGAAATAGTCTGTTTAGCTGATTGTGGTGTTTTTCATGAGTGGGAGGATTGGGATTTCACGAATTCTATAGAATATTGGCGGGTGTGGTTTAGTCGATTATTCGGAGTATCTTGGATCGAAAAAAATGCGCACTATTTCTGATACTACTTGCGTCACCCGCTGCGGCTGATGTAAGTAGGCGAACAATCGTCCGACTCTCTCATTTCGTAATACTCTCTCGTCGGTCAGAGCAGCTAGAGATCATAGAGAAGTGAGAGAGGCCAGATCGGTCCTCGAGTAGGAAGACTCGGCCATTTCGGTTCTGTTTACATCTCATTTCCGAGGTCTGCCCGGGGCCATTTTTTGTCCGGTTTAGCTTGCCCATTTTTCCTCCTTTTCTCTGCTCCCTTGCCCATTCTTCTTTGCGGTTTTCTCCCCATTCATTCATACATATCGCGGCGGCGGCCCCTTGTCTCGGCACGTTTGCGAGCACTTTCGGAAGAAGTTTTTGCCGATTCCGAGCCAGGTTCCTGGTTCAGTGATAGTGAAAACAAGTTTAGGGGGTAGGAAGGTTTTCGTTTAATCGTCGCTAGGAGAGGCTTGGTAAGATGCTAACTTAGTCTACTGCACTTTCTGAAGCTATAAAAAATAAGATTTTCCGAATAAGTATCTATCAAAAAATAGGTCATGACTTGGTGTTTCGAGAATCTGTTTTTCCGAATAGAACATTACGTTGCGATGTGTCTCGGCACGTTTGCAAGCACTTTCGTTTTTGCCGAATCCCAGCCGGCCGGTTCCTGGTTCGAAATATCAAGGGGCTCAGGAAAAGTAATGATGAGATTGGGACTAGGAAGGACTCGGTTCCATCGTAGCTATGAGAGGCTGGAGTAGGATGCTGAAGTAGTGATGTAGCAATATCGTGGATAAAAAACAACATTTTCAACTCAGAACGGGGAGGGGGGGGGGGTTCGAGAATAGCCTGAATTTCGTTGTGTGCAATGCGCTGCACGCACCTGTCATCTCATTTTGTAAAGGCCAATGCGGCTTCTTACTGCTTGTTTAGGGGTAAAAATATCGAACTATTTGTCCCTTGTGTGCTCCTGTTTTCATGAGTTGTGTTGTGGGTTATGCTGAGCACCTGTTCGCAATAATAACATTGCAGCAGCTGGGAATGGAATGGGGGAGAACGAACATATTATTGCCATAGTAATGCTCATATTTGCCTCGTTGTTGGCACGTTTTCTCACTTTTCTCTTGAAATTTGTAGAATTCTGGCTATACCTGCTTAGTCTAGCCCTTGTTTTCAGTATTTTGAACTGAAACTTATGATGAGAAGTCCTTGGAATGTTGTGCGCTGATAGCACAACATTCCAGCTGATACTGGGAATGGGGCGTTCTGGCAGACGAAAGAGGGCTTCACGCGGAAGCTGAATTGGACGAAATTTGTGCGAGATCTCAGGGTCATCGTGTGCCTTAGTGATCACTGGGAGGACTGAGGTTTCGCGTTCATGATAATTCGAATAGATCGCGCGTTTAGCAATGGAATAGAGTTGTATGGCACATAAACCAATTTTATAACAGCATCTCGGTTGTTCTAATGAGAAGCTTTGATCGGTGGTGTTAAGAGGCTTCACGGAAGCAGAAATTTGACGTAAATTGTTCGAGATCTCGTGTGCTATGAAGTAACTGCACCTGATTGATCTCTGGGAGTTTTGGGGTTTCACGCACTCTTTAGGGTCTGACGATTGTGCTTTGGACGATGTTCCCGTACTTCGAAGTGAAATAGACAATTAAAACAGTTTTGTTCTCAAGCATGATCTGTGTTCCATAGCCGCTTCGTAAGACTGAATGACACCTGATGCAGCGATTCAACCCAGCGTTCTTCTTTTAATCACTCATTTTCCATTCTCACTTCTCTGATCTTTTCGTGTCTAGTGCTCGGCCAAAATGTTATTGCTGTGCACATCGCCTAAAGATTGGCACTTCGAGAGGGGCGGGGCCCGATGAAGACATGAACTTTAAAAAGCGAAGACATGAACTTTAACAATCTGCCCCTCACCTCATGATTTGTGATTCATAGTCGCTTCGTAAGACTGAATGACACCTGCTGAAGCGATTCAAACCACGGTTTCGCTCATAGAAATCGCTCGTTATTCCAATCTCACTTCTCTGATCTTTTCGTGTCTAGTGCTCGCCCAAATTGTTATTGCTGTGCACATCGCCTAAGGATTGGCTCGTCGAGGGGCGGGGCCCTCTGACTGAAGACATGGAAGCGGGAAAAGAGATAGTCAAGAAGGGGGGAAGGTCCAAGTCTCGACTCGGCCGGCCGGCCCCCGGGTCTTTATTGACTCTCTGTGTCTCTTCCTCCTGCTTTGCCCCTCCTCCTATCCCTTCCTCCTCCACTTCTTACATTTCGACACAACGGCAGAGAGAGTGGACACATCAGTAGTGGTAGAAGAGGGGGGGGGGGCGATGAGGAGAAATGAAAAGCTTCGATGACTGGGAGAGAAGCCGAGGGAAGAGGATGCCTGGGTGGTCTCCGCATATTTAGTGTGCGACAGTGGTTTCAAAGTTGTTCTGATGTGAGTGAGTGTGGCGCGTGTGGAGAGGCGCGAGTTGTGCGCCGGTGATTTCTGGTTGCGGCGTGACTTTTTCTAGAGAAGCGCTGTGGTGACCATTGATTTCAAGTTGAGTGTGATCGCTAAAAAATATTATTGTTATTTTTTGCATGCAGTGGTGAATGCGGGTTTCAAGGTGGCTTGCTGAAGAGAGCGACGGCGTGGAATATGATCTAGCCCCGATTGACCGCAAAAGTTATGGGGTTATGGTGCAGAATGTGCTTCCCGTATATTCGGACGTGGTGGTTCTGCGTTCCGATGCGTGGTCTTGTTAGGAACAGCCGCGGATGCAGTGATTGTTTGTTGATCACTGCCGTTTTAAAATGCAGCTGATTCCCGTCGTGGTATTGCCCTATTTCGAAGAAGGGTTTGACTCTTGTGTGCGCAGTGATCGTTCTCTCGTCAACAATTAGTATTCGCAATTCAAGGCGTTGTAAAGATGCGCGATTGCCGCCGCGGTGATGTTGTGCTTCACTGCGGGGTCAAGACGATAAAAGCCTATGAGAAAACGATTCCTCGATCTCTTGTTGTGCTACAAATAATTCTACCCATTGAAATCGATAGCCTATTTTTGTTGCAAAATTGTCTCATGGATGATCGTCGCTTCGGCCAGGTGCTTTGAACGAAGATGCTGCGATGCTGGCAATGGCCCCTCCTTTTGTACTTCATATAAATATTTTATAACAATATTTCTCTCGTTTCTGCATATTGGTGCTTCTTGGTATCACAGTTGGACTATTAGGTATTAGGTGGACTATTAGGACTATTGGACTATTTGTTGGTAACTTGCCTGTAATACACACAATTAATATTGACTCACAATAGAGCAGTGGTGCTATATTCTCTCAAGGTGATGCTGTGCTTCACTGTCTGATAATATCTTTCATGGATGATCAGTGCTATTCGGCCTTTCCATGTGAATCTTTTCCAATGATGGGATTCCCTCGCCCATTATTCATTCCTTCCGGAACGCTACATGGATCTCTGATCCTCATTTTGTTAGCTAGTCATAGGGGAAAGAGGGGACCACTCTTCGGAAGGTCTCTCGGATAGTCTGACCGACGAGACAGCACTAGGGATTTTTGCCTTATCTCTCGTATGTCAGGGAAAGGAGAGAGTATTGGAAATAAGAGATGCTGGCAGTCTATGAGATATTGAGTGAGAACAACAGTCCGGGTTTGCTTTCACTATGGGCTGTTTTCGCCGCTTAAAGGGCAACGCGGCCATCTCTGACTGGGGAAGGAAAGGGGGAAGGAGGTGATAGAATTACTCAATTTGTTTTCGACCTGACAATGAATATAAGTGTAGAAAGAGCTCGGTTTCAATGCATCTTAGAGAAACCGACTAAGATTACTAAGACAATGGCACTAGCATTCACAAGCTACTAGAAATGTTCGAAAAACGGATATCACTGACTTTGGAAGGGAAGGGATGGAAGGAGGTGATAGAATTGCTCAATTTATTTTTGTCCTGGGCGTAGAAGTAGGAAGAGTTCGGTTTCATTGCATCTTAGAAGGACCGATTAGGGTTACTGAGATAGTTTAGTCGTCATTTCGGAACTAATACTATATCTATATCTGACAGGGATGTGATGCAAGAATTTCTCGATTTGTTTTCGCTCAGAGTACACAGGAAGAGTTAGGTTTCATCACTTCTATGAGGGGCTGGTTAGGGTTACTAAGACAGTCACACAAGCATTCACAAGCTACTAGAAATGTTAGAAAAACGGATATCGCTGACTGAGGAAGGAAAGGGTAGGAAGGAAGTGATAGAATTGCTCAATTTGTTTTCGGCCTGAATATAAGCGTAGAAAGAGCTCGATTTCAATGCTTCTTAGAGAAACCGCCTTAGATTACTAAGACAATGGCACTAGCATTCACAAGCTACTAGAATTGTTCGAAAATCGGATATCTCTGACTGGGGAAGGAAAGGAGGAAGGAGGTGATAGAATTGCTCAATTTGTTTTTGTCCTGGGTGTAGAAGTAGGAAGAGTTCGGCTTCATTGACTCTTACATTTAGAAGGACCGATTAGGATTACTGAGATAGTTTAGTCATAATTTCTGAACTATTACAATATCTATATCTGACAGGGATGTGATGCAAGAATTGCTCAATTTGTTTGTGCACAGGCAGAGTTCAGTTTCATTACTTCTATGAGGGGCTGGTTAGGGTTACTAAGACAGTCACACGAACATTTTAATTAAAAATGTAGATAAATATTTTAAATGAAGCCATCTCTGACTAAGGAAGGGAGATGATAAAATTGCTCAATTCGCCTCACGAATACATACACACACACACTTGTTTTCGTCGCTTCGCCGCAGTCAGTTCGGAGCAGTGTTTTGGCTCTCGTGCCGTTTCTCTTTTCATTCGTTCCTTCCGTTCTTCCCGTTACTTCTTATCCTTTTCTTATCCTTGTCTGAGAGTCCGCAAGATCGCATTTAAGAGAATAGTTGGCAATATTGACAGCAGTGTTTTGACTCGTGTGCCGTTTCTATCCGCCCTTCTTACTCGTTCCTTCCGTTACTCATCCCTGCTTATATTTATTTCGAGATTTGGCAGTGCGATGTAGTCTCGATGATTTGGGCTCGAAAGAGCCTCACAGAGATGGCGAACTGCATGCTCATTGAGCATTGGCAGCAGTGCTTTGGCGCGTTCTCCGTTATTTTCTTTACTCATCCGTTGCTCCTCTAAGTAAGCAGTGACCATCCGACATAAGTCACTCGTCCACTCGCCTTTTCTTGTTTATTCCAGCAGTCCGCCATTCTTGGTTATTCCAAAAGGAGATTTCGTATGCGTATTTGAGGCTGGCTATATTTACTGTTCCCCGGTGCTTGCTATTCTGGAACATGATGAAATCGGGAAATTCGAATAGCCCAAGTTGTCAACATCTCGGAATGAATTGTGTTTAATCAGCGCTATGTTCTGCACTATCTCGAGTCTTTATATGGCTTCCGTTTGGATATTTTCCTGAAGTTCCCATGAAAGCCATTCCTGCAAGGTTCCCAGAATGCTCGCATGCATGCAAAAGTTCCGCGTTCTTCGCTCTTCATCTTTTCCCTTCATTTCCCATCTCTCCTCTCCCCATGCTTCCTCTCCCATCCTCTCCCCTCATCGCGCCCTATGCTTTCTTCTTTCCCCTCTTTCGGGCGACTAAATGTGAAACCTTCTCTCGCTCAGTCGCAACATTCAAGATGTTGGGGAAGACGAGGCGGGAGAGGGAGAGTGGAGGGTTCAATTTCTGGCAGCCAGAAAGGGCTTCCGGAGACACGCGCGCATGACATGTGCAAAAAAGTGAGAAAGTGTTGAAATGTGTTCTCGCGGAGTGCTAGTTTGAACAGCTAACGATACAGATGATTTGCCACTTTTTTTTTTCTCAGAAATATGTGCGCAGCACATACTATAATTGCCGCCGTATTCATCCGAGGCCGTTTGTAGCCTGATCAAGTTATGGCTCCAGCTCAAAGGTTACATAACGGCAGTCAGACGTCAAAGCTTGCAAGGAAAGAAGAAAAGCGGCGGAAACGTGCACTAAAAATGCAGTGCAAAATAGAGAAAGAGGGACAAGGGGAGTTTGCTGGCGAGCGCGTTTCGAGTCTAGTTCTTCCCACTTTCTCAGAGAGGATCGACCCTGCAACCTCGCGTGTATGCTACATGACGCAATTGTTTAGTTCAGTGTAGCTATTCTCGGACTGTCCTCCGATGTGTGATTCGTCCTGCGGTTGCCTGTGGGTGGATTTGGAACTCCGGTCAAATCAGGAATCTAACCCCGAGTTTGTTGCTGGTTCAATCCCAGGGCCCCGTGCCCATCACTAACTCGTATACTCCGAGTTGTTAGCGCTCTAGTGCAACTCCTTTTTGCAATGCTGGTTTAACTCTATTTTTGAGAGTGTTATTCGTGGAATGGACCCTGCTGACGTTAATCGCTTTACTATAGTTCGTCAACATTGTGCGAGTTTTGGAAAGGTTTAGTTCTTGGGTGAACTTGTATCTGATATTTCACTTGTGCTAGAATCAAATTAGAGTGCAAGAGTTTGAAATTTGTTTATTTTCCATTCGGCATTTTCAAGCACTGGGGAGGTGCGTGACAAATTGGATAAGAGTCGGGTTGGGAGAGGAGGAGGAAAGAAAAGGGGTCCGGAGTGAAGAAAAGAAGAGGAGAAACCAGAGAGAAAGATGCTCATTTCGACGAGTTATTTGGTGGCGTTGACGGATTCGTTCATTTTTGGAAGCACAGGGATTATTGGCGGAGTTGCTTTTGATTTTGGGCAATTTTCTGTTTTCGTTCTCTGTTTTTGATTGAAAAGTAGCTTTCGTTGAATTGAAAGTTCATCGTTTAGACTTTCTGAATGCATCTAATTCTCGCTGAAATTGTCCCTGATATGCCCTAATCAAGCTGGATGGAAGGATGGTCGCTATAAAACGTTGTCATGTAGTCCTCCGAAATGTCAAACGAGGATATTAGTGTGAGCTTGGCCCGCAAATGATAGCAAATATCGAGCATATATTGCCCCGTCGGATTAGTGTTATGAGATTGTTTGGCTTCTTCTGCGAAATCGCTGTAGAGCTCATCAAGAAGATTTGCCTATAGCTAGACGAATTGTATTGTGACCCTTCTACGAATGTTTGGAATAGAGATTAAACTGATTGCCTCAGTATTAGCTTGCGATTCGTCTTTCTCCACGAATTTGTACTAGATCTCATCACTCTGCTCTCTCACCTTATCAGCACACATATCACTTAGCACTATTTCCAATCATCCCGCTCTCCTCTGACTTCAACACCTTTTCCCTCCTCTTATCAATCAAGGGCGAAATGGTTGCCGAATGCTGTCTGGTATTCAAATTCAATCGTATTACAGTCTACGCACCATCAAAGAAGGCTATCATCGTGTTGCGGAGTAGGGAAAGTACTCTGCCAATCATTCCTCGCTCGCCTCAGATTTCAATGCGCCTTTCCTCTTCTCATCCTTATCATGTTGATTTCGCGCCTGACCGATTCGTCATTCCGGTCGGCTGAAACTGTTGTTGTTTTCCTGCTAATTTATCATTAGTTAATTTTCCTTTTCAATTTCTCACCGATGATCTATTACTTTCTACTTCTTTCCCTAAAGTCAAATCGTAACCATGGAACCAAAATGTGCCCGGAACTTCCTCCTCCTCCGATTTGCTAGCACTACTTGTTATTCAACACAGAAGTTATGAAACACTTGTTTTTTTCGACGATCACTTTCCCATGTTTATCGGCAACACGTAATCGGCTTTGCTTGGCGAATAATTTATGCGAACGCAAGGTGCTAATAGAAGGCAACGTTTGCCGTCCGCACTGTGACACGGTTTTCGAAATGCGGTGGGAATGTTTTTGTGACTGATCCGGTTAGCCATTTTCGAAATGGTCCGCAATCGCTCTTTGTTGTCAGCAAGATGAGTAATACTTGTAGGAGACAAGTAACAATTTAATTCGAAATGATAGCTCTGCTATCGCTAATGAGAATATTCTGAGCGATGATAAGAGAGATAATCTCCTCATTTAACTCCGATGATCTTATCCAATAAGCCTCCTATAATGTTGCATCTGCTGCAAGGCGTCACTTTCTTCAACGGAATGTGTGCAGGGCCGCACCCTCTTATTCAACCATCTAGCACCTGCCCATTTTGCCCCCCCCCTTAAGCATGCAGAAGAATAGCCACCAGTTTCGCAGTGATCTACTCCGGCAGGGGGCAAGTGTCACAAATATGTGGATTGCTTTACATTTTTACCTTAAGTATACTCAGTGACCAAAAAAAGAGGAAGGAGGCGGGATAGGGGGGCCTTTCTCTAACTCGTCCGCATCTCGCAACAAACACACACAGCAGCCGAAAATAGGCACTCGCGCGCCCGAGCATTTTGTGACATTTTCTATTTTCCGCTAAGCCCCCTCGCTGCCCTATTCAACTCGCATTCTTCCGCGCCGCCCTCAACCGATAGGGGGCAAAGGGAGGGGAAGAAGGAGGAGGGAGGTGGGGAGTGTTCATACACACACACAGGACAGGACAGATGTGTTACTTACTTACCCGCCGCTCGCCCCTTTCTATCCCTCGCCTCCCTCGCTCGCCTCACTCTTTTGCCGCTTGAATTCATTCCTAGAGAGATTCTCCGCTTCCTTCTCTTTCTTTCTTCTCTTCCCTCTGCCTCTTGCTTTCGTTTATCTTTCTAGCCCCCTTTGCTCCTCGTCCAAGATGATTTCGCGAGACTGGCCTCATGATCCCCTCCCTTCCTCTCCCTCCGTCGAGTTGTGTATGTCGCTGTTGCCTCTTCTCTCTCTCGTTTCTTCACGCCAATTCACTTCATTCTTCCCTCCTCGCCTCCTTCCCCCTGTGCCCTTTCGGTGTTCGATTGACTCGAGAGAGACAGAGAGACAGGGGAGAAACGGTCTCTGACTCGCCGCCTTGTATGCCGCTGTGATAGTGACCATGCGTTCCAACCCTGCCGGTTATCACGCAGCTATTGTTATCATGTTCGGTTATTTTTGGCTCCTCGGTTGGTAATGAATATGTAGTGAATTAGCGATATGAGGCGTTTCTGTTGTTCGCCTTGTGATGCAATTGGAGAATTGGCTGTTGTGAAAGGGGCGAAGGGGGGAGAAAGTCTCTGATTCACGAGAACTTTCGCGAGGGAGAGAACCCCGGCGCGCGTGACATAGGGACGGCGAAATGGGATAGCTGTTACGCTTACTCCTTGAATTGTCGTGGGGCCCGAATTAGACAGTGGTCTGAAACAGATGGTTTGGTAAGGCCCGTTTGTTACGAAAATGGATACCTGTTAGGTCTACCATTGTTCGGTTTTGTCCGACTGATTAGTGATGCTCTCTTGCTAAAGTTCAGATTCATAGCCTCTAAGAAGCGCTGATAACCAGGGACGCTGATGTTTGATACGTTTTGTCATGTTGTAGAATTTGTTTCGCTATGCTAAAGCAATTAATGTCTTAAAGTTCTGTAACAAAGGCGCTAAAAAGGGTTGATAACCAGAGGTGCTGATATTGATAATGGCTACGTATTCGCGACGCGCAATATTTCTTTATTTATCGTTTTGCACGTCTCATATATTGTCGACTTGCCTGTATTTCTCCCAAGAAAACACAGAGGATGGAGGCAGGGTGGACTGTTTTCCGGCAGAGTTAAAGATGACGAAATTGGGAGGCGATATTGTTACTTGCGCGATTCGCTTAGTGTGACATTCCGATTGTTTGTCTAAGTGCAGGAGGAAGAGAGTTGGTTAGATAGGGGAAGTGAGGAACAGTCGTCGGATACTCTCATTTCGCAACATTCTATCGTCGATCAGAGAAGTGATAGAGCACTGTCTAATAATCGTCTGGCTCTCTCATTTCGTAATGCTCTCTCATCATCCCTCGAAGTGAGGGAGGAACTGTCTCAATTTCATGCATTCTCTCTCCCTTCGGGGCGAGTGATGGAACTGTCCCTCCTTGCTAGATGGTAGGGGAGAGGTGAAATGGGGAGGGAGGAATGAGTGAGTGAGAATCTTGTAAAGAAGATGGTTTTCCCGCGCGCGCCCCTTGCGCATGAAATGGTGAGAGGGGTAATTGCCCGAGTGGTGATCTGTCCGGTGGCCGCGAGTTCCTGCGAGGAGTTCGCAAACGGATGAGGAATTGGTGAAACTGAGGAATGTTGTTAGCTTTCCGACCGTTAGAGTATTGCTTCGTTAATGCAGTTGACGAAATGGTTATGCCCGTGTTTTAGTATGACTTTACTGGGTTGTGATGGTGCAATATTACAAATGACTCTTTGTATCCCGATGTTTCCAGAAGGTTAGGGGACGAGTGACGCGAAGTGTATGAAGTAGAGTTCTCTTATTGAAAAATTGTTTTCCTATAACACTAATGGATTTCCAATAGTCTCCTCATTCTTCACACTCTCTCGTCGCGAGAGCAGTCTAATCCGCTTGTTCGGCTTTTTGGAAAAATTTTCCAATAAGAGAACTCTAGTATGAACTGTTCTCTGTTGTGAGGGGTTGTTGGTGCAATTCACTCGGCGGTTCCCCCTCTGCTTTTTCTTCCTTCCCGTACCGACAAGTAGTTCGCTTTCAACGACCTCTCTTGCATGTTGAAATTGGTAATAATTCTGCATTCCGAAGTTAGCATCAGATCACTGTCGGATTGATTCTTATTTCTCCTTGATTTTTAGAACATTCTGTGGCATAGGCGGTCCGCCTGCTGAGCATGAAGAGTGTTATATGTGTTGTGAGGGGTTGTTGGTGCAATTCACTCCCCGGATTCTTCCTCTTCCGCTTCCCGCCCGCTCGCTCTGTGCGAAATCAATAGAAAACCGTATCGTTGTCTGGTTGAAATGGGGGAGAAGATGGGGGGGGGGGGGGGTTGATTTGTACTCTTTGATAATTCACCAGTTTTGTTTTCGGTGGACTTGTTGCAAATCAGGAGATATCGAACAATATTTCCTATCGGGGGGATATACCGTATTTGGTTTCTGAAAGGTATGAGATAATGCAGAAATTCGCCTGGGGATCGTCCCGATCAAGGATTTCATCAGAGACTCTGAACCTCTGGGAATCTGATCTCTTGAATAGGATGGATCGGTTCATCGTGGAAAGTGTCTGTGATCGATTGTTAGCTGATTAGTGGGGCAAAAAAAGCAGCCGGCTAGATTTCCTTCTCGATTCACGAGAGATGATCAACACAGAAGTTGGGGGGGGGGGCAAATAGTCACACCTGCGAGGGGCGAGGATGGTCTGCGTCTCTCACTTTCCCATGCTCTCTAGCTTCTCTGACCGACGAGAGAGCAGTGCGAAATGAGAGGGCGATTGCTCGAAGTGAGGAAATTGTGTGTGGACTGATAGGGGATGAAGTGGAGATAACAATAGTACGTAAGTATGCGATTCTGTTGAGTGATTTAGCGCGCGAGAAATATTCGAAGGAGAAATCAGCAATTCTGAGTTTGCAAGTTCCCCAAATTTTCGCAACCGCCCCACCCCGTGATTTTCACGTTTCACCATTGTCTTATCTCACCGGGCCGATCGGCGGGGGCGATTCCTCTCCTGGCTCGCCTTTAAATATCATAATATTTTTTAGCGTGATCGAATTGTCCCTTGTTCCTTTGTTAATTGATTTTAGATATTAAAGTGTGATTTAAATAATCAATAATTAAGTTATTTGCAGCCAACCGCGTGCAATCCGCTGGCGTGGTGTCCCAAGTGCTACGAGCCGAAGCACGCCCGACGCTGCGACCTACAGTCTGAATCAACTGGAGAAGAAGAGGTACGGTTGAATGATGTTTGGGGTAGCTGGTAGAGTACTGTAGAAGCACACGTTGCACTGTTATTTACGAGAGACAACTGGAGGAGAAGGGGTACGGTAGGATTACGGCATTAGGCTGAAGTACTATGTACAGAGGTACGCTTCGATAGATACCATTTCGAAGGACACATTTTGTAGTCAAGCGAGGTGTAATGCTTGTGATGGGAGGCACTGCGTGCAATTGTGCTGCAGTAGGCGCGTATTATATCGAGGTTGTTGACGATGTGATGCACTGCACAACTGCTGTACCCAAAAACGATTCTACTACAGTAAATGGAATAGATTTTTCGCAGCCAGGATCACAATTGAATATTGCAAAGTGCGGGCGCGTTGCGGCTGCAGCGCTGATATATTGTACCGTTGACGAATATGACCAGTAGTAGGATTGAGCATGTGTCTTTAGAAAATAAGTTAAAGAAATCTGACAATGAGTACGGTACTTAATTACGGTATGGTTGATTACAGTATCTCTTCCTTTCCAGCTCGACGGGCCGACCGTTCAGAAGTGCACGGCGTGCGGAGGCCAACGACTGCAGTCGCCCGCCAAGGAAACGTGAGTGGATACGGTAGTTAGGGGGGGGGTACTGTGGATGAAGGTAGCTGATAATAGCTGAAAATAGCTGAATATGGTAGGAGTAATGTACGTTTGGATGTTACGGTAAATGTTACCCATCTGATCACTCGCGTATTAGCGAGTTGGCAAGGTTGTTTCGCGCTGCACGAATCCATTGTCAATGCATTGATTGGTTTCATGTTCGATAACTTCATCTTATGCCGGCCAAAATCGTACGCTGGGCTACGGTAGGTCTTGGGGTTACGGTATCAGATCAATCACTCAATCAATCAATCCCCTCCCCTCTGCAGTGCTTCGTTGTCGCCGCACGCGACGTGCTCGTCGGCGTCCTCGCAGTTGACCACGACGACGACAACGACGATGACGACGCCAGGGTCGGAGAAGGTACTGTGGATTACGGTAGTTGGATTACGGTAGTTTTCGTGATGGGATACCGTTGTTTTGGGGATGGGTTACGATAGTTTTGGTTATGGGCTACGGTAGCCTACTGTGGTTCTGGGCAGTGGAGGGATGCTGTAGGCAGTACAGTAGTAGTGACCACGACCACGACGATGACGACGCCCGGATCGGAGAAGGTATACGGTAGACTATGATAGTTGGATTACTGTAGCTAGGAGTACGGTAGTTGTGGGTTACTGTAGGACATTTGTACAGTAGGGTACCCTGGATTGGATAGTAATTGACGACGACAACGATGACGACTCCCGGATCGGAGAAGGTATACGGTAGTTTTCGTGGTGGGATACGGTAGATAGGGGTCAGGGTTACGGTACGGTAGTTTTAGAGCATCGATTACAGTTAGTAGAGGGATGCCGTAGGAATGGTTACTGTAGAGTAAGCGACGACGATGACGACGCCAGGGTCGGAGAAGGTACGGTAGTAATGATTACAGTAGCTAGGTACGGTAGTTTTCTTGGTGGGATACGGTAGATAGGGGTCAGGGTTATGGTACGGTAGTTTTAAAGCATCGATTACAATTATTAGAGGGATGCCGTAGGAAGGGTTACTGTAGAGTAAATGAAGACGATGACGACGCCAGGGTCGGAGAAGGTGTACGGTAGTGTTCTTGGTGGGATTCGGTAGAGTACGGTAGCTGAAGGTATACAAGGTTATGGTAGCATTGAGCATGGGTTACGGTAAGTAAGGATACTGTAGGCAGCGCAGTTTCATGCGTCTTGGCAGGGTTACGGTAGATAGAGACCACGATGACTTCCAGAGGTAGAGTTGCTTGAGTGCGAGGGCATCCTTCTAAATTTACCGAGCATTATGTAGCTGTAGCTATGTAGCTGGTGGTTTTGAGATCTTGTATTGGGCCAAGTAGCTGAAGAAATACATCGTGTTGATTATCGATGGTTCACTTACCAACAAAATGTATATTTATGAAACAAGAAGGTCTCGCGTTTCGCGAATGCTTCATGATCGGAGATTGAGGCGCTCCTTGGTTTTGGCGCTATCTACTTCACGAACAATAAAATTACAATACAGGGCAAGCTGACGGACAGCCTGAGCGCCTTTTTCACGCCGACCCCTGGTGGAAGAAGGAGGAAAACGACGATCAATACGCATGGTACGATAAATGAGGTTACGGTAGCATCAAATAGTATGGTAAGCGGGGCCAGAACAAATACGGCAAATAGTTAGTAGATTTACCGCCACTGATACATATTGTATTTCCCTCATTGTTTAGGTTTCAACAATAAGCCAAGTTCCCTTCTTGCCTTGTGATTTTCAATTTAGCTGTTATGTGTTTCCTGTAACCAATAACTAGATTTTTACATGTAAAAGTGCTGTAAATGTAGCGCTCGCGGTCAATAATGACACCAAAAGAGCATGGAGGCAACATAGGACCTTGGGGATACGGTAGTTCATGATTACGGTAGATCAATGCTACCGTACTTTGCAGAAGACTCAACGAGTGACGAGGAGCCTGACGGCCGTGCGGCGAAACCCATGGTATTGATTTATTTATTTTTAAATGTGTTTTAAAGTCATTTTGCGATTCTAGGACATTTTATATATAGGTTATGCTGCCTCCCACAATTTTCCAAAATAGCATGGTACTTTGGCGTTGCGCACTGTTAATGAAACAAGGAGATAGTGAGGCGGCGCAATGCGAGCCACATTCCTAGCCTTAACATTTTATTCCATCGTGCTTTCTCTCTGTAGATCACAGATCTAACATGCAGTTTTGTTGCCGTTTCTTTCACGTTTCCGAGAAAATGCCATCATGGTGCTTTCATGTTGCGCTGTGTGCATGAAATACGAGAATGGTGGGATGGAGCAGTGAGAGTACCATCAAGATGTAAAAAATAGTGTTTCATCAATTTCTCTGGAGAGGTAGCAGCACAACAAGTATTTTCTATGAGCTCTACTATTTTTTCCAAATTTCTGAGTACCTTCTCATGGCTCTTTGAGGTTGCGCAGTGTGCATGAAACAAGAGAATGATGCGACGGAGCAGTGCGCACTTCTTTTCTTGCAAAGATTATATTACCTTGTTTTGTTACTTGATTCGTAGTGGCGTGTAGAGAATGATCTGTGATCTGTGATCTCTAATTTCTGACCTTCTGCAGGGCCCGCTGTCAGTCGAGGTGGGCGCGGAGGGCGCCGGAGGCAGCGGCACCGCCAGCAAGACGAGTAAGTTCGATTTTTTAGAGAGGAAAATTGTGATAAAAAGCCTGAAATTTCAATAGAATGTTAACCCGGTGCTAGGGGGTTTCACTATTGGATTAGGAGGCGACAGCGATGAATAATGCAATATTATTGGGTAATCGAGGTGTGCGAAAACAAATTTTTTTTCTTGCACACAATTTTTCTAGCGGTGAATCGGAGCTTCATAACCTCTAGATAGTACAGAGTGCTCTCTGATTGTGTACAACCTCCACGGTAAATCTAAAAATAAATGCTGGGCGCTGCTGGATTTTTTAGCCAAGGCGATTGTGTGTTTCATCGCGGTGAGATAGTCTAGATAGCGCTTCCTGAGGTGATACATCGTGCATAATGTCGCCTTAGAAAATAATCTTCATTATAGCACGCATAATTCGCTGAATTCATGTCTTCAGCCGTGATTCTTCACAATTATTGGGAAACACGAGGTTGCGAGACGAATGTTGCTTGCTTGCAACCTAACCACGATAAAAGAAACAAATTACTCCTGACTGTTAACATGCTTCCACTCGCTTGCCTCTATGCGATTGTATGATGCACCGAGGTTCGAAAGGCACGATAGGGCTGCTGAGGCTGATGGTTATCCCTTGTATGCCGTTTAATTAGGAAAAAATCTTTAAAAAAAAAAGATTCCCCGAGCCATGGCGCTGCATGGTGGTCTGATAACCATTATGGGCAGTGGTGAGCGTGAACCACCAACTCCAGTTTTTGCGAGGGTTCTCGAGGGAGTTTACGGGTGTACAATTGTGAAAAATCGATATTTTTCGCCTATTTTTTGGGTGCACGGAAGGTTCAATCGCGGGGGTACACACCAAAGTTGGTGGGTTCGCTCAACACTGATTATGGGATCGCTGGGGTTGATTGTCAGAAGAATCTGTATTCATCAATTAGAAAAAAATTGACTATTTCTTCCCGGATACCATACGATTCTTCTTCAATGTAATCGTCACTGCCGTTCCATAGTGGATTCGTGCCGCATCCTTGCGAGATAGCCATCGTAGGTATCCGGATGTAATACATCCTCTACTTGGAAGCCAAAAAAACTCTTACCTCCCCAAACATTCTTTATGGAGCAAGCCGATTTTAAGATGCACTGATTCATAATAAGTTTAGTGCAAGGTTCGAATAGATTTTGTGTCGTTGTTTCGAAAAATGTTACTCTCTAAACAAATTAATTAAACGTTTTAAATAATTTTTTTATTCCAGCCCCCTCGTCCACGACCTCCTCTCACCACCATCGGAGGGCGGAGGAGCAGCTGCACGATGCCCTGTCGCCGTACTTCTCAGCCGCGTCGGGCAAGAGGAGGAGTGCGGTGAAGGTACGGTAGGATACGGTAGAGTACTGTAGGCATTAGGGGTATGGTTGCGGTAGGTCGGGGTTACTGTAGGAGGAGCAGCTGCACGATGCCCTGTCGCCGTACTTCTCAGCCGCGTCGGGCAAGAGGAGGAGTGCGGTGAAGGTACGGTAGGGGGATACGGTAGAGTACTGTAGGTAGCTAGGATGCGGTAGGTGGTTGGGCAAAGCTGCGGGCAGGAAGTACACATGAGTAAGGGCATGATGTCCAAATAGGTGGGGTTAAAGATGTGTTTAGCTGTAATTAAAACAAGACTTTAGGTTGATTGGTGTTATGGTTGCTGCATTAAGTCAGTGTGACACAATGGGGTCGGTCACTATTCGATGCCAAGTTCACCATATTCATTATAAAAAATATACGCAAGATACACCGTGATCACTGTGCATTTGTCTATTGCATATTTATGTTGCAGAACCTGGCCAAAGCCCAGCTTGGTTTGGATAATTGATTATACACGAATACTTCATTGACGACAACTAATTCAGAATATTTTGTCTAGGAAAGATGATGTTTCATCAGCGAATCAAACTCGGGTTGGGTATGTGTGCTTCGATAAGAGGCGCATAGGCGTAGAAATAATAGAATATTACAATAATGTTATATTTATTTATTTATTAGCGACTAGGCGCATCTAGGGAATTGAACGTTTCTGAAACTGCTTAAAATTGGTCAAGTCTATGAGGGCTGATTATATTGAGCAATATTAAATTACAAAATATTTTTTAAATTATTATTTAATGTATTAATTTCGCAGGGCGAGTACGCGCGCATGCAGCAGGGCGGAGGCGGTGGCGGCAGTAGTCAGGGCGGGCACTCGAGTGGAGGAGAGGCCATGCTGTCGCCCGGAGGAGGAGGGCCGTCGCCAGGTGATTTTATGGGCCAGTATCAGGGGATTATACCAGAAATTCGGTAAAATGGGGTCGGAAAGGTGGAAAATGAGAGTGGAGGAGAGGCCATGCTTGCATTGAGTGGAGGATGAGGACTGTCTCCAGGTGATTGTTTGAAATTTGCGTCAAAATCTGTGAAGGTGTAATATGAGGGAAATGGGACAAGCATCATGGTGAATGTCAACGGAAATGAACGAATTGATTCCCGAGCACCGCGTGCTTCTGTGCTTCACAGGGGATAGATGAATCGGCGATATGAGTAATTATCGATAGGAGAAGGATTTTCTGACGTATTCTCTCACAACAAATATCGACAATGAGCGGGATTAATGATTTTTACTAAAATTTTAAATTAATAAATTATAATGCGTTCTTACAGGATTGAACTCGCTGAAGCGCTCACGCCGCGGACGCCCGCCCAGGAATCGTGAGTTGATCAATTAATTATATATAATCAATAATTAAATTAATGTGCTGAAAATCCAAGAGAGTGAGGGCAAGTGAGCGAACCACCACTAACGAAATTTTTGTTGTTGTAGCCTGCGCATTTCCCGCTTCTTTGGATTCTTATAGTCAATTTTGTTTGGAGAATTCTAATGCTGCAGATATACATCTATAATCACTTATTATTTGATCTGGCAATGACAACGAAGAGCACTGATTATCACTCGTTTGTTTCAAATGTAGCCGGCTCCTCTGCCGTTTCATAGGATTCCGATATTGCGATGTGATCAGAGTATTGCCAATAGATCACTCAAATCCTCGAAGCAACATTTACTCTCGTCCTGCAGTTGATTAATCCATCTCCGCGCACGCTTCCGATTCGGAATTGTTCTGTTTTTTTTACCAGGGCTACGACCGCTCTGAATGTGAAAGGGATCGGGAATGAGATTGATAGGGATGGAATACTCTCTGATAGAAGGCTGGACCAAAAACAGAGAAGTGCATCCGATTCATCACTGACATTCCGTAATCTCGCGCGAGCGATATCTGTCTGATCTTACAGCGATTGTCGGCACTACTTTAGAAGACCAGAATGGATCTGTATCATCTAGCCTAAAACAGGTCACCGTAATCTAATCATGCAAATGATGCTGCTGCTTAGGATTAGTACATTGTGCTTAGACAACTATGAACCGCACAATAGGAACAAAAGATGGCAACCCCTATTATTGTCATTCTGGTCTTCTAAAGTAATGCCCGATTGTGTCATAGCTCACATATTTTCATATATTTAGCCTGCTGCATTTCGGTTGCATAGGTTTTATGTCTCCGGCTTGTTTGGATGAGTTTTAATAGATGTTTGGGCGTGTGCATTAAAACAATCACTAATTATTATCCCGAGAACAAATTTTGTCCGTTAGCTTGTAACTTGCGGTTTCATAGGATTCTTATTGATAAATTGATCAACTAACATGTAAGCAGCAATAGATTAGTCGTTTTCTTTTCTCTATTTAACCTAACATGTAAGAGACTGTTGATTGACCCATCACCACATCCTTCCTCTTCGTCACTGTCACTCAGTCATCTCACTCTCAGTTATCTTATCTCAACATCTCCGTTGTTTCATTAGTCAACGCGGTCGAATATGGTCTGCCTCTCTCATTTCACTGTGCTCTCTCGTTTCTTTGATTGACGAGAGGTCACAGAGAGAGTCAGAGGATTGCTCGTTGTCTCATTAGTCAACGCGTTCCCTTCATGACATTTACTATATCTGAACCGGCCATCAGAATGGAAAGGGAAGGGTGAGAGGTCTCAATGAGAACTCAATAAATGCCAGTATTCGAATACCCTGGATATCAGATCCTCCATATATTTCCGTTGTCTCATTAGTTACCGCGAACACCCTTCATGTGACGAACTCACTATATCTCTACCGCTCATCATTTGAGATTGAGAGAAATGACGAGTTGATCTATCTACCTTCCTAATATTTAATCATCCTATTACATCAGCCTCGCTCATCTATAAGGTAAAGGTAAAGGTGTATCCACGTCAAGCGATTTTACAGTCGTAAGACAACGCTAGGTGGGACCCGCCGGTAAGGCCAGCCGCTCATCTATACATGATGATATTGTGTGGCGCGATGCTCACTCATACTTGCCTGTTCTCTCCAAAGATCGGGGCACGCAATCAATGGCTGGTTGGCCAGCGAGGAGAGTCAGTGAGATGAGGGAGAACCATCTCCCTCTTCTTCCCTTTCCTTGGTCAGGGCAGACAGGCCCTCTCCAATCCCCACTCTATCTCATGCTCACTGACCGACAAGAGATCATGGTGAATGAAGAGAGTTAGAGCAGGTCGAGAGAGTATGGGAAATGGAGAGAGCGCAGAGGGCTAGGGCAGTGGAGGTAGAGGGAGAGTCAGCATCTGGCCGCGTTTGTTAGACCCGAGAGAGATCAGGGCGATCGAGGAGGGTACCAGACGAGCAGAGAAGGCGGAGATAGTGCGGCAAGACGAGAGAGCCCAGACCGAAGGGTGGTTAGAGAAAGACGAGAGAGTATGGGAATAGGAGAGAGTGGCAGAGGGGCCACAGGCTTGCGTATATCTCTCGCGAATGAGAGAGGGTTATGGCCTCGGTTTTGTTTCCTGTTGCGAGTGTTGCCCTATTGTTGTTATGGATGGGATTTGCTCCTTCAAGCCTGGTGCAAATTGCAGTAGCGTAGCTCGAATTTAGAGAGTTCAATTTTTGTTATGGGATTTTGTTCAGCAAATCGGAAATTGATTATGGTGCGACGGCTTCTGAGAGGTTATGATAGGGGCGAAACCAGGTAGTGGCGGGTGTTTTTTTCAAAATTTAAGCAAAAGCTACTAATAATTGAAGTTATGTAATCAGTGAAGCAGCGATGTTCTATTTTATGTAGATCAATAGTTAAAGATTTTTTCTTTTACTTTTGAACGACATCGTCATCGTTGTATGTGCATCTTCCGGCATTTTGGCATATCAGTGAAACCGGGAGTAGCCGGGGTTTCCCTAATGTCATGGTCGGCTATTTGTTGAATATTTTAGTTTTAATTCGGTCAAAATGAGAACCTCATTGCATCTAACCCGTCCTCCGGCATTTACGTTACCAGTATAGCCGGAATTCACTCGTGTTTACACTAGTCTCGCTCGCTTGCTAACTAATTTCTCGATTAGTCATCGGGTTATCAGTCACTGAATTCACCCAGCGTTAAGCTTATTTTGGTCACCTGTGCTTCGTTTTTTATTCTAATTGACTTAATTATATTAATTAATCATCAATTAATCATGAAAAATGCTAGGGGAGACCCCATACCTATATTCCGGCCGAGACTAACGCCACTGTATGACTTTCTCTCTCTCCTCTCACCCCCCCTTCTCCTCTCAATGTGCCTTGTTTTGGAGTAACACACAAGCGCGGAAAGGAGGGGAGAGGGAGGAGAGACGGTCTTGAATATCCATTCTCTCTCTCCCCCCCCCCTCTACCCCATATACCACCACACTCGACAAATATGCACAGTCTGGCCTATTTTTAAGACTGTGAGTTTCGATTGGAAATTTTCTTCTTTCTTGGTTTGGAAAAGGAAGTTTTGGGTTGCACTGCATCTAGATAGGCAATGAGAAGCGCGGAAACTTTGATAATTCGCATGGTCTCGAATTTATTTGATATTTCACGTTCCCGGCTGTATTTCATCATCATTGCGGGTTTTTCGAAATCGTCGGGCTATGCTCTTTTTAGCGGATTGACTGATGATGAAAGGGGGGAGACACGGGCGAGACCTTGAAAGCGCGAGTCGTTTTTTTTTGCGCGCTCCCTTCGAACACTGGCCAGTAACCACTTACCTCTTTCTCGCTCCATTCTCTAGAGCGAATGGTCTGTCTCTCTCATTTCTCCCTGCTCTCTCGTCTCTCTGACCGAAGAGAGATAAGGCGAAATGGAGAGGCGAAACCATTGCTCTGAAAAGAGTAATGCCCGCGCGCCTATGATGTGTAGAACAGAGGGAGCAAGAGAAAGAAAGCGAATCGGAGAGGGGTTGGACACAGTCATTACATGAAAAGGCGGTGTCTTTTACCCGAGACGTTCCTTCCGAATGGTGCAGAAAGGAGGGAATGATCTGTCTACTGGGATGGAATAGCAGTATTGATTGGGTTTTATGCGGAATCGCCTTCAAATTGTAACTGAAGATCTTGTTCGACTATCATTCCTTGATGAAACTCAGAATTTCTTGGCCACGATGCCATCAGATCGCGGAATTAGAATTAGAATATCTTGGTCAAATTATAATCCCTTGTTAATGTTTTTTTCCGTGGTCAAAATCAGCAGGTTGAGATGTATATTTTTTTATAGTGCCCGCTGTTGCCGAATTAGCATCTAAGCGCTTTACTCGAATTACAAGCCCTCGGAGCGGCCCAAATATGCCTGGCCACTGATCGGATAGGATACCCTTTTTTAAAGGATTCGTGCTTGGGATTTTTTTATGTAGCGGAATGCATCACACAATTAATATCTGATGGCCTCGCTCGATTTATCAGCTCTTGATGAAACACGAAATTTCCTGATCGCCGCATCGTTTTGCTTCCGCATCCCGCACACTTGCACTTCTTGCCTATCGCTCTGTGTTTCCAATTAATTCCAAGTACCTGCCACTTCTCGAGGGTATCATGACACACACACTTGATGTGCTGATTACGTATCTATCTTCAGTGCTCGGATCGTCATGATCTTGCTACTTCTTGTGCTCGGACTGGACCAACTTATCGTCGGGCTCCTTGTGCTAGACCAAGACACAAGCTACTATAGAATGCGAATGGGTGCACTTTTTATAGGGGTCTCAGCTCGCTATAAATTTGCCATGTAGGCATGACAATTTATAGCTGATTAATTCCCCCCCCTCTCTTAAAATTTCCTAGAAGGTGGTGATGAGACTAATTGGCTAATTTTATGTTGGTGAAATTGACAGCTACTATCTTCACTTGTTATTCGCTGGAAATCATTTGTCCTTGTTTGAGCTTTCGCCTGACGTGACGATTAATTGTTGATTAATCGCTGCCCTTCCCCACTCTCCCCTCGGCCCTCGGAATGTCCTAGTAGGAGGTGATGAAACTAGTTTCCTAGTTTCTTATTGGTTACAAATAATTAATATGGTAATATTGAATGCAGCAGCATGGAGACTTTTCTCGCTCAGTGATGAGCACCATCCTCGTGCAATTGCACAAAATCGGGGGTTTCGCAAAAAATTTGTTGAAAATCGCGGGATTTGCTTCCGAAATCGGGGGTTATAGGCTCAAAACCCGGCGTCAACATCGGGGGTGTGTCCCGATATCCGACCTCGTGCTCATCACTGTTCTCGTTGTAAGAGTGACGTGACGATTAATTGTTGATTAAGTGTTGTCCCTTCCCTCGGTCTCGGAATGCCCTACTAAGAGGAGGGGGATTAGATGAATAAGAGATGCCCTGGGCCAGTGCGAGAGGAGAGCCGCTAATTGATTGTCAAGAGAGCTGGGAGCGGGACTCTCTTAATTCCCCCTTGTCTCTGGCCGCTGTCTAACCTAAGACTCTTGGCTTGATGCTACTAATGCTCAATGGTCTCTAGGTTGGCGTGGTCTATAGTGTTGCCTGACAGAGGATTGAGGATGGTGCGATTTGATAGCATCTACGAATTGCAGCATATGATCTATTTCCGGTTAGAAATGCTGGAAGGAAGACGAATCGCAGTTGTAGACTGTAATTTTGTTCCTATTCAAGCGGCTGATATCGCTATTCACTGTATCAACCAGCGTTCAAAAATGAACGCGTCATTTTGTGTTTCACAGTTCTATCAAAGCTCGGATTGATTGTGGAAGTGTGATAATATTGAAATATTTTTTACAAAACTTGTAATCATTAAATTAGAATGAATCAAAGAAGTTGTCAGTGGTTCCTCGGCATTCTAGTGCTCTCGCGTGCGCGCGTAAGAGAATAGAAGGGACACTCGGTTTCTCTGGGCTCTCTCCGGCGAGCAACACTCTCTCGCAGGAGAGTGGACCAAAGGAGGGACACTCGGGCCTGACACTCTCTCACTTTCCCACTGTCTCTCGCCCTGCCTCCCTCGGAGTGAGAGCAAAGCCTGTGGGTGGAGTAACAGAGGGACAAGGGGAGCACACCCATTTACTCGTCCCTCTGCCCCTCCCCTGCCCCTTCCATACTCTAGCGAGAGACTCTCCCTCTATCTTTTCCCCCTTGCTTGTGTCACAATCGAGGCCCTCTGGGCGAAAGAAAGGAAGAGGAGACCCTTTCTTGAACCTAGTTTGCGCTGGTTAGTGGTTGTATGTTTAGTTTAAGTGGTGATTTTATGTTTCATAGTGTTGATAAGATTCAGGTGGTTAGGGGAGAGTGATTGGCTCGCGAATTATTCTTGATATAAAATATCACTGATCGTCCTAAGAAGATATTCGTGTTATTTTGCTTTTTCAATTCAATTCAATTCAATGTTTATTCCGAAGAAATACTCTAGTTCTATCTTGCTTGTGTCACAATCGAGGCCCTCTGGCGGAAGAAAGGAAGAGGAGACCCCTCTTGAACCCGAGTTTGCGCGTATACTTTGGAGTTGGAATGTTTGTGCTTCATGGGGAGTATGCAGGTTGATCGGATTGTTATTGAGTGATAGTTTCTTGGGACTTGACTTTGAATTGACTAATTTTGCAAGCATTTTTTTCAAATTTAAGAGCGATTTTTGTTGCCGCGAACTCTGTGTTGCACTGGAGATATGAGGGCAGGGCGGGACCGTGAGAGAGCAATAAATTCTCGGCAGTGAGAGAATATCTTATATTCCTGATTGATTTCAAATGCGAGCTTCGTGTTTCACTGCAAATATAAAGGCTGCTGATTGTGAGGCTGTGAGAGAGCGATGATTCCGTGACTATCGAATTAAAACAAAAATAATTTATTTGAGATAGCCGCGATTTCCACGCACAACAACCGCCATGTAGGACTATTGCTGCGCGTTCATATCTTTTTTGATATATATAGAAAAATAATCGCTAAAATAGTCTATTCGATTGCCATGATCACGTTCTTCTGAAATGTTGACCGCATTCGCACACGCGATCTCTGAGTTCCAGCTTTATCTATAAGGTTGATGATGCAGAGAATTTGGGCTTTTAACTTCCTCTCTACCCAAATAAGTCATTATTTTAATATCATCGCGATCTGTCCTTTATGTTTGTTCATTATTGTCGCGATTTACCAATCCTAACTGTCAATGTCGTGGTGGTGGTGGTGGTTCGTCTCAGTAAGCCCGCTTGCAGGGCCCGCACTCTCTTGGCGAATTGCACTGTAGATCAGTGAGATCAAAGATCAAAGATCAATCGATTAATGTTCGTTGCGAACTTTATCAAATCCCTGGCAGTGTCCGCTGCGGGGCTGGTCGGATCGCCAACTTCGGCATCGACGAGAGAAGAAGAGGAGAAGGAGGAAGAAGAGGGAGAAGAGGAAGGGGAGCAGCAGGAGCGAAGGGTGAAGGTAAGGGGGGAGGGGGGTACTGTAGAGGAGGGGAACGGTAGGTGTAGGCAAGAGCATATTTGTTTTCCTGTAACCAAGAGGATTTAAGACACTACTGGAGTATATCTGAGGAGGCAAGTTAGGGTGTTAATGCGACCGACATTTTCCTTGAAAAATACAAAATCATGTCGATAAAGTGCATGGTGGATAGGTGTTATGCTGTGGGGTTATGTTTCGAGGTGGGCGTTAGATTCTGATAGCACCGTGTCACCTATTTTTTTAATATTAACAATATTATTATTTAGATGGCCGTGGCCTCGCCTCGACGCAAGTCGCAGAGCACTTCGCCCTCGAAGAAGAGAGGAGGAGGAGATGAGGAGGAGTGGAGGATGCAGGGAAGGAGTACACAGGTACGGTAGATTGGAGGGTACGGTAGTTTATTGATAGATTAGGGTACGATATATTGGGGCGCGGTAGGTACTGGTGGGATGGGAATAGGAGAAAAAAGAGGAGGAGTGGAGGATGTAGGGAAGGAGTACACAGGTGATTAGTAAATTAATTAAGTTATTTGTGTTAATTAATTAGTTTAAAAAAGCTTAATTGATAAATTAGGTAGTGGGGGCGCTGGTACGGTATCGGATAGGTTTCGGTAGTTTAGCCGTGTGGTAGGTACGAAATAGGAGAAAAAGAGAGGAGGAGATGAGGAGGAGTGGAGGATGCAGGGAAGGAGTACGCAGGTACGGTAGTCGGGGAGGGGTACGGTAGGTTATTGATTGATTGTGCGTGGTTACGGTAGTTTTGGGGCGCGGTAGGTCCTGGTGGGAAGGGGAAAGCCGGATTAGAAGTAGAGAGGAGGAGTGGGCGATGCAGGGAAGGAGTACTCAGGTACGGTTTTGAATTGATCACTTATAAAAAGATATTATGGTGATAATTTTGCTCCGCTGACGGTGTGGGGAAAAGCGCGATGTTGTGTGTTTCACCATGCACAGAAAAGTCGCATCGGTTAATTTAGTTTAATCGAGAATCGATATCGTGTCGAATAGAAAAAATATTGCCTGAGTATTACGGTTTCACTGGTAGTACAAGAGCAGGCCTGCCTTGAAGTACTGATTCCGTTGTGGATGTATCGAGAATATAAAAAAAATGTATAAATTGCAGAACTCTGCCTCGGCCGCGCTGTTCTCCTCGCCAGACGACAGGCGGAGCAAGGGCGGCCAGAGGAAAGTGAAGAAGGAGATCGAGAGCGAGAGTGATGATGATGCGCCATTGAGGAGGAATAAGGTGGGTGCGAGCTAGGCGAGGCGGGTTTGAGAGGCGGGGATATGCGCAGAATACAATTAGAAATGGAACCCTGAGATGGTCAGGGGTTAAATGGTGATTGTTATATTATTGCTTAACCAACGCTCCAACTATTGAAAGCACAGCGTTTCTTGACGTAACTAGATTCGATGCGGCTCGAATCTGACGGGCGTATGTTGGCGACTTCTTTCGTTTTTTTACCTTTTTTATTAACATACAAAAAGGATCTAAATCATTAATCACGTTACTGATCTAGAGCTAACATTTTATCGGTGCAGCACTGAACTGGCAGGTTGTTGTAGTAAATAAACGGGGAAAATAGCCAGCTTGTATACGGTAAAGCGTTCAGATTGCTCTGAAAAACTCAATGATCTATTCGTTTCGATCTTTCCAACGTACTTCTGTGAGTGTTAAGGGCTGAAAATCGCTTTTAATATGCAATTTAACCCATATGTCAGATTGTTGAACACTAGGGAGATTGATGAAGTGATAAAGGGGGTCTTGAGCAATGTTGCGTCGTTTGACTGTGTTGACTCAAAGTTTGACTTGCATATAATTAATTTATTATTATTATAAATTCCAGTCCTCCCGTCATCCTCCGCCTCCACCGTCGACCGCCTCGACAGCGACTACGTCCAAGAGCCCCGTGCACAAGAGGATCAAGAGGGAGATCAAGAGCAGTGATGAGGTGGGCATTTACAAGTTTTGGTTAGTTCTACTGTTAGTATTTAGTTATATTTTTGAAAATAGTGGGTAGTTTGGAATAATGATGAGTAGGATTCTGGTAGAATGGGGTTTGTATAATAACTGATGAGGATAAAAGGGAGATCAGGAGCAGCGATAAGTTGGGTGAGTTTTGGAAATTATTAAGGCATGGTGAACAGTCTAGTAAAAGAGGTTTGCTGGATTTCATATGAAGCATATTGAATTTTCACAGTAGGAAAATTTGGGGTTCAGGAATTTCTCAAAGGTGTACTATTTTTCGTTCTTCAATCGTCTTCTGAAGATCCTGATATTCAAAAATAAAACAAGCAAAACAGTATTAACCTGCATGTGGTGATTACACACTAGGCTGTCTTGGGCTACTTCAGTTTCCCGTAAAGCGCATTTTCTTATCTGGGTCGCTTATCTCTCTTTTCCTGCTGTAAAAACAACTAAAGTATATCTAATAAATATTTCCATCTATCTAATAAATATTTCCAGGACACAACACAGAGTGACGGCTCCGACAGCGATGATAAGGTACTTACTAATTAATTAAATAATTATTAAAAAAATTCAATTCAAAGCTGGTGCCCATAAAGAATCTCCCAAAGGAATCCTCCGTTTAACATACACATTTCTGCTCGGTTTTTTTTCACTGAGTATTTTCTTGCGTTCCTTTCCACTTTTGATTCTCTAGTTTTCTCTCTCTCGTCTTCTGTATTTACCGTGCTGCTTCTGCAGTGTATTTTTGCGTGCTAGTTGCGTGTGGTGGGTGTAGCTGGAAGGTGCTATGTCGGATGAGAACCAAAATATTTTTGAGCGTCGTAGTATTTTGCCAGGGTGTTCAAAACATCGCAAACGGGAAAAAATTTTTTTGGTCGGTTCTCATCCGACATAGTACCAGCTGGAAAGACATAGGATGGTAATTTTTTAAAGCCTCAGCACAAGTGTGAACAGATCTGGTCCCCTGACAATGATGATTAAGGTACGCCTGTAGCGGAAAGGTGACGGGTTGTCGGTTATTAGGTTATCGTTGTGAAACTCCTGTGTGTCCTTCCTATTGTTAATTCATGCACTCCCGATTTACATGCAGATAGTGAAACGCGCATCTTTCGGGGCGATGTTCGACTATTGCACTCTTCTACATCATTCATTAATATTATTTGAAACCTCTGAGACACTCTCAATGATCGCAGCTCTCGCCGCGTTCTAAGTGTTGTGCGTGCAGCGCGCACGGTCTCGTGATCTTTGATCTCTGAGTTCTAGTCGAAACCCAGTGCATACGAAAAGAAGCGGGCGTTTTATTCCCCGTTAGTGCACCCGAACCCTTGCGCCAAGAGATGGCGATCTAATCGAGAGGCGGCATCTTGTGACGGGTTCTCACTAGTTCTATGAGTGGCCAAATCAGTTAGTTAAGTTTTAATATCGTAAACCGAGGAATGATTGCGCGTAGCAGAGTTTGTTATGTGTATGAAACTGCTGCATCCCGAATTCACTTATTAGAGGTCTTATCTCGCATCGGCTTTTCTTGCCCTGCCCGACCATGGCCGATCATGTTAAGTTGTTTTATGGTCTTTAGCACAATTTAGAGACCTTCCAACACATGTCGATCACGTGATTGAGTATGTGCAACTGGTGCTGCGCGACTTCACCTGGAGCCTCGGCATTGTTGAGCACCGGGATCGTTGTAATTATGCTTCCGATTTCGTGCAAGACATCGGGGGCAGACCTGCGCATCGGTAATTGACACGTTCATGTGACATGAATACACCTATTTTTCATACATGAAACACTTTTTTATGGTTTTGCGTTCCTATGGCAAGGATTCATCAAAGGAACGGTGTTCTTTGGTTCTTCAGTTATTCCTGTTACCAGAATCTGCCTAGTCCGTACATACCCGGATTTTGGTGCTTTGAACATCTTTTCAAGAACTCTTTTTTAGTGTTCAAGCTATAAGCTATATTATTTTCTCATGCGCCCGTTGTACCGAATACATCGAGGAAGAGCTTGCGCATCGGTTCTTGACACATCCATGTGGCCTGAATCCACCTAGTGTTTCATACACGAACCACATTTTTTTTTATAGTTTTGCCCACGTATAGCTCCGATCTACCGAAGAGTTGAAGCTCATTGGTTCTTTAGTTATTCCTGCTTCCTGAATCTTCCTAGTACAGAGATCTGCGATAGGGAAGAATACTCTGTCTCTCTCGTTTCTCAGTGCTCTCTCGTCCTGTCTGACAGGCGAGAGATCATGGGAAATGAAGAGAACCATTGCTCATTTCCTGATTTCCGCGCGTGCTTTTTCATCCCTTTCCGCCCGCGCTGTAGCATCGATTTCCGGATGGATGGAGAGAGAGACGACGTGCCTACAGTTGCTCTAGCCGACTATTTGGCTCAATCTCTACTCTGATAGATAGCGCAAGAGAACAGGAGAAATGAGGAGAGGACAGTCACTGAGATATTTAACTGACTATTTGACGCAATCTCTCGATTGCTAGACAGGGAACATTCCCGGACAGTGGCTCGATGAACTTTGTTTCGAATATTATCTAGCTCGTTAGATAGCTCAAGAGAACAGGAGAAGTGAGGAGAGGCTCCATACAGTTATTTAGCTGACTATTTGACGCAATCTATAGATTGCTCGACGGGAAGCATTCCCGGACAGTGGCTCGATGAACTTTGTTTCGAGCATTCTTTGGTAGATGAGAGATGGGAAAGATGAGAGTCACTTCAAGCCATGGTATGAACATCCTTCGATTTTGCACAGAATCTAGTCGACAGATAGTCGAAGGAAAGCGAGTAATGGCTTCGTTCCGATACAGTTACTCGAAATAGTTACTCTTGCTGAGATTTAGCGCAATCTATGGCCTGCTAGCCGGTGTGAGAGCATTCGAGAAATGGCTTGGCTATCTTAAGTCGATCATACAGAGTGAAGGAGCTCAGGCAATGAAGAGACGCTCAGCCAGCTAACCAGTGATGAGCACCACCCTCAGACACTCGTACAAAATCGGGGGTTCGACAAGAAACTTGTTGAATATCGCGGGTTTTATTACCGAAATCGGTGGTTATAGGCGTAAACCAGGACGTAAAAATCGGGGGTATGGTCCGATATCCGACCTCGTGCTCATCCCTGCAGCTAACAGTTACTCTATCTGACTGTCCATTTCGCATTACTCTGGCTTGTTAGACGGTGCAAGTGAACATGGGCAATGCAGAGGTAGAGACGTTCAGTTACTTGCTCCCCAGCAAGCAGGTAGCAGTAATATCTCTCGAGAAAAGCATGCACGGGCGAGAAAGGGTGGAAGGGGTAGCCACCCGGGACTGTTTTAACTGGTGAGCTAGGGAGGGTGACACTTTTCAAAATTGCGGATGCCCTCATAGGCACTGTTTTTTTTTCGGATGGCTGAAGGAATGCCCAGAGCCATTGTGGTTACTCTAACTCTGTCACCATTCCATCACACCCGGGACTGTTTTCCCTCGGACTCCCCAATCCCCGTGGTCTATCGCCAGCCATAACAAGGAAGCCGACCTTTCATAATACCTGTTTCGGCGCGGCGGCTGTGTCCCTTATTCTTTCCTACCCATCGCCCTCCTTGTCATCACTAGTGTATCTCTAGAGATTGAATGGTTAGGCTATCACGGATTGGGAAAGTCTCTGGATCTTTGACAATTCCACGAATTATCTAGAGTCCGGCAAGGTTGTCGAGAACGCTTACAAGAACAAAGACTGTGTTCTCATTTTTAATTGATTCTTGAGAATAGCTAGCGATCTTAAATATCGGCGGTTAGATAGATAGAAGAAAGGAGAGCCGATCGCCCCTCGCGGCGGGGTAAGATGGGATCACCCAACCAACCTTTACCCCCGATTCGTTCGCTTATTCCGAGTGCGCCGATTTCCCCTTTCACTTGGCCCTTTTACACTTTTGACTCTCGTTCCTTTGCTATGATGCGGGGTCATTTGTACTGTATTTTTACCTTTCTAGAGGATATTAGAGCTTTATATTAAGCCCATGAATGTGTAGATGGGCTCTGGTTTGGGGTCCTTTCTTGTAACCATGAGGAGATTCCTCTCGGTGTATCTCTTTAGTTAGTTATGTAGAAGAGACTGTGAGAAGGGGAGGTAGGCAGAAAGGGGGAGGAAGGTAAGAGGGGAGAGAAGCAAGCAATAGCAAAACAGTAGTCGAATGTGCGGCAGCGTTCCACCCTCTTCATTATACACGCTGTCTCGCCCGCTTTTTTCTGCCTCTAACAGTCTGCGATCTCTCACCCGGCCACACTCTCTCGCCCGGTGTATGCACGGCGGCAAGTAGTTGATTTGCACAGCGCGCATGGTAAGTGAGCGTCCGAGCGATGATAGAGTTACTCTGGCCCCCCATTTGCATGCGTTCTATGGCTTGGGATGACCATCTTTGAATTGTTAAAGTCCCCATGTTCTTGTATCTTCGTTCACCGTGCTCTCTACACGATCAGACATGGCGAGGGAGCATTGTGAAACCGCGATTAACGTGCTCGTGTCTTCATTCACCATGTCCTCTAGTCGGCAAGACATGGCAAGAGGGAGTATGGTGAAAGGAAAGAGGCTCGCCCTCGCCTCCCTCTTACCACCCGCTCGATCAATCCATACTCCCGCAACTCTCCCTCCCCCCTCGCCCCGCTCGCTCTAACTTTCTCGTTTCCCTCTCCCTGTGTGAGCGAGCAATCCTTTTACCTCGCCTGCCCTCTCGCAATAGAGGGGCGTCTAGTGATCACTGAAAGACGAGAGAGCATGGTGAAACGAGAGAGCCGGACGATTGTCCCCCCCCCTTGCCTAGTTCACCCCCTCTACACCTAACACGTGATCTCTCGCGCCCACTGATCAGAGAAGGGGCAGAATCGACTCTCTTTCCACCTCCCTTTTCTTCCCTTTCCATCTCCCTTTACTTCGCTGACTGGCGATGCTCTCGCGATTTCACGCACTATTTCGCGCATTGATGCGAGAGGGAGGAAAGGGAGGGGATAGTTATTGTGCAAATCGTTCGCATTCGCTGACTTTCCACTTGGTTTTGACTGATTTTCGACTCGATTTAAAATGATTGTTAGTTTAGCGAGTGATTTTGTGCGTGTGAGTGCTAAATGGGCGTTATCAAAGTGGTATTATCGTTGCATCGTTGACTTTCGACGAGGTTTCCGGACGCACATTTTGTGATATGAAGTCAGTTTTATTATTGACCATAAATTCAACAAATGATTGTAGGTACAATATCAATTTTAGTGACGTAGTGAGCGTGAAACTTAATATCGCCTAATGCTCGTGGGCTTCGATTGATTGTTATTATCGCTTTTTGAGTGTTTCTCGAGCATATCTGAGGTTATTCTCGATCGGTAAGCAAGATGATATTGTGCTAGCCCGCGCGTCACTAGTTAAGTGCCGACCGCGAAACACCGTTTCCGCGACTGATCATGTGGTAGCGAGCCTCGATTGCTCGTTGCTATCGCAAATATTGTGCTCTATAAGCTACATGGTCCTTTCATTGTAATAGCCCGATCATTGTTAATTAAGTGGAAATTATGAAACTCAAAAGTGAACGGTTACCAAAAAATGACCGGAAGTAGCTCGAAACGGTGACGTTTCGTGCGTTTGTTATCATCCCACCCCGCTCATCCGTTTTATATCTCTAGCTCTTGCCTGTCTCTCCTCGTTTCATGTGCTCTCTCGCCTGCTCTGATCAGCGAGAGAGCATGGAATAAGGAGAGACGAGTGATACACACATGATTGCGGCTCGGCGTTTTTCGTTTTGAAATGATTATGCCTGATCCGCCTGATTCGTGTTGCGAAGTGTGCACTTGTTGCGGATTTGATGGGAATTATTCGATTTCGTGTAACTATTTCATCAACATTCTCAATTACTTGATAAGTATTCCTATGTTTTTTTTTAAAGCGAGTTCTCGAGGAAATCGATTTTCCTGAAATTCAACGCCTTTGGTACTCTAGCTGAAACACTTTTCGTCCAAGTGCTAATACTTTATAATTTCGAATCTTCGGTTGTTTCTGATCTTTATGAGGTCAAAGCGGGATACGGTGTGATTACAGTAGTGCATTTGCAGCCACTGATGCGGCGCGCGGCGCCCGGCAGCAGCCTGCGACCGGCTGCCGCTGCAGCAGCTGCAGCCGAACCGTCCACGTCCAGAGGAAGTCCAGAGAAGAAGATGAGCAAGAAGATCAAAGAGTGAGCGGGCATTTTGATTCGAAATGAGGTTGTTAGGTTTTGACTAGGTGCGTTTGGGCTGCAGTATGGTGTCAAAGACGAATGTGGTCATTCATTTTTAATCAAGCCAGGAATTTGATTTTAAAAATAGGTTTTTCTTGCATCGTCAGCCGATAGTTTTCGGTTGTGGAATGAACGAGGTGTTAATAAGGCTGATTCTGGCTTCAGGAATATATCAAAGTCGGTGCGTGTTCTCCATTTCTGATAATGCTCAGACATGCGGTTTCAAAAATCAATACTCGTTGTGTAAAAAAAGGAATACGTGATTACGGTAGTCAAGAAAATTACCGATTGATTGCAGGGAGCCACGCAAGAGCCTCGCCGTTGCGGCCATCAAGCCGCCCCAGTCGCCCATCGACTCCACCGGAACGGGTATGGTGGCTATTGATTTAGAGGGTGGAGGGTTATTGTAGCTGGGCTTGTTGATTAGAAAGGATCGGGTAAGGCATTATTGATTTTATGGGGTACGGTAGTAGCTTACGGTATCCGATGATATTTCTTCGTCCGACACGGGTAAGATATTGTTATGTGGATGGTTACGATAGTTCACGGACAGGGTATGGTTGTTGAGTATGTAGATGTACGGTAGCATTGATGCGATTTTGGATCGCAGGCAATTGAGAGGCTGCTGAAAAGGGAATGATGAAGGGCAATCAAAATCAGAATTGACGCTATTCCAGCGGGAGTTTGATCTAATTTATTTATATTGGTTATTTCTACCTCGAAAGGCTCTGATATTGACCTGAGAATCAATCGACGGCAATTGAGGAGATGATGAAACGGGAATGTAGTTGGGAAAAGGGTTTGGTTTTTTTTGGCGAAAGACGAGTAGCAGGACAATTATAGTTGATTTAGGTGATTGGTGAGTAGAAAAGGATCGTAAATATATATCACCTATAGCACCTCGATTGATAGCACCGGAAATCTAGAGAAATTGAGGATAGGCTGAAACGGCAATCAGCAACGTTGGCAAAAAATCACATAGCCCTCTGACTAATGTTGACAATGAGTATCCTTTTGGTATGCGTGGGATCCTTGACTACCGTAACCTCCATTTATTGATTACCCTATTTGCAGGCGCGGGCTCGTCCGTGCTGGGCGGCATCGAGACGTGGTCCGACATCAAGATCACGCAGGAGCAGTGGGCCGGCTACGAGGCGTGCACCGAGAGGGCGAACGCGGTGAGGCGGGAAGTGGTGTACAACTCAAATTGCCTTATTGTGGCTTTATATGGGATATAGTACATATAGGCAGTGGTGCAGGGTGTAGAGGGATACGAGGCGTGCACCGAGAGGGCCAACGCGGTGAGGCGTGCGGGGTGTAAGGCTCAAATTGCCAGAGTGGTGCAGGGTGTATATCACAGAGTAGGGTGGGGAGTTAGGTAAGCGTGCACTGAACGATCTAACTTGGAGGGTGCGATCTAGGTGGTTGGAGGATCCATGATTGTTTAAAGAACCGAAGAGAATGAGGAAGCTGTTTACTCCTTGCTTTGGACTGTTAGAATTAATAAAAAAAATAATTTCGGGCATTTTTGTGAACAGTTTGTAGGTGATGTGATGGAAGGCGTGAATCACAAATTGGTGCGATGCAGAGTGAACCTTCCACATTGCAGGCAATAGAGAAGACGCCGCTGCTCACGGCCGACGGGAGGGATATCCCGCGGTGGCCGGAGACGATCTGCTTCGGTGAGTGGGTGAACATTCCAAGTTGGGATATAAAAATGGGGAATCGCGAGTGTGAAAGGGGGCGCAACGATCCGCTTTAGTGAGTAATTTGTATTATTTTGCTAAGTTGAACAGCGGAAACTTATCGCCGAATCATGATGTTCAGCGACGATAATTGGTTCTGGAAACGGGGAAGTAACATGTAGGAGATCCTGTGATTAATGTGAACGTTCCAAATTAGCGCGAGCTACTTGGGATTATTTAACCAAATCAAAAGTCTACGTCAATTAGCTCACCTGAGATGTTGGTGGGATAATGTGAGGCTGAAACAGGAATGTGGTAGGTAGGGTGCGGTAGGGAGCAGCTCAAATTGGCGTGATATACTTGTGTTAGGTTTTTTTAGGTTGCAATCCTCTTTCAATTAGTGCGCCTGGGATGTTCATGGGATGATAGAATACTGAAACAATAAAGCAGTAAGTAGAACATTATGTAAATCGCGTGGGATAAGGTATTATGAATCAAAAGCACTTCGAAAAAAGGCAATGATAAAGCCTTATCATAAAGGTGATGATTCCAATCATACATTTTCATTACCTACCGGGAACGACAAATATATTGTGGTCTGACACATAAATCAGAGTTTTAATGGCTCAAAAACCGATTTTAAAGTAAATATATTGGGTTCTGATGACAGATTACATCAAGTATAAAGTGGTCTGATTACCGGCCCGGTAGGTATGAAAATGTATGATTCCAATTTGCAGGCGAATGGGAGATGGAGACGTGGTTCACGGCCCCGTACCCGAACGAGTACGCGAACACGAAGCAGCTGTTCATCTGCGAGTTCTGCCTCAAATACATGCGCACGCTCGCCCAGCTGATGCGCCATGCGGTCAGTTTGATCTTTGATCTTTAGTCTTTAATATCTGATCTTCGGTCTTTGATCGGTGGGGGGGGGGTAGTGGGAATAGTGAGTTCTGCCTCAAATACATGCGCACGCTCGCCCAGCTGATGCGCCATGCGGTCAGTTTGATCTTTGATCTTTAGAGTTTGTAGTCTGACCAAGCATGACCTTAAAAGTTTGAATGGAAGTCATTAGTCTAGGTTGAACATTGATTATCGATGAGGAAGCGAATGGAAATTTGTAGATTGATCTTTGATCTTTAATTTGATCTTTGATCTTTCTCCAGGAGAAGTGCAAGTCGTGGCACCCGCCGGGCAACGAGATCTACCGCAAGGACGACGTCTCCGTCTTCGAGGTACTTTTATTTTCTTTATTTATTTAAAAAATAAAGCTTTGATGGACACCTTATTAGCGGCCGGTGAGTCACAGTAGTGACATTGTGCACAAATTGGGAAGATGCTGAAAATATTTTTACTCACATTTCAACGCTTGATTGAATTTGGGAAAATCTTATAGGCTTAGAGATGCCGGTGAAACCCGAAAGTCGAAAGATCGGAAGATAATATAATTTTTTATGAATCTCCATATTCGACTATACACTGAAGATAGCGAAATTGATAGGTTTAATGCTGATGCTGAAACTAGATTGTGAATTGTAGAAAACGCGCATCTTCTTTTCTTTTTTTGGCGTCAGGTTCTATGTTTCATGTGTAGTGTAACTGCGATTAGTTTCCACAATAAATAATAATTTAGCAAAGGGTCGCGTTTAAAAAATATATCAAATAAACTAATTATAATTAATAAATTAATAATAATAATAATATTCCGCAGGTTGACGGCAACGTGGCGGGCATCTACTGCCAAAACCTGTGCCTGCTGGCGAAGCTGTACCTGGATCACAAGGTGAGATATTCATATTCATCATATTTATCCTGGCATCAAGGTAATGGACCTGCAAGGTGGTAACTTTAGAGAGGGGAGTGGGATCTTAGTACTCAGAGTGTTGATGGGCCAAGGGATGGAATCACAAGGTTATATATATATATACATATTAATTCAAATATTACTGAAAAAAGAGACCACCATTTTCTGTGTTACATTATGTATTGAAAGCATGAAGGTTGAAGAAGCTTCAGTGATGGTCGGCCTAGAATTGTAATTTTTTTTTACATTTCTTCCAGCCAGTAGTGTAAATGCTTCACTCGGCCTTCATACCTCGGGGATGCGAGGGGAGTTTAGTGGTCGCTCTTTCTCTCGGACAAAAATACAATTAGCCAGCCAGTGTAGTGTAGTGTTCAAGCCAGTGTAGTGTTTCAACTGTACTCAAAATGCCCAGGCACGGTCACAAATTTAGTAACATGAAGTTTCGGAAGGGTAAGTTTATTTCCAACAATCCATCGTTTCCCAGTAGAAGTTACGTTTCACTAATTCATCAAAGGTCGGTAACGGGAGCAATGATTTCTTCAGGGTAGCGACAATAATAGCAAATAATAATAACAAACAACAATAACATTAACAATAACAATATCAACCACATCCAGACCCTCTACTACGACGTGGAGCCGTTCCTCTTCTACATCGTGACGAAGAATGACGAGACGGGCTGCCACTTTGTCGGGTACTTCTCGAAGGTGAGGAGGGTTTGTTGTTATTGCGAAATGTTTGAAATACGCCTATTTGTTCTAGGAGGCATTATTAAACAAACATGTACAATGTTTCGGGATTTGTAACGGGTGGAATCGGGGTTACATCGTCTCATAATGATCGCTGTTTTGGAGGATAACTCAATATGAAAGCTGCGCGATCGATATATTAGAAGCGAGAAATTCGAATAAAACAAATGAGCTTTTACCAATGCAATTTGAGTTGCGTTGAATCTTTCTCTGAATTCTGTAAAAAAAAAAGGCGAGACGCGAAAAAATGACGTCAATTCCAGGAGAAGTACTCCGCGCAGAAGTTCAACCTCTCCTGCATCGTGACTCTTCCGTGCTACCACCAGCAGGGCTACGGCCGGTTCCTCATTGACTTTAGTGAGTATCTTCCTTCATGCATTTTTCCCAATGGGGCAGGGGCTCGTGTCTGCCATTTTGTGCACGTTTTTCTTGAAATTAGGCTGAAATGTATGATCGAAGTGGTAGAGCTAGTGATAGAACACTTCCGTGCTATCACAAGCAGGGCTACGGCCGGTTTCTTATTGACTTCAGTGAGCTAATATCTTTCTTTCCTTCAATTATGGTGCAGTTCTACTTTTACTGATAGGTTTGTGAGTTTGTGAAGCCTTTCACTCAGCAGTATTAGTTTTGCTCATGCTCTCGCAATTTTGGCTTGCGTTCGAAACATGAAAGACCCTAGCCATTCGACAGAAATTGCATACTCAATATCCCCACTCCAGGCTATCTCCTGACACGGCGGGAGAAGATGGTGGGCTCGCCCGAGCGACCGCTGTCCGATCTGGGGAGGTAATTATGTTTAATATTTATTTATTTTACATTTTTTCATATTACAATCTTCAGTATATTTAATTAGACTAATCAGCCTGACAGTTTTGTAATCGAATAAGCGTAATTAGTTGTTATTATATAATTTGTTTAATTTATTTTCTTATAATTAATGCTAATTAAGAGTGAGCTACGCGGCGTACTGGCGCTCGGCCCTTCTCGAGTACATGCGACAGAAGGTGAAGGTGGAGAAGAATGAAGGGCTGCAGTTCAGTGGTGAGTAGTTGGTCTTTGATCTTTGAAGGATAACCAGGGTGATCTCTTTGAGCCTGTAAAATGATAGCGGAAATGTTGTGTGAGGATTTGTGTTTCTAGAGGAGTAAATGGGGCATGAAGATTGGTTAGTGTCAGTGATAGTGGTGCATCTGCATAGAATAAATTGAAAAAAAATCATTCGAACGGAGCAGCGAGTTTTGAGATGCAGTGGTACTTCGTATTCTGAGTGGTATAGGTGAGACTAATGGGAGCAGTAGAGTGGATGAAAAACAAATATTCGAGACCAGCGCGCACTGCCGTTTCATCTTCTCTTCTAGTTTGTCTCATCTTGTTGGGGCGGATGTTCGTAGTGCAGTGCCTTCATAAAAATATCATCTTATTTAATTCCGCGAATAAATTAATTTCGCAGAAATCGCCGCCGACACGGGCATCGCACTGTACGATGCGACAACGACGATGGAGGCCCTGGGGATGCTGGTGAAGAGCGAGAATGGGTGAGGGATTTATTTAATTAGTCCGTGAATAATTCGATTCCGCTCACTAAAAAGGCGACAATTCTGATGAAAAAATGTAGTTTTGGTCCACTGATATAATGCGGATGGGTATATATAATGGTGACGACGACGATGGAGGCCCTGGGGATGCTGGTGAAGAGCGAGAATGGGTGAGGAATTTTATTAGTCCGGGTGTAATTCGTTTCCGCCGCTAATTATAGTCAAGTTTGGTGAAAAACGTATTATTGATCGAATAATATCACCTGGGTGGGTATACTAACGGTAACTAAGACGATGGAGGCCCTGGGGATGCTGGTGAAGAGCGAGAATGGGTTGGTGATCTGGTTTTCGATGAAACCCAAAAATCGTTTTATTAAATGGGCAGCAAACATGTTTGTGATTTTTTTTTTTGGTTGGGACAAATGGAAAGAATTACTGTGAATTGATCCTAAGCAGGTTGTACTAACCGTGAAAAAACAGAATTACGCAATTGTTGTCTTAAAATTTTGGTGTTCTCCCAAAGGTTCGTCTATAACATTGCCACATTGGCAATGTCTCGGCATTTGATAGAGCAGTGAAACATACGTGTGTCGCGTTTTCCAATTATATCATTCCCTCAAATATCATTTAATTTTGCAGAGGCATGGAATTCCTCTACAACGAGGAGCTCGTGGAGGGACACTGGGTGAAGGCGCACGCGAACAAGGGAAGGATATGGCTGGATGAGGCGGCGCTGAAGGTACGGTAGGGGAACGGTAGGAAAGAAGTGTGTGGTAGGGATGGTTACGACAGGAAATCGGTTGTATTAGGCTGGTAGGGCAGTAGCATACGGCAAGAGCAGTACGAGATTGTATATGGGACAAAGTCAATTTGCCAATTTGTGCTTCAGTAACATGCTAAATGTGGAATCAGATGCTTCTTTTGATCTTTCGACTCCTCCTAACACAATAGAAATCCTTGTTGCACATGTGTTTCAAGGGTGGTACATACTCGTGTGAAAACGTGTTCTGTGATGTATCTTTTTTTTCGTTCAACAAATTCAAGTAAACTAATAATTGTAGTGGATCCCGGTTGCGCACACGCCGTCGAAGGATTTCGCCATCGTTCGATCGCCGGCCAGGATGGTCTCCCCGACGCCATCGGTAAGCGGTTACGGTAGGGATACGGTAGGACTAAGGATACGGTAGCCAAATGTAGCCATCGGTAGGACTGCTGTAGGTCTGGCTAAGATTACTCCCTAGATTACTGTAGCCTACCGTGCTCATGCACTCATCGATTGCCCCTTTCCAGCACGCTGGCGTGACGCCGACAGGCGTGCCCCTCGCCGCGTGCGGCAGCACGATCAAGCGCGGCCCGCTGGCCGCCGCCAACGCGGTGCCGCCCGCGGCTGCAGCAGCCGCAGCGGCCGCAGCAGCGGCTGCTGCAAGCGGCCCTACGCCGCAGCGCAAGCAGCCCACTGCAGCGAGGATGGCTGAGAAGGTACGCGTGCTTGTCCAATTGATGTTCATTCTTTTGGTTTTTGTAATAGGACCTGTTTACTGGCGAAGAATTGTAGAATTTCAATGCAAGCAGGTTAAGGGAAACGTGTGAAACCGAAGAGAACCTTGGTTTTCAAAAATTGAAGCAAATTTCTGTGTTTTATCTCTTATAGTCAACAATTTTCAATTGAATGATGTCTGGTTGTTATATCGACGTGTCACACGTCGTAACAGAATTAGAGAAGACCGTGAAACACAAACTTGATGGTGAATGAAATATCATGCCTAACCTAAAATAATTCAGAAGCGCGCGACGCGTCAGCTGAAGCTGGAGGACGTCGGGTTCGGAGGCGGCGCGTCATCGTCATCGAAGACGTCGACGGCGACTCCCGCTAGGAAGTCGAGAAGGGTACGGTAGTGATTATTGATTTTATTATCTCGCTGTTCGCATTATTAATATTTTTCGTGGAGCTGTCAAGAGTTATTAATTCAAGCTTCTTTTCAAGTCTATGTAGACACGGCGCAACGCAAAATCACATAATTGCCTTCTAATTCTGATGAGTATTTTTCAATTTTTCTTTCTATTAGAATCACATTACCATCGATGCCTTCGTAATCAAGCTGATGCGTAGAATCGCCTAGACCTTTTTTTGAGGTTCTTATTTATTTTTAATACTTTAAACAACGATTTCCTACCAATTATTCACATTCCTTCTCCCAACCAAGAGCTGTTGTTTCCGGGCTATACAGATACAGATACAGATTTATCCTGTCATCAGGCAATGGGCCTGCAGGAAGAAACATCGTTAGAGAGGCGTACTCAGAGATAAAGGGCCAAGGGATGGTATTTTCATAGCTTTTGTTGTCGATGGCCTCAAGACTCAAGACTCGATGAACTCAAGCCATCCGGGCTTTATTTGAAATATATTTGATCAATATATTGATTTATCCATATATATCAACAGATCGCCGCCGCCTCCGAGGACTCGTCGCTCGCGTCGACGTCGTCTGATGAGGAGAAGACGAAGAAGAAGCCGGACAGCAAGTCGACGTGCAAGCGTGAGTACGGTAGGATTCTGCGCGGGATACGGTAGTTATCGATTGTCATTAAAGTCGGTTAGTCATATGGCATCTAGAAAGCACGGTAGGCTGCAATTGCGATAGGGAGAAGAAGAAGCCGGACAGCAAGTCGACGTGCAAGCGTGAGTACGGTAGAATATTGCGCGGGATACGGTAGTTATCGATTGTCATAAAAGTCTGTTAGTCATAAGGCATCTAGAAAGTACGGTAGGCTGCAATTACGATAGGGAGAAGAAATAACCGAACAGCAAGTCGACGTGCAAACGTGAGCAGATTACTTCAGATCTATAGACATAAGGGGTCTTGGTTGGGTACGATAGCCTGAGTTTGATGAAGACACCGTTTGTGAAGGAGACGTGCAAACGTGAGTACGGTAGGGTACGGTAGATGGTAGACCGATAGATCTACTGAATATGACGGACGAGATATTGGATGTGGCAGTGTTAGGTTTCATCGAATGGTGAAGTCACGGTTCGTGCGATATGTTTAATCAATGGAATCAATTCTTTCGTGTACGAAATCACAAAAATCACAACTACTATGTGGTACACCGCGGGCGAGATTTACCAAAGGTCGCCAGTCTCATTTCCAATATTTCAGCGGACACGGGCAAGAGGAGGAACAGGCGGAGTGAGGACTCGGACTCGAGCGATGAGGAGAGGGATGGAGGAGGAGGAGGGGCGTCGCCGGTGAGATTTATTATTAGGTTGATGCGTAAGTTTCTTTCCTTTTTGTTTAATTATTTTTCTCGGCTCCTGATTTACTTGCTCCAAATTCGCTTGCTGTATATTTTGAGGGCGCGTCTGTAGACTACAACCTTAGTATGGAAAGGAATGATGAATGCTTAAAAGGGGAGATAATAATTTTTGAAGTGAAATGAGTGACTTTTTATAAAAATATTTCAATTTTAGAGGTCCATGATTATATTTTTTTCCTGATGCAGTGTGTGACCTTAAAACTAGTTCTTTTTGGGGCTAGTACAGGAAGGGCTACTTGTTTATTTGAGCACAAAAAATCTGGAAATCAATCTGTGTGGAGGGCAGGAAAAAATATAATGTAGCCATTTCGACGGATCGATTTCGCAAGACATGTTTCAAAAAATATAGTTCACGGTTGAATGGATGTATTGCGGTCAAAATAAAAGGGCATTCTTGGAATTCAAGTTACTTTATTATTTAGCACAGATGATGTCTGAATTCCCCATTGAACGAAAATACGGCTCGATTTACTCTCCTTGATGATTTACTGTGATATTCGATTTTTGAATTTGGCGCCCTTTTAAATATGCGTTTCGAGTCATCAAACTGTAACTACATAAATTATAAATCCTAGTGACCATGCTCTGTCAAAGAGGTGTTGGATTGGCCATATCTCATTCCCCCGCAATAAAATTATTTTTCAAAAAGGGCGCACTTTTTCGCGCAATTTTGACTTTGACAGTCTACCGTTCCCTTCTCAATGAACGGAAGGATCAGTGTTTAGGGGCGCTAAAGAAGGTATACTAGCCCTCAATTATTGCAAAAGATTATGAGAAGATTGGGCAATTGTTAAGGAAGTTATGGCTAAAAACATTAAGAGTCTAAAAAAGAAAGAAACTTTCGCATCAGCCCGATATATGAAAGAGCAGTAGTACAGAATTAGGTTTAGCCATAGCAATGAGTATTTGGCGGATGTGCGTATCGGGAAAATAATGGGTTGGATGATAGAGTGAAAAGAGGAATTTTAATTACATTTTCGAGCAAATCTCGAACTCAAACTTAGTTTGAGATGAGCTATCAGGATTGTATTGCGCGTTGCGTTATGAAAACAATGCGTTTGGCTAATAGTCAGACAATTGGGAAGTTCACGATTTCAATTCAATGTCAGGACTAGCATGGCACTTTGATAGCACTTTGGTCACAAGATAGCTGGGTGAAACAGGGAAGTGATGGGTTGAAAAAAGTGTTTCGAAAAGCTAATTTGTAAATTGCAGAAGAAGCGGCCATCCGCGTCCGGTCCGTCGTCCGCGTCCGCTTCGGGGCGACGCGTGAGCGGCGCGGCACGCGGCGGCGCGCCACCCGCCAGTCCGCCGAAGGGAAGGAAGCGAGGAGGGAAGGGCGGAAGAGGAAGGGAGAGTGAGGATGATGAGGTGGGTGTTTTGGTCTATTGCCGTTCGGTCCATTGCTAAGAGTAGCGCATACGTTGGGATATGATAGTTGCGAAACACAAGCGTGAAGTGAACCAAAATCGTATTGAATTGATTTCTCTGATTGCAGAGGGGGGGGGGGGAATATTTATGATGAGGTGCATGCTTTGATGGGTTCTCTCGGGAATATTGCTAACAGTAGCGCTGAATAAGTAATATGATAATCTTGAAACGCAAGAGTGAAATGAAACATTGCTTGCTGATCATTGAATTGTGGTCTAGGAATGTTTTAGAAAATAGAGAAGGAGAAGAAATTAGGAAAGCCGGAAGGCATTTGTCATATGGGAAATTTGAAGCAAGAACGGGTCAAGCGAATTCATTTTGAAAGTTTTGCAAAACCTGACGAGTTACCTGACACATTTGCGCACCACAATTGTTTCTAGAGCAGGTGCCTATTATAGACGGCAATGTGTATGAGATTCCGATTTTTGGGGATTTATAAAATCATTTAATTTAATTATTATTAATTCCCCCAGGAAGGCGAGGTGTCCTCCGCGTACGCGACCACGAGCAGCGACAGCAGCGACAGCGATAGTGGTGAGTTGGTGATCTTTGATCTTTGGCCTTTGATCTCTATTCTTTGAATTTTGCTTATTGTTCCTTTGGTGCATTTTGCAGCATCGTTAGTTGTGAGTTGGTGGTCTTTGGCCTTTGATCTTCGTTGTAGTTTGTAGCTCCATGTTGAACATTAGTGTTCTTGGATTTGGAACTAGTCCGTGGGAAACCGAAGTGTGATTGGTGTTGAGATTGTCTTTCTCTTTTGGTGTATCAGTGAAACGCAAGACCCGCTCCTATCAAACTGTCGTTTATTTATAATCCCTTGGCTTCCTTCACACTGCTTGCAAAGTACTAATGTGTATCTTGAACTGGGCATGACGCTTATCGCCTCCTGGACATTTCAGTGTTAGCTATTGTTGGAGGACGATCTGTTCTCTTCATCGTTTACATCAGCAATTATCCCTCCTTTGGTTCATTCGTGAAACACAACATCTTCTTATTGCTATTACAATATTAGTTATAGATTTGAGTCTATGCATTCTATTATTTATTTACGAGAGCGATTCGCCTGCGTACCTTTGTAGTATTATTTACAAGATTGTACATCTACTCTTGATCTTTGATCTTTAATCTATATATCAATCCCAACCTTTGCAGACCACGACACGTCGTTCCACCCGCAGACGGCGCGCCGACCGCCCCCTCCGAGCAAGGGCAAGAAGGGCAGCAAGGTGGGGAGAGTTGATCTTTGATCTTTGGACTTTGATCTCTGTTTTTATGTCGGAATGTGACTATTGTGGGAAAATATCATTAGTAACAATCCGAATGGTGAATAGTCGCGATTACGATAGTAGATGTGGCCTTGATGAAACATGAAAGTAACCTGAAGTAAGCCCCCGTTCAGCAAGGGAGACAAAGGCAGCAATGTGAAAGTCGATGCGAATTTAAAGTTCGAAATAGATCCCGATAGTATTGTGCATCCTTGTGTTTCACTTAGTTATGGAAGAGGTGAATCAGGCAAGCGACGGGTTAGGACTCGGTGAGCGTCTCTCATGCAATCTCAAGACACATAGTTTGAGCGTGCTTGAAACAAGCGGCCACAAAATATTGAGCAATATGGATGTGACAGAAGATGAGGGCTCGGTGAAGCACAAAACCTTACTGAAATCGAAATCATAATTAATTCTCTTTAGGGCGGCAAGCCCACCCCTCAAATCCCTCGCAAGGGCCCCAAGGCGGCGCCGCAGAAGGGCAAGAAGAACGGAGCGACGACCACGACGATGACGCCGTCTGCAGGTGGGTCATTTAGAGCTAAGGGGGAAGTGATCTTTGATCTTGGCCAGAGGTCAAATACCCCTCCCGAAAGGACCTATGCATACCACATTTCGAGGACAATCGTAAAAAAATTCGAGAAAAGCATGCCACTATTTCACAAAATCAGTTATAAATACCCGAAACCTAACATCCACCAGCCGAAAAATCAATAAAATTCGGAAAAGCACGCCACATTTTGAGTTTCATGATATGAGTATTTGACCCCTGATCTTGGCTTCGAAACTTTGGCCCTAGCTCGGATATCATGCGAAATTGCATTGATGTTCTTTGGCACCGCTGAATAATTTTCATAATGCGTCGGGGATCCGTAGATGCTTGACCTACAGCGGTAATGGCAAGTAGTGTTTGCAGGAGGCACATCCACGACGACGTTCCCTCCCTCGACTACGCCGGTGGCTGTGAAGGGCCGGAAGAAGGAGCTGAAGAGCCCGGGAAAGGTGAGGAAAGAGGATGATCTTTGAACTTTGATCAGTGTGAATCTATGCCTTGATCAATATACTAGACGGAAAACACCGGGCTAGGTGAACGATTGGAATAATTTAGTGATGACGAGGGGAGTGAAATTGGAAGTGTTGGTTCTAATTGAAACATGAGGGGTTGGTGAAACGTTAGTCGGAAGAGGGAATTAGAACTGTGTTCTTTTAAATTGTCAAATGGACAAATACTGCGTAAGTAAAGCCCAGTCGGAACATGTAGGAATTGTGAAGCATCAACCGGGATGTTGAATTGGCCAATTGATAAAAACAGTAGCAATATCAACTAACTGTGAAACTGCAGGGAATGTGATGATGATTTTTCACATGCATTCGTCGGAAGTATTGCTTGAAGTGCCCACAGGATGGTTTACAGCTATTGGTGAAAGACCAATCTTCAGGTCTTCCCGTCCAACTACTCGGCGATGATTGCGGCGCGCAAGCAGCAGCAGGCGGCTGCTGCTGCTGCCGAGTCGGCAGCCGCGCCCGGCTGCAGCTCGCAGGCTGCAGCTGCAGCAGGAGGCGAGCTGGCTGCAGCCAGCACGGCAGCAGCGGCTGCAGGAGAAGAGGACGGTCGACCGGCTTCGCCGGCCGACTCACTCTGCTCAACAGCCACTATTCCGATGAGGTGAGTAAGAGAGAACTGAAAGGACTATCAATTTGATAGAACGGCTTGAGTACTTGGCATGAGCGTGAAACGGAAAAGGTCTGTGTAAGATCTGAATCGGTGTAGCGTAAATTATATCAGTATTAGATCGGTTGCCGGTGCAGAGTCAACCGACGTGACTTCGGGTGTAGCTGAGAATCGCCTGAAACGGCGGGGTTCCTTATGACATTACCGCGATACATTTTGTGTTTCATCACTCGTATAGCTCCATTGATGTGACTGTTTCCGTAGTGAGTTTGACGGCTTATCGCTCTAACAGAGGTCTTCTGAGAGATTGCATGAATTCCAGACCCCCCATTGACAAACTGTTCAAAGTGATTCGATTCAGTCCAAATTTTGAGGGTTGATGCATCCATGGACCATGAATACTCTCCTAACTTGATTAGACCTAAAACTCATTCAGGCCCAAAAAACGGCTCCGGAGCGGTCGGATTTTCGATAAATCATAACTTCCTTCAAAATTGAGATATCGACTTTTTGAAAAAAGGGAAATGTGTGTCTCGTCGAGCACTATAACTCCACTTCAGAGTGCAAGTTTATCGGAAAAAGCTCCTTCTTGAAAAAGTTGAAAAACGATTTTTTAGACTCAAATAATGGACGTACTGAAAAAAAACATTCTCCATTTCCGCGAGCTAAGTTCAGATTCGAAATCTACCCAAAATTTTACTACGGACCCCAATTTTTTTCGAAAATCGAAGGATATAAAGTTGCTTTTTTTGCGCGGGAAATGAAATTTCCGCGTGTTTTTGGGCACGTGTCTTTTGAAAGATTGTTGAACTAGCGGCAAAAATTTGGGCTATTTCCACGGGAGAATAATTCTAAAGTATATAGAAGGTGACAATTTTTTTGGAATTGGTCATTTGTCCCAGAACCGGCTTTTAGGCGTTTTCTGGCTCTAGGGCCGGCTCTAGAGTATCTCAACTCCCAGATGAGTTAGAGACCTACGGTTTGGCTTTAAAAAACCGCAAAAATTTTCTAACGAAGTTTCATCTTCATTTAAAATTTTCTGATCAAGTTTACGATTTTAAAAACTGGAAAAAACTCGAAAAATATCTCAAAATTTCAGAAAGTCTAGTATTCTGGAACGGGGACCCCCTTGAAGAGGTTTTTTTTAATTCGAAAAATATTCTACGATATCGTATTAGTATAAAGAAATAGTTTCGGCCTCGCTATGGTTTAAAACAGGTCTTGCCGAGCCATTATTAGGGACTAGATCCCGCATTAAAATACAATAGCCTCCATATTTATATAACAACGCGTTTTTCGACCATAGCTTCTTTCTAAGTCAATGAATCTTGATGAAATTTAGATCGTAGAAGTACTTCACCACTACAAACTTAATTTTTGGTTATTTAACAGCAAATTCAAGTTGGATTGTAGGGCACCGGGAATCACTTCTTTTTCAGAAAGAACCATATTTCGAAAATGTGGTGAGCAGCAATCTAGTAAAAAATTGAACATATGAAAATATATAGTATACATGTAGAGACTATATATAAAATTTTAAAACAATTTTGAGCTGCTTTGCAAAGTTACACATCTTTGAATTAAAGCAAAAAGGGAAAAATGCAATTTTTAGACAAAAACATCGGTTTTTGGCGAAAATGGTCGCTTTTGAGGTATCACAGTTATGTCAACTGGAGAAAAATAATTTCAAAATTGCCAAATTTAATCGAAATTTGAGCGTGATTGCACAACTAGAAAGCCAAATACAGTCGAAAAAGTTCAAAAAGTGGCCGTACTTTCTCTCTCTGTAACTAATCGAAAAATGGAAAAAGAACTAGACAAAAGAGTGGATTATGTACTCCCAGGTTGTTTTTTCACTACTGTTTTCATACTTTCTATATTCAAATGTTCAATTTTTTACTAGATTGTTGCTCACCACATTTTCGAAATATGGTTCTTTCTGAAAAAGAAGTGATTCCCGGTGCCCTACAATCCAACTTGAATTTGCTGTTAAATAACCAAAAATTAAGTTTGTAGTGGTGAAGTACTTCTACGATCTAAATTTCATCAAGATTCATTGACTTAGAAAGAAGCTATGGTCGAAAAACGCGTTGTTATATAAATATGGAGGCTATTGTATTTTAATGCGGGATCTAGTCCCTAATAATGGCTCGGCAAGACCTGTTTTAAACCATAGCGAGGCCGAAACTATTTCTTTATACTAATACGATATCGTAGAATATTTTTCGAATTAAAAAAAACCTCTTCAAGGGGGTCCCCGTTCCAGAATACTAGACTTTCTGAAATTTTGAGATATTTTTCGAGGTTTTTCAAATTTTTTTAATCGTAAACTTGATCAGACCTTTGTAAAAAGAGATGACAGTCGCTTAGAAAAATTTTGCGGTTTTTTCAAGCCAAACCGGAGGTCTCTAACTCATCTGGGAGTTGAGATACTCTAGAGCCGGCCCTAGAGCCAGAAAACACCTAAAAGCCGGTTCTGGGACAAATGACCAATTCCAAAAAAATTGTCACCTTCTATATACTTTAGAATTATTCTCCCGTGGAAATAGCCCAAATTTTTGCCGCTAGTTCAACAATCTTTCAAAAGACACGTGTCCAAAAACACGCGGAAATTTCATTTCCCGCGCAAAAAAAGCAACTTTATATCCTTCGATTTTCGAAAAAAATTGGGGTCCGTAGTAAAATTTTGCGTAGATTTCGAATCTGAACTTATCTCGCGGAAATGGAGAATGTTTTTTTTCAGTACGTCCATTATTTGAGTCTAAAACATCGTTTTTCAACTTTTTCAAGAAGGAGCTTTTTCCGATAAACTTGCACTCTGAAGTGGAGTTATAGTGCTCGACAAGACACACATTTCCCATTTTTCAAAAAGTCGATATCTCAATTTTGAAGGAAGTTATGATTTATCGAAAATCCGACCGCTCCGGAGCCGTTTTTTGGGCCTGAATGAGTTTTAGGTCTAATCAAGTTAGGAGAGTATTCATGGTCCATGGATGCATCAACCCTCAAAATTTGGACTGAATCGAATCACTTTGAACAGTTTGTCAAACTGCACCTGCGATCTCTCAGAAGACCTGTGCTAAATAGGATCAAATAAGTCAATAATGAGGTAGTAATAACGAAATAACATCGGTAGATCGATAATTGCAGGCAAGCGCCCGAGGCGGCCGACCAATCGATGATGACGGACGACGGCGCGCACGAGAGCGAGGGCAGAGAGCATACGGTAGGGCTCGGGAATTTGAATGAAGGGATTACGGTAGGGCGGGAATATTTAAATAAGAGTATATGGTACGAGGTTGCGAAAATGGTGATTCGCTGTTTTGTGATCGTGTGATATCCTACGAGGGGCTTGATTTGGCAATCTCTACAGGTTGCTCCGTAGTCTAAATAAATTTAGCCAATTTCGAATGCTGAATGGAGTGGTGATTCGCGGTACCACGTGTTCCTCAAGAGCAGTGAGAGCCCTGTAAAATTATCTAGCTGTTAAAAGTAATTACAAATTATTATTGCAGCCCGGCCCGTCCGCCTCGGCGCTCTCCTCTCGGCCATCAAGTTCAGGGCGAGGGAGGAAGGTGGAGAGGAGAAGGAATGGAAGGACGAGACGGGGAGAGACGAGTGAGGACGAGCAGAGTGATAGGTGAGAATACGGTATCGATATAGGGGTACTGTACCTGTGGTAAGATACTGAGTCCATTGGTTACTGTATTGAGGGGTACGGTATTAATACTTTTACGGTATTCGTGTGGGATAGGCATCCGATGGGGGTACTGTAGGAGAGTGGAGAGGAGAAGGAATGGAAGGACGAGGAGGGGAGAGACCAGTGAGGACGAGCAGAGTGATAGGTACGGTAGCTATTGATTACGGTATCTTAGAGCAGAGGGTAGGTGAAAGGAGCAATGGGAGTATATGGTAGTTAGGGACTATTTAGGGAGTAGTTTGATCTTTGATCTTTGATCTCTAATCTTTGATCTTTGATCTTTGATCTTTCCAGTTCGATCGGCGGTTCCTCGTCCGGCTCGTCGCTGTTCCGCGGCGCGTCCCCGCGACCGATGGGCGACCGGGTGCCGAGCACGAGTGGAGGTGAGGAGTATTTAAGAGACACTATCTGAGAGAACTGAGCGATTTCACCTAACAACCGTACATGAAAAAATAGAATATTCTGAAAAAAATGACCTAGGGGTAACTTTTCGCGTAGAACTCGAAAATCGACCTTAAAAAGTCGTATCTCGAAAACTGAAATTCCTATGGTTGACTTCATGGTGAGAGG